>PUQB01000024.1:207190-268059 GCA_003024785.1 Selaginella tamariscina
TGTGTAATATAGTAAAGATTTACTATTATAAATGAGGAAACTTGAATGTAGTAAATAATAAATAAATATATACTCTAATAATTTCTAATATTTTAGCATCTTTTTTACCCAGTATAGATAGTATTTTATTAATAATTTATACTCGCTAAGGGATTTTATTATTAAGATAATAAAAATATATAGAGACCTTTTAGATTTAAGATACAAATGTTTTACTAAAAAAAATAAGTCATATTAAAACTTATTTTTAATAGAAGTTTAAAATATTTTTTTATATTTTTATTGAGCTATATAAATATTATGCATGAGTGTTTTTAATGTTAGCATGTTTTACATTCTTTTTTGTGACTTTTCTATTGAATAAACATGTTAAATAAGAAGTGTTTAACAAGAGATCATTTCCCTTTCTAATTCCCATAACTCATTGCCATATTGAGGAACATCAACACCACCTTGTTCCAAATAACTCTCATATGTACCATAATTAGGAACATTAATACTAGGTTGGCCCGTGTAACCCTCATAATTAGGAAGATTAACAGGAAGATTAGATTGGTATTGGTAACTCTCATGGTTAGAAAGACTAGGTTGTCCCAGGTAACCCTCATTATTAAAGAGATTAACACTAGGTTGGCCTATATAACTCCCAGTCTGGTCCATATAAAGAGCATTAGAAGGATTAACACCCATTAACCATTCCTGATCAACAAGAGAGTTCCCCAAATACCAACACCCATGCCTTGGGAAGAAAGGTTGAGGCTCTTGATTAGGGTAAAGCTCCTTAAAATTGTTTAGAGACTCTCTCTCTAACTCCTCAACAGCACCTATATGGTGCCACCCACCAACTTCCTCCCGGAAGTAAACTTGCCCTTCAAAAACATAATGTCCTGGTATCCATATTGTAAAATCTTGACAAGGTATAAACCCTCATTAATAGGTATATTCTCGACATTAGGAGGTATATTCACATCTTGATTAACTAAGGTTTCGTTACTCTTCGCCTTTCTTGTTCTACCGCTTAAACCAAACTTTCTTTTAGTACAATTTTCACCCTTGCATATCATTCTTGGTTGCGAAGTGCCTGCAGTCTCCTTGTTATTGAAGAAATCGAACCTTGTATTGTATGAATTACATCTTGGACACTGTATTTTCCCATTGTACTTCCCCCTAGCTTGTTCATTTTCTACTTCCCAGTTGATATCTACACCTAAGTTCTTCTTTCCTTTCATTGCTTTGATTAACCCTAGATGAGAATACTCAATTTATACCTAAAGGAATTCAACCCTAAAAGGCAAAGTATATTCTCTGCCCTAAAACGTAAGTATATTCCAGTATAATTTACACTTTATATCTTATAATTTCGTTCTTTTCCGAGTTCCAACTACAAATGATTTAAGGACTACTAAGAGCGTTTACACAAAGCCCTAAGTTTTCTTTCAGGGCAGCCATGGCCGCTACAGGAAATCATGAAGAACCAGCGATGGCGCCTCAACGAAGAAATTGAGGGTTTCAATTCAAAGACGAAGGTGAGCGCTTTCAATCTAGCTCATCGTGCGTGTGTGTGTGTGTGAATTTTCATAGAAACATGAGATTGATACACATGGTAGTGGATTTCCTCTGTTTTTTTAATGTTGGCAGGAACTGGTTCAGAGATGAGTAGTGGAGAATTTTCTGTTGAAACTTTGTCCGAGAAGCTGGTCAAGCTCAACGCTTCACAGCAAACTATTGAAAGTAAGTACCAATTATACATGTATATATGTCTGTAGTTGAAAGACTTATATGTATATTAATATATAATGTTTTGACTTTTGTTTGACTTTTGTTTGATAGATAGAGATAAGTCATTGCAATGTTTGTAATCATATGCATTTATTTGTATATATAATGGTGTGCATTCATCTACCTATTACAATAAAACCTCATCATATGCACACATACTGTATAGAGTTTTATATACATAGAATCTATATATTCTGATATATCTACATATATACATCTGCTTATGCAGACAGTTTCGTACACTCACATATGATTACAGACATACCCATAAATACTGTACAGACACTGGTATTTATATGCGTATATACGCATTTATTATTTTAATAAACCAACTTGTACATTTATCTAAAACCTTTTTGAACTTTTACGATTTTACTGTTTTTACCATAGCACTCTCCCATTGGTGTATATACCACCGGAAGAAAGCAAAACTGATTGCTAAAACGTGGGAAAAGGAGTTCTTCAATGCACCTAAAGAGAAACGAGTGTCCTTTCTCTATCTGGCGAATGATATCATACAAAACAGGTATGCTCCCTCCCTCCCTCCCTCCCTCCCTCTCTCTATCTATCTATCTATCTATCTATATATATATGTGTGTGTGTGTGTGTGTGTGTGTGTATGTATGTATCCCCTCTCTCTCTCTCACGTGTTTATCTACACAGCCGACGGAAGGGAGCAGAGTTTGTATCTGAATTCTGGAGAGTCTTAAGCAATCCTCTGAAAGACGTAAAAGAAAAATGGTGATGAAAATGGTCGTAATGCAGTGTCTCGACTAGTAAGCGTTACCGTTTTTAATACATGTGTTGTTAACTATAATATGCAATATACTAAGTATATGTGATCAAGTAATGGAATAATCATCAATAGCATGCTATTAACTTCAATTTATAGATTAACATCTGGGAGCAAAGGAAGGTATTTGGATCTCGTGGACAAGGGCTGAAAGAAACACTACTAGGAAACAACCCTGTTCCGGAATTGGAGGAGACACAAAAGGAGAAAGAAAAACCTTCAACACCGTCCAGTTTTTTAAAAATTGTAAGGGTACCACATATTTACTTTCAGTATATGGATAATAATACTCGGTTTATATACAGAAACTTGATGGTGGTACACTAGAGAAGCTTGCAAAAGCATTCAAGGAAGTGAATAATGGTGCTCCAAATGAAGATGCTGCTATTGAAGAATGTAATTCTACTAAAAGACGCATTGACACCTTGGTTAAGGAAGTGGCAGCTGGTAAGTGGGTGTATGTACATATACATATATATGTATACATATAGTATGTAACGAGAGAGAACACGATGTTTTTAGACTTAGATGTTTACACTTATGAGTTGTTTGTTTTGTAGATGAGACATCAAATGCAGCTGATGAACTACAGCAACAAGAAGTGAATTTAACTCAAGTAGTTGAGCATTTGGAAACATATGTACAGGGTCGTTTAAAGCTTGTAACAGCGTTAAGGGAGGCTCTCTATGAACAGGTATGCTTTATGTTATTACTTATTAAGAGTGTTTTCTCTCTCTTATATAATTAATTTATTTGATAGGAAGCAAAGCTGGAGCATCTACGAAGCCATATACAGGTACACAATGATACTATATTTGCTCTTAAGAGTATTTTCATCATTTGTAAATGTACATTTTATATGTATAGGTAAATCCTTAATCACTAAAATGGATATTTTTTTTGGCCAGGGCTTCCGTGCAGCGTCAGCAACACAAAACTGGCACCAATAGACAAGAAACCAAAGGAAGCCCCGTCAGCAGCTGAGCTAGCAGCTAAACTTGCTTCGTCGGCATCCTCTGCAGCAGTGCTGTCATCAATACTGTCGTCACTTTCCCCGGAAGAGCTCGGTATCCAACAGGCTGACAAAAGGCCACGTCTAGAGTCTACTCCCACGTCAGTTTCCACGTCAGCGCCACCTCAGTATTTGCTACAACACCCACAGTACGTTTCCGTACCACAGTGGGTATACCGCCGCCCATGCCGCCGCCTATTCCTCCACCGGGCGTACCGCCAGGTGTACAGCAAACTCGGCCGCCAGCTGGTATTCCACCTCAGCAGCAGGTGCAGTTTCCACCAAATTCGTTTATGCCTCCTGGTAATTTCTATCCCACTCAGGTGCCACGTTGATCCTTCTCTAACTACGTGTGTCTTTTTCTTCTTCTTTGTAACAATCAGTCTGTGAAGTTATGAATTAGCTAACCTCCGTAGTTTAGACAAGGAGTTTGTATTTATTTTTAAATGGATTAACTACTGTCGTTTACTAATAGATAGTTTTCAATACAACTATGTTTAATAAACATAAGGAGCTACATTATAAGATCTAACGGTCTGAACAAGATCGCATTCTAGGGCACAATTTTAGGGTTTAGGAACAATACGGAAGAAGGATTAGCAGGCGCCATTGAGCAAGCGCGCGAAAATCCGGGTTTGCAGGCCGTAGAGAGGCACCATTGAGGTACGAATGCAGTCGATTCTGTTGAGAATCTGGGGTTTTCAGGGGTAGAATCGCCATAGCATTCGGAAGCGCGCAAGGTCTTTGTGGGATTTTTAGAGTAGGGAAAGCGTGCAGTTTTATCAAAGGAAAAATCAGGACGAAAGCGCTCGAAAATCCGGGATTTCGAAGGTTTCTGAGTAAAAAGTGGAACTTTTAGGCTTATAATTGCCGCCTTGGATTTTGGATTCTGATGCGGCTATGGAGTATAACTGTGCAGACGAAGCAGGAGCAGGAGCAGGAGCCCATTTCTGAGCAGTGCCGATGCACCGGACTGGCGTTACCATATGGATCATCCGCTTCCAATGCTGCACTCACGGATGATGGAACCAGCCCCACGCGATTTCCTCCTTGAGAAGCGTCAACATTCTCCTGCTTGTGGTTGCTACAATTGCAGCATGAGACTTCATGAATACGGTAGACACCCGTTAGTGAATTCTCGATGGAATCCGGTCACTGGTCTAGCTCCATGCACGAGCAGTGGTCAAAGGAGTTCACAGGCAGGTCTTGCTCGGAAGGTAGTATATGATAATCATACTATGGTTCTTATAATATGCGTATATACATATACGATTATACGTGCAGCAATGCGATCGCCGTGCTTTAGCATTCGAACGCCTATAAGAGATGGAGGTCCACTTCCGAGTGATTCTCCATGTAATGTGGGTGACAGAACTTCGATCTGCGGTCCTAGTTTCCCGAGTGTTCCTCTTTAAGACCATTTGGTGCTAGAGATAATCAGGTAACTTTTAGTTGTTTAGTACTGTACTGATCCATTTACATTATTCACAAGTATGTAATTAGTAAAGCATAATATACTCTTTTCTCGCAGATAAGTTTGCACAAGTGGTTCCTAATACCACTTCAAGAAGCAGAATTCCAGGTAGCTCTGGGGGTTTCACTCGCTACGGGTAAGCAATTTCATATTCATTTATAGGTGGCTGGCATATAGATAATCATGCTTGTATCTTCATGTTGTGTCTCTGTGAGTGCGGCTAGTGCACGAAATAATATCTATGGGGCGTTTCTGCAGAATTCACACGGAGTTCTTAAAAACCGGCGCCATTGTTGAACGCATGGAAAAGGGCAGACTGAAGACATGTGACGGTGTAGAAGTTCGTTTGTCCGGCTTCATTGACGAAGAAGCAACAATTGCTAATGGTTTCTCTACTTATGTAAGTATATCCAATATATCTAATTGACTACTGTAGTTTTCATACGATAATTGACTATATATTATATATGTATATTTTACAGTGTGAAACGAAGGGTACAGACGTGCATTCATACACATGCATATACGATGTGCATTGTTGTGGATATGTACGTGAAAGTGGCATTCTACTAATCTTACTCTATTGAGTTAAGTGCATCGTTCATACTGTTAACAATATGTGTAGTAGCTTTAATTATTAATACAATCATACTCGTTTTAGGTTGCTCAAGTGTTCTTTCTGGGTTCCCTTGCACATGGAAGAAAGTATTGGAAGACGAGTATTTTACATCAAAAACGACCAAAGGAGATTCTATCGCTAAAGATTGGACGGAACCCGTGTCTCCGCGTAAGCATTTCCTTTTTTATATTTATATAGTATATATACGTATTGAACTATGTAATTTTGTAATAATATTGACATGTTAATTGAATGTCTCAGTTAATGTTTTTAGATGGTATTTTAGTTTAATTTGATTGTGTTCAGCAAATGTAGCGATACCCACCTCCTCTGTTGGCCCAGAGACAGAAATTTCTGTCGAAGAACATCGTGGCGTGTGTCCAGAAACACCTGCCCCTCGGTACCAAAGGGTGCTCTCAAGTGAGTGAGGTTTTAATGAAGTAGTTAACTCAGTCA
Source organism: Selaginella tamariscina (assembly GCA_003024785.1). Lineage (NCBI taxonomy): Eukaryota > Viridiplantae > Streptophyta > Lycopodiopsida > Selaginellales > Selaginellaceae > Selaginella > Selaginella tamariscina. The sequence goes on from PUQB01000024.1 coordinate 213,324, forward strand.
TGTCTATAAAATAATAGCGCTAATAATATTGACAATAATAATAAGAATAGTTTATATCATTAAGTCGATTAATACGAAATCTTTTTGACGTTTTATTCTTAATACTTATTATATTTTGCCTAATGTACGAATCATGTTAATTTGTTCAGTCAGTACTCAAGGCAAGGGCTAACACGGAGCCAGTAGAAGACACGAGCAATATTGCCGAAAACATAAGGTGCCTTCATATAAGAATTAGCTGCATATATGTAGTGTGTATGTGTTTGCATGCATGTATGCACGCATACAAGAATCGGATGCAGCACGATTAAATGTAAAAGCTTTTTCCTGTTCTTTATGCGTGTATGCTTTCTTGTACTGTACATCTACATACATATAACACACACAGATGTAGCTAACGTCGTTACGATAAGGCTTGAGGACGAGGAATTGGCAGCAGAACAGACAAAGAGCGTGGAGGATGCTCATGAAAAGGAAGCAGATGAAACCAGGAAAGAAACGGCTCCTTCTCCCGTTCACGACCCCAACACGGAGATACCGACCTGAACGAAGCAAGCCTGTTAATGAGGGTGAAAAGCAAAGTTCAGATGAAGCTCCAGCCGCAATTGTAAGCATTGGTTTTGTTATATCTTTGTGTAGGTATGCTTGTATATCTATGTATATATGTTCTTTTATAATTGTATTGTATATATATTTGGATATAAAAAAAATTCTAACTTTGCAGCAGCAAAAACGCCGAAGCTGTCGAAGTTATCGCATTAGTCTCTACGAAAAAAACGCTTGTCAAAAAAGCTTCCAACAAGGGTCTAGTAAGAGGCTGAGAAAAGACAAGGTACATGTATATACATATATACATGCACATATTCAAATAGATATAATAGTGTATGTATGCTTGTATGTGAACATATATACGTTCCTGCGTTTATATAATTAAGTAGATAACAATCTGTATGTATACATATATGCATATATGAAAGCTGTTCAGGATTTGGACGAGAACGGAGGAAATGGTAGCAGTAATGAGGCTGTGGAGGAAGTTGTGAAGGAGGCCGTGCTGGTTAGCGTGGCGACCGTGGTGAATACCCCTCCGCAGCCAGTTGTTGATGCGAATCCTGATGAGAACAACTTCAACCCGGTATCTAACACTATACATATTTTTTCTAATACTATAATAGTAATACGGAAATCATATAATAATATATATATATATATATATATATAGATAGATAGATAGATAGATAGATAGAGAGAGAGAGAGAGAGAGAGAGAGAGGGGGGAGGGAGGGAGGGAGGGAGACAGACACAGTAGTAGCGCAGTGTATTTTACATTTTATAACTATCTCAAAGCATATTGTATCATATGCTTATAATCATTGGAACTAACGTACATATCATACAGCATTACCCTACAGGTATTTTATATATATATAAGCATATACATCATCATAACAGATATATACATATTGAATATAGTTTATTTGCTACTTGCTCTATGTACTAGAATATGTGAAGCTACTTATTATGTGCCGTAGTAGCTGCCTGTACTTTAAATTTCACAGTTCATACAGGCTTATGCTTGTACAATATGGACCTATACCTACTGTGGTATACAACCATACAATGAAAAATTTGTAATTTAATCTATATATGCGCAGGCGAAGTCGTCAAGTCATGCACAGAATGTAGAACCTGCCGTGGAGGACGTGGAAACACACGACACGGGTATGGACAATGTAGATGCCGGTAATACTGGTACAGGCAACTGTAATGCGAGCTGTCCTGAACATTCTGATGCAAAACCACCCTCAAGAACTAGGTAAGTTTCTATGTGCTTTTACAATTATGAAATAGTTCGAGAATAGGTGTGATAATAATTATGGTTATATATAATATAATTTTGCCATACAGGAGAAAGTCGAGGTCTCGGGCGGCTTTATGGTCTAGCCGAAAAGGGAAATCAAGGAAGAAGGCACCATCATCTGTAGTGCAAGAACAGGCAAGCTGCGCTATAATGCACAATTCACTAATATTCAAACACACACTGTGTGTGTGTGTGTTTTCAAAAAAATAAAATAATAAAAAATTGCTATACGCTTTAGATGCTAGTTACGGTACCATATCTTTAATAGCTTTGTTACTATACACACTATATATCCAAGATAGAAGATAATTTTATTACCAGATGCACATACACTTTAGTTGTGTATATGTCTACATGCATATATACTACAAGTTTACTACTTACTTCTCTAAAGTGTATTTAGATATAATAAAGTAAATGCTTAGGTAAGGCTCACAAATAACGCATATTCTTATAATTATATTGGTACTTTCATTATCACCAAATAATTTAATACGTATGAACTTGCTATTGTTAGGTACCGGAAGAGTCTAGTCCAACAAAGCAGCAGAATGCTAAGGAGCAGGAGGAATTTGAACTTGAGTTAGCAGAAGGCACAGATATAGAATCAGGTAATGAGCACACACACACCTTCACGCGCACGCATGCACGCACAGGCATACACTCGATCCAAGAGTTTATGATTTTAATTTTTCTAAACCTTCAAAAACGAAATAAATATTTTCGACGTATTTATCTTTTTCAGATAAGTCTGCATTTGTGGAGGACAGCAAACAAGAGGACAAAGAATCAGGTATTTCCTTTTCTTTGCAGTTTAACCAGAAGCTGTTTACTTCAAACGACAATGTTTTGCTTCTATCATATTAACTTCTGAGTCCGGAAGCTATCGAACAAATCAGTAATGCATAATATCATTGGATCATTTATATACGTACAGATTTGTTGTATTATTAAGAAATGTTTTTCTCAGATAAACGTGTAGTCGTGGCTGAGGACAAGGAGAAACAATCAGGTATGCCTTTCTTGTGATCTTCATATGGTACTAATACTATAGTGTAATATTATTTCTCCAATACAAACATTTGTTTGTATCCAACTAGATACATATATCATAATGGACTGTACAAGGATGTACATTACTAAATCTTGCAGAAATAGTTGCTGTGGGGGAACAACACGGACACACCGAGGAAGAAATCGCTGTAGTGGAGGAAAAGTCATCAAAAAAGGTTCGTAGCACATACATGCACATATATACAAATGAAATATACCTGCATTAAATGTATGTATCATATGTGTGTGCGTATATAATCTGAAGGACAGGTAACAAGAAAGCGAAGGGGTAAATACAGCAGGAAGACGGGGAAGAAGCAAAAGGAAACCAAGAAGGACAAAGAGAAGGAGAAAACACAGCCTGTTCAAGTTGTACATGTGGACGATAGTGATGATGAGAAGCAGACTGAGGAACAGGTCTCTTCAGAATCTAAGCAGAAAAGCAAACGCTTTGTAAGTGATACAAGACACTATACATACGTTTGTACATCATACATATATGTATGGATGGCTTTGCATGTTTCTATATGTGTACAAATGTACCTGTGTATACATATATGTACGGCTGCATATACCTCCGGCATGTTTGTTTGCGTATTGTATATATTTTCTTTTTGTATAGTGTGATGAGCAGCAGGACGAGGACCATAAGGAGCAGGATTCGAAGCAGACAGTCCAGAGAAGGCGCTATGTGAGTCATATATGTAGAATGCATGCATCCATCCATACATGTATCGGTAAGAATATATGTGTAATATTTTTTTGGTCTGATGCTTATGTAGTTGTGTTGATTCTTTGATGTATACTTGTATTGATGCGTATGAATGTATGTCCGAATGTGTTGTTTGTGTGACATCTACACGTATATTTTGTATACGTGTCTAAGTTTGTATCTGTATGTATATGTTTGTTATATATGATATGAGAGTGAGTATGTGTTTATATATCTGGTTTGTATATGCTTGTGTATGTATGTACATATGTATAGACACCTATATATACATACACACACATATATACACAGTTATGCTTTATAGAGAACGGTTTTCATGTATAAACTAAGTGTTAGTGTGTCAGACATTGCACAATATATGTACACACATATAATGTGTATTATGAGATATCCCGAGTCTAGCACGCGTTCACACACACAATGATCTTGTGTATTTTGACAGTCATTACCACCAGCGCTTCCCGCTTCTAGCGTGGCAAAGAGTGATGTTATTGAGGCTTATGGTTTGAAGACGTCAAGGAGTGGTATGAATACTCACTATTATAATCCTATATTTTCTCATTTTAATGTTACTTATTTATAGGCCGGTTGCTTGTGCCTCCTCTTGCTTATTGGAGAAATCAGACTCCAGTACATGACAAGGTCAGTTTTAATAATTCCCTTCGAAGTTGAGTATATTTTAGCAGATTTGCTGTAAATTAAAATTCTTATATAGAATATCCATTAACACCAGTTACTTGTTTGAAACTGTTGTGTAGGATGGTGGCATTATCGCCATACTGGATGGTTTTCAGGAAGCTCCTTCAGATACAGGTATGTGATACTCTCTCTCTAGTCGTTAAGTACTTTTTTGTTTATATTAACTTAATCTTTATTAATGTTTGTTTAGGGTATTACAACTTTAAGCCCCCGGCAGGGAAGAAAAGGCTGCAGGAGAAGCTATGTACCCTGTGGGACTCCCCAAGCGCTGTGAAGGTCAGGAATCCCAAGGGAAAAAAGCCTGCACCGGGTCGCAAGCGCTGACGCCCGAGGACAGTTTTTTTGCCACTTTCTGTAAGAACTATGATATGTACATATTCACATATATAGATTCTCTCATTTCTAATCCTACAGTAGTGTAATAACTCTCTCTGATTGAATTATATTGTAATTTTATTGCATCTTGTTTATTATTATTAAGAATGCTCCCGCTAAACCACTATTATTTGCGATTTCAAATTCGTTAATATGAAAATTATTGTTCTAAGTAGTGTACTGAACCCTGCTGAGGATCAGGATATTAAGGTCTGCAAAGCTGTCAACACTCTTGTAAGTACGGATAGCCTTCAAAAGTGATGCCACGAGTATCGCGTGTATGAATCCACGGTACGGATAGCCTTCAAAAGTGATACCACGAGTATCGCGTGTATGAATCCGCGGTATATATCCGCAGGTTTTAAATGAATATTCCGTTTATAAAGAATAGAGCTAAACTGATTATTATATTTGAACTCAAGATCTATCAGGTGAAAAACAAAGCTCTCTTCTGTGTAGTGTGGCCTAACAATTTCAATTTGAAGAGCTATGTGTAAGGAGAGAGAGGGGGAGAGACTCCAAGGCACCCCTCTCTCTATCCTACATATTTACGTATGTTTTACCTCTGAAAAGAGCCCATGTCGGGAGCTATTCATAACTGATACATCTTAATCAAAAAACTGCTCGCATATATCTTAATCAAAAAACTGCGAGCTGGGAAGGGAGCCTTCGCTTGGCCTGATCAACACACCATGTCAGCTTAGTACTGTACACAGGTGTATGTACGTATTTCATTATAAATGCCGTCCGTGTGTGTGTGTGTGTATTCGTGTGATGCACCGTTTAGTATACAGCTTTTATATACGTGCCTGTGTATGTATGCATAGCTGTATATTTTATATAAACTTACCTTATCCTTGAGTTCAGCAGCTAAACTCTCCTCATTAGCGTCGGATCTCTGCAGCGGGACCATTGCCGGAGGAGGGTTTAGTTGTGTTGGGTACATTTCTGCCAACAGTTTATTGTCCGGATTTAAAGACTGGAACAGCTTCATACCAAAGTTGCCCTGCAAGCAGCATCATTTTAGTCTCTCTCTAAACTAAAATATTATGTTAACTAGAGCTGACGACTCAGAATGTTCGCAAGACTAGATTGGGTATACACACCTTTGGGGTTATCAGTTTACAAGCCAGACCATCGATGGCAGTCACTGCTAGAACAGTCTAGGAGAAAAAAGCAAATTGGTCAATTGCACGCGCACAAACACATACAAACGAATACATGAAGTTACCTGCATGTACGCCTCAATCAGGTCATCCAGCCCGATCCCAACCCGGTTGAAATCCCTACTGTCCATCAGAAGCAACCGCTCTGTCTCTGTTCCCCAAGTTCCGTCAGGATTCTAAACAAAGATAAATAGTCGTCAATATAAATTCAAAATACCACGCGCGCGCACACGCACACACACACACACACACCACATCAAATTTACATGCATATCTAATCCACACATACTCGTACAGAGCACAATGTGCATGTGGCCGTATGTATATACATGTACACATTCATGTATATATGTAGGTTTGAATAGGAATACCTTAACGGACAAATTGGTGCCAAGCATATCCCAAGAATGCATCCCATGTTCCAGTTTCTCGGATAGTGGCAGCCTTGCACGCCGAGCATAGATTGCAACAGGGAAGAAGCCTAAACATATTGAGTTTAACATTATGCGTGTGTGTGCGCGTGTATATATTTAATGGATTACCTTCTGGTGAAGAACCGACCATTAGTCGGAGATCAGCCGCATATATGTTACCCTTCAGATTTGGTATCGTCCCAACGTGGTACAGACGTCCACCGTGAGTCAAACTGCTCCATCCATGGTTACCGATGAGTGCCTGCATACTCACACTTTTAATGGTATCTTCACTCGTGCGTGCGTGTGTTGTGTGTGTGTGTGTGTGCTAACTAAGTTCACATATAACACGCTTTTGTTTTATTATTATTATTATTATTATTATTATATATATATATATATATATATATATATATATACATATATATGAAGTTAAGACCTGGACAATGAAGCGGTCGTAACGATGATCCATGTCCATAAACTCCTTAAGCTCGCCTTCATGAGTGATGGTCCATACACCAATGCCAGCATTCGAGTAAGGTACCTTCACAACAGCAAGGCCTCCCATACGACGAACCCACAGAGGGACCTCCGTCTTAGAAACGTCCCAAATCGTATCCGGAGTCAGTATGCTGAGCCCGCTTGTTGCAATCTCCGCATTGTGAAGATCATAAGCTTTAGCAGCTAGCATTTTGTTCCTTCCACCAGCCAGGCAAGCCAAGATTGGATTGAAAACCAGTGTACGTGTGACAGGCGGAATTCTGCTCCATGGACGTTGTGTAACGTATCTCAGCGCTGCCCGGACAGGTTCCCACACCGGCTCTAGCATCGAATCGGAGAGTCCTTGGCTGCTCGGACTACCGTTGCCACTTTTTCCATCGCGAGATTTGCATATAACCTGATGGCAGAAGTCTGTAACTCTGTACACACATATATGCATGTACATACCTATATGCATGTATATATATGTACTCATGCATGAATCTACATACCAGGGAGAGTTTCTATATTGTTCTTATACATACCTGAGCCGTGTTTATAATGATGATACCATCTTCCCTGCACTTCATCTTAGGATCTGGATCATCTTCGTAACAAGGAACAAGATACACTGGCTCATTTGCGAGTTCAGCCAAGGTGGCTGCATATCCGGAGGCCTCCATCCTGTTCTTGTCGTATAATACTGCTAGCTTCCCGTCCGGAAGCGGATGCCCGTTGTAAGTTCCACTCCGTATGAAAGGCATTAGTGATTTCTCCAGCAGTGTGCGGTATCCGCCAAACTCCATGTCTTCATTAGCCAGCGGCATCGACTTCTGCCCAGATGGGCAGGAGTTCGTCTCGACCACCACAAACCGCTTCTGTCCGTGCTCTGTTGTTGTTGAGAACAAATCCGCCCCACCCCATTGAAAAAACCTGAAAGCCAACTAACTGTCAGTGCAAACACACACACACGCACACTACAGAAAAGAGTGTTCTGGGCACCACAATCCAGAACGCTTAGAATACATGTTAATAAACTCAACTGATGCAAAACAAGTTACTACACAAATAACTAGTATACGAATCAAATTCAATTATCGTACCTGGTTGAAAATTTGAGAGCTTTAGAGACAGCTTCCTGGTTTGCTTCCGGATGGAGATGACAATACCTCTTCTTAACGCGCTCGTTCCCAAGGCACATGAACGAGCGAACGAGAGGATGAATCTGTGCATTGAGGACTCGAGGGTAGAAGTGCTCCGAGGGCTCAAACGATCCGGGCTCGTACATTTCCACGAGATGCCTCTTGCAATCCCGCTTAGGAGAAGGAAGGTTGTTGCTCTCGTCCATGGCACCGGCTGCTGTTTAAATTACTTAGGAGAGTTGAACAGTGTCCAGACCTGATCAGCTCATGTACCAAGTCCCACTGCCTGGGAAGTAAAAACGCCAGCAACCACGACATACGCCGAACCGGAACTCATTTGCTCCCTCGCTTACCTACAAATAAGGAGATTTCCATTAGATGTGCACACCAGAACACATATTTTTGAAAGAACAGCTGCCGAATCCATTTTGTTCTCTGGAAAATCTAACAAAAATCTCATCTTCCAGTCCGTTTGGCAGCTTGTTCCACAAATCTGTTCTTGCTGCGATTTGAAAAATCCATCGTTGGCGAAAAACAAAGAAAAATGAGAATGTTTTTGTTAGATTTTCCAGAGAACAATCTAGGAAATGAATTCGGAAGGCGAAAAACAAACAAAACGAAGCAAAAAAGATCTTTTACCGCAATATGTACAGCAGAAGCCGGATTTTCCAGAGAACAATGGCAGAAAATATATATCCTCTTAATTTATATCCTCCAAATGCATCATAATTAACTTAATTAAGTGTGATTAGGGGTATATATGCATATACAGAAAGAACCCGATTTCTAACGCACTTTCTCCCAAGAACGAGCTAAAACCTGGATTTTTTACGACAAGAACATGCAAACTAACTCAGAAACGCCAGAAAACACAATCTTGATCATGGAGAGGAGAAACGAAGACTGTGAATGCGCATTTCACGGCGCAGATCTTTCTTACCTAGAAATTTGGAGCGACAAATGTAGGCACAAAGCTGCTTCCGATCGACTACCGGCGCCTTATTCTTCGTGTAGGGCGTTGCGGATGGAACTCAATGTTTGCACAAAGCCTGGATTAGCAACCGAAGATACATTCCTATGGCATATTCGTATATCCGAATATGTAGGGACGATTCGAACCGGTTGCTTATGTCTACTTAAATCCTGCTAAATGCAAGTAATTAAGTATAATTAAAAATCGACGGTGCAGATAAGCTCATAAACCTATCCCTAAACAGCCGATTTTTCTAGGGTTTTTGCCGCCGACCTTGAGGAGGAGCTTGCGGATCGTGCGCAAATCAATCCGCCACCATGGGGTAAGCATCCAATTTGCCTGAAGCATCAATTCCTTAAAAAAAATCAGTGTTTGATGCATAGATTTATAGTGTTCCTTCACTAAAGGATTTCTATTTTCCTACACAGTCTCTGTTTTTCTTTAGAAAATCCTCATTTAGCTCATGAAATCATAGAATCCTGGTTTTTCTGTTTTCTTTTTCTCTAAACTTGTCGGATATTCAGTTTCTTATCACAGTGTCTTGCTTTTGATGTTCATCTTTCTGGCTTTGAAATCTAATGTGTGATTGAATGATTCCAGGAAGACGCGTGGAATGGGAGCAGGGCGTAAGCTGAAGAACCATCGGAGAGCGCAGTTGTGGGCGGATAAGTCTTACAAGAAGAGGAATCTCGGTAACGAGTGGAAGAAGCCATTTCAGGGTTCCTCTCACGCCAAGGGCATCGTCCTTGAGAAAATGTGAGTTTTTTCTCATTAGAATTTGGTTCATTATTCATCTTATTGCTAGTCTAATATATACATGTAGGTAGTTTTAACAAGACCCATCATTGTATTTGATGCATAAGGATCTGATGTGTGTTTTGCAGTGGAATTGAGGCAAAGCAGCCGAACTCTGCTATCCGGAAGTGTGCCCGAGTGCAGCTGATTAAGAACGGGAAGAAGATTGCGGCATTTGTTCCTAACGACGGTTGTCTCAATTACATCGAGGAGAATGTGAGTAACGAACATATAAGTGCTTGTGAAATTTATATATTTTGTTATACCGGGTCTTCTTATGTATAGTTCGTATATTTACATTTGACGGATGTATATGATTCTATGTATGAGACAAACACTAAGACACACGTACGCGTACACGCATGTATATATAAGCTTAATATGCAGGACGAGGTGCTTATTGCGGGATTTGGAAGAAAGGGACACGCAGTCGGAGATATCCCCGGAGTGCGTTTCAAGGTGGTGAAGGTCTCTGGTGTCTCCCTGTTGGCTCTCTTCAAGGAGAAGAAGGAGAAACCCAGGTCTTAGACCATCCTCTTTTGACTCATGGTTTATGTTTTAATGCCAGAAAATTAAACTTATGCTTTATATAGATATACGTATTTGTGTTTGTCTGCATTTGTAAGATTTTTACTAGATCTTTGACTTAGGCGTGCGTCTGTGTTTCTATTGAGATCGTCATTTTATGATGTTAACCATGAACTGTAATGTATCAAACTTATTTTTGTTTATATATATATATAACATAGGATAATTATAACTGCATACATATATACATATATTCCTAAGTTAAAATATGATAACATATGACGCATACGATTTACATGGATATCATGTGATATATATATGTGTATATATATCAAATGAAAATAAAAGAATTTTCCTCACACACTGTTAAACTTTGTTATTTAAGTTATATTTAAATAAAGAGTTATAACAATGGATATTTACCAAAATAAGATAAAGTTGAAATTAATTATTAATAATTAGCAATTAAAAAATAGCTTTAAGATATGCTACATAACAAATTCACATGTGTTAAATAGATATTCTTAAATATATTTAATTAAAATATATAAAATTTATATAATTGTTATGAAAAACTATTCAGCATAACATACATGTGTATGTGTTTATATACTTTACTTTGAAACTAAATTATTATTGATATATTTTGATTTCATATAATTATCATTTTAATAAACTATTATTAAGTTATACATATATAACATATTTAAAACATACATATGTATATTCATATTAAAGTTTCAAATAGTAAAACAATATTTTTTTCATTTTAACAATAGCAAAACTATATGTTGTAGTAAAACTATATATGCATCTAACTTTGTTATTTTAAATATAAAATATATTTTATTATGATTATAATTTTTTAAATGGTGTTTATATCCTTATTAAATGTTGGTATTACTGAAACATCAATATATTTATATTTATATTATTAAAATTTTAATTTAAAAAAAGATATTGAATTTAAATAATGGGAAAGAAAGATTTGAAAAGTAAAAAGACAAAGTAAAAGGAATCACATAATAATGAATATGACATAACAAGTTGGAGAATATGACATGACAAGTTGAAGAATATGTAAGAACTTAAAAAATTAAATTAACATTCACAAGTATTTCATGTCATAAACCACCAAAATATACTAGGTACTTCTTGTCATAAACCATCAAAATATATCAAATATTTTCTGTCATGAACCACCAAAATATACTAGGTACTTCTTGTCATAAACCACTAAAATATATCAGGTACTTCATGTCATAAATCATTAAAATATATTAAGTATTTTCTATTGTAAATCACCAAAAAAATACCAAGTTAATGCTGATGTGATAATATTAAAATATTTCCTTAGGATAAGAAGAGTCAAAAGAAGTTTTAATAAATTCTATTAATGTGTTGGATTAGCAAGTCTCATGATTTGTGCGAAATGTTTCAATGTTTCTTTGGTTTTGCCAACATTTACTTTAAGTTTATCAACTCCAAAATTGTATTACCATTCACCAAACATCGTTGGACCCAATTCTTAGCATAGTTCAACTTTGTTATAGATCAGGTTCACAACATGGTAAAGTATCCTGATTGTCCTATTTGGCTCTTTACTCTGGTGACCCAATGTTTGACCAATAATGATACTTTTTTTATAATCAGATCGACTAAAGTTAATGGTTACTGAAGTATTGGAAAATCCAATAAATTCTAGCATTCTTACCATGGTTTGTGCGACACTATTAACATATCTAGTTATTCAAAATGTTCTAAGCCATATTGTTCTTAACATAGGCTCAAATTTTAATTCTCAATATAACCTTGGTGACTACAATCAATTCAGGCTCCAGGATGCGTTACTATTTATAATAATCTTGTTTACATTTTAGATGGACCTTGTCATCTTCAAATGTTACATGATTGTCATGATAGTCCTGTTATTAGACATTTTGACACCCACAAGACATTTGAGCTGGTTATTCAAGATTATTAGTGGCCCCAACTTCAAAGATATATAACAAACTTTATTTGCACTTGTGATGTTTATTATTGGTCCAAGGTCCTTTGCCATTGTACATACTGGTTGCTTTAATCATTACTAATTTAATTAGTCCTTATAAGTCAATCTTTATGGATTTTATCATTGATCTAACAAGTTTGATATAGCTTTTATTATGGTGGATTGATTCTCCAAGATGGTTCATTTTATTCCTTACACAAAGTCCATCATAAGTGATGAAGCAACATAACTAATGCTTAAGAAGGTTTTTTAATTGCATGGTATGCCAAATGATATTGTCATTAATCTTAAATCTTAATTTATTGTCAAGCAACTACTATAGCTTTTGAATATTAAGTGCAAGTTGTCATCAGGTCCAATTCAAACCTTGGAGCAATATGTTCGGTGTTTTAACAATTATTAGTAGGAGAATTGGGTTAAACTCTTGCCTCTTGCAAAGTTTGTATACAATAACTCAATGCATGTTATTACTTGACCAACAAATATGTTAACCATGCAATTCATGGTTAGCATATTTGTTGGTCAAACAACCATATCAATAAACACCGTTTAGAACTTTGAAATTAACAGTTCATATAGTAGTTCTCATCTTAGTTGCGTTATCCATTATTTCTTTGAAGTTGTATCCAGTCTAATCCTGTTGGCCACCGTTTACGTCAACCGCATCTGACAATAGAGTTTCAACAACTCAAGGTACCTTGATGGTCTCAAAACTTAAAAACTCTACTTCCAACTGCACTGTTGCTTTGTCCGGAACAAGCTCCGGCCTGGCAAAGACCTTCATAACAAAAAACTTACAGTTGTGAGCGACTTCTGAAACTTGTTATAAGCACGCCCTTACCTGCTCATGTTAATGTTTCAGTCAACCCATCTGCAAAAGATTATCTCAACCACTTCCAAGTTATTCACAAGGATTTAATTCATCACCTCCATCAGCCCAAGCCACACACAAAGAAAATGCCGACTAACACCATCAATTTACTTATATTTTTTTAAATTGGTGATCAAGTTTGACTTCTTCGACGTAATTAATGAATTACTCGACCATGTTAAAAAGCTCCATTATTAACACTTTGGACCACTTCAAATCATTGGTAAAATCAACAAGGTTTTTCAACTTCCTCCTACTATGAGATCCACTTAGTCTTCCATGTCTCGTCCTTGAGCCATACACATATAGTATCATTCTTAATTAGTATATCACCACTACCACTTGACAAACTAAATGATAAACCCAAATATAAAGTTCATGCTATTTTGAATTATAAATTTCATCGAGGTAAGCTTTATTACCTTGTTAATTAGGTTGGTTACTCTCTTATTAATTACGATTTTATGGAGAACACATTACTACATTTCATGCTTGGTACCTGAATAAACCTAATTCTAACTTTGGTTCGACTTGTGAAACTCGTCACCAAAAAAGAGGAATGGTATCACAAACTATTAGAATAATAAAATTGATGCTAATGTTAATATATACTAATACTAAATATTTCTTTAAAATATTCTAAGATAAAATTATAATTTAGATTTATATTCAGAATCGAATGTTTAAATTTAAATCTAGAATTAAAGGTTGAAATTTAGATTTAAAATAAAAAATTCAAATTCAGATTTATAACAAGATTGTACTATAAGCTATTATAAATAATTTTTTAAATTCAAAAATGTTCATCATAATTGAGTTTTATTTGTTAAATCATTCATCTTTAATATATTTTTATTATATTTTTCTCCTTTTCGGATGTATTATTATAATGTATTCTTGACAACATTAGAATCAATTGTAATATAAAACTAAATCAATAAAAACAAATTTATAATTTGATAAATAAATAAAATAATAAAGTAAGATTCATTATTATTAATGGATGTTGAAATTCTCAATCACACTTCAGATAAGGAGTAAAATTCACTTAGATAAAAAAATAAATGATTAACATAAAAAAAATTTAAAAAAATTCTTAAGCAAAAACCTTTTAAGATATACTACTTCTGATTGAAAAGTATCACGACCGAAACCAATAACAAAGTATAAACTGAATCTTTAAAAGAAAAATATATTAATTAAATAGTATTATAAGAAATTAACCATCAACCAGTGTTAAACTAGAACTGAAACCTAACCTTAAATTCCTTTATATATATGGTATTATAGCAAATAGTTTATGGAACACTCACTTCTTATGAAAAAATAAACAAATTTAAATAATCACAATTGGTTTTCCATATAACTAAATATGTGAAGAAGTACTATTATATTTATGTACTTTTCTTATCATGAAAATATATGTTTTAATGCAACAAAATATAAAGGAATATGACTTAAAATAAAATATGAATCTAATAGAAAATCTTAAATGAACAAAAAAAATTAAAAAAAAATTAATCAAGAAATTCATTTATTATTGATGTTAAAATGTTTTAACCTTTTATATATTGTTTTAAAGACCTTATAATATGTTATTGTGCCTTTAAGGACATATTTGATGTGATATAAATTCAAATGGATATTATTTATCCAAAGTATATGTTAATGGACATGCAGTACAATATGAAAAGTGCATATAATTGAATAACAAATATTTACATGATGGTTGCATAACTTTTGACTGATTAAACTTTGTGCATAGAATGCTCTTATATTCTAAGGTATATTTGCATCATAATAATAATAAAAATAGTTAGTATCACTGTTAAAACATAAAGAACTTCACAGAGATCATAACAGTTCTCCTTTATTATTAAGAGTACGTACTTCGACATTTAACATGGGTCTTATTATTATGTAAGAGTACAATAGGTCCTTTTATATTAAAAGATAAGTATCTTTATTAGTGAAGACATTAACTAAATTTCTTTATTAGTGGAAACATTGTAGATTACTACATTCTTGGTCGAGCTTGAGTGGAAATAACTATCACGTACAATACAATAGACTAATGATGTTCTGTTAAAGATAAAGATCTTTGGTTTATTCTGGAATAGAAAATAATATAAATTACAAAAATAAAACAAACAACTGTGTGTGTTGTGTGTGTGTGTGTTGTGTGTGAAGAAACACAAAAAGCAGTAATGAGTAATTTATAATTTGATTTATAAGGTAATACCTTTCAATTAATTAAGGGGATTAGGGTTCTAGGGAATGGGGGGACAGAACGCGGCCGACATGGGATCGGCAAAGAGGGCACTGGTGGATGCAGTCGCAGGCGCCGTAGCGGGAGGCATCTCAAGGACAATTGTCGCTCCTCTAGATGTCATAAAAATCCGATTTCAGGTACTTGAATGGGGCCAAATCCACACAAAATTGCATATACATGTGTGATAAAACTTTCAAAATCCGCATGTGTATGTGCGTATATACATACACGGAAGCACGTACATAGAGAAATGAGGAAAATAAAGGGGAACCCACTAAAAGCATTCATTTAGCAGTTTATGCATACATGAATTATTGAGTATAGATATTATATAACTAAAATCAATAGAATATATGCAAAATATAGATATTATATAACTAAAATCAATGCATAGAGATATCTGTTTCTGTATCAAACGTGTTTATGATGGAGATATAGAAAAAGAGGAAATTAGAGGTAAACTCACTGAAATCAGGTGTGTTCTGTATATATCATGTGAAGAACACGCCAAAATAGATGTATATAAACACAGATATGCATGTGTGTCCTTATTGTGTATCTGTATACATACATATGCAGTGTGAAATAAAGGAAGTTCCAAATTGTAAAGGGTATACTCAGCAGAATTAGGCATTTGGCAGTACATGTTCTGTGTATGAAGGGATGACTGAGTGAAAACGAGTACACATATATAGCCAGACATATCTGTATTACTGTGTATGTGTGTTTGCTTCTTCTGCTTCTTGCACTTCAAAACTGGAGAGTACATGCTTGCATAAATACAGATATCCGTGTGCTTGTTGTGTGTGTATGTGTGAGTATATTGCATATTTACAGAGTGAACATATCAGAAACACAGGATATCTATGTACATGACTATACATATGTAAACATACACGTATGTGTTTCATCTCCCTCTCAATATATAGTTAATATACATTTATACACAAACGTCTATAGATATGTGAAGAGGTATTCAGATATACTACATAAAAAAATTTACTCACCTCTCTGTCGGATATGGAAACATACATATATGTATACAGATATGTATACATATAGAAGTGGGGAGATTTCAGGGTGTCCTGTTGTGCAGGTGCAATTAGAACCGACAAGTCGCCGTCTTGTACGTGGTCTTCCAGGAGGCGTGTCAAAATACACTGGTATCATGCAGGCGATGCGGGACATTGTTACTGAGGAGGGAATCCGGGTAGGTCTTTGTATGTGAATAATACATAAGTCTTTTACTCCCCCTTTCACTACGATCAATCTCTATCAATGTGTTTACAAAAGCAGATTCTTAATCTCTCAATAATACGTTGTTTAACGTTTGACAGGGACTATGGAGGGGAAACGTGCCAGCTTTATTGTTGGTGATGCCGTACACAGCCATACAATTCGTCGCACTTCAGGGATTCCGTACAATATTCTTCGAGGGAGGTCCGTTCACACAGCTTATATAGCACGAATGGAGCATTGCCTGCTGAGGTTGTCTTTTAATCCATATATACACCCTTTTATGTTAACCATTCTATACATATATGTGTACATCTAACACCATCTTATGTTTTTCCTTTTATGCTTTTTTTATTTCTTCTGGATTTCTGCATAGCACATTATTGTAATAAGCCTTTTATGTGTTTTATTTATTTAATCCAGGTGAAGTAAGCCCAGTAATGTCTTACGTAAGTGGAGCTGTCGCTGGGTGTGCTGCAACAATTGGTTCATATCCCTTTGATCTCTTGCGTACTATTCTTGCCTCTCAGGGCGAACCAAAGGTCTGTCTGTCTGTCTGTCTCTCTCTAGATTAGACTTATCACCAATAAACATAATCAATTATCACAGGTATATCCGAATATGAGGCTAGCGTTTGTGTCGATTATAAAGTCAAGGGGATTAAGGGGAGTTTATGCGGGCTTAACTCCATCACTAATTGAGATTATACCTTACGCTGGCTTGCAATTCGGCTCTTATGACACCTTCAAACGATGGGCAGCTGTAAGTAAGCCTTTTTAACTCTCTCTCTTTCTTTCTTTTACACACACACACACCTGCATATCATATGATATGGTGATACTAGTGACTTTATCGGTATACTACTAAAAACCAATACATCTATGCTTAACTTAAATGTTATTATTATTATTAGGAGGGAAATTTTTAAGTTTCTAATCCCTCAAACTTCAATCCTGACTAAACCAAATATTTAATAACTTTTTATATAAGCACAATATACCTTTGTGGATGAATAGACATCAAACACACGCTCACGCACACATACTGTGTTTTGTTTACGTAAAATTAAGTCCTTGTATTCACTTTTGTTGTTTCCGTAGTGTGTGTGTGTGTGTATGCATATGCATAATAAATATACAAATATGTATCTACATGTGTCATAGCTAAGTTTGGAGTTGACAATGTGTCTGGGTTATATATGTAATAACTTCTTTGCAAATATCATATTCAGGATTATTATTAATCATACTATATTGTTAATGATTTTTGTTTTCTTTTCGTCCAGCGAATTGATAGGATGAGGGGAGTACAAAAACAGGAACTTTCAGGGTTTCAACACTTTATATGTGGTTTAGCTGCCGGTACTTTCGCCAAGGCGTTTTGCCATCCATTGGACGTAGTCAAGAAAAGATTTCAGGTGTGTGAGAGGGATATACAATCTTGTAGATGTGCATGCATATTCCATTGGATCTCTTGTTTGTTTTTTTATAGTATTTTTGAACACGCTCGCGCGCGTGTGTATTGTAGATTGGTCTTCTATTAACAGATGCCGGATAAAACTGACATATGCTTATATCCATTTATGCCTGACGCACACATGTTTGTATCACTATATGCACGAGTGAGAGAGAGAGAGCAGCATAGAATATGGTGTGTATGCATAATACATGTGTGTAGGTGTGCTGATAAAGAGGTGTATAATAGGTGGAGGGGCTAGCACGGCATCCACGATACGGGGCACGAGTGGAGGAAAAGGCATACAAAGGGATGGTGGATGCGGTACGGAGAATATTAAAAGCCGAAGGAATCACGGGATTGTACAAGGGCTCTTATCCTTCTATTGTGAAAGCTGCCCCGACCGCCGCCATCACCTTCGTTGTGTATGAGAAAGCTGCCAAATGGTTGGAAGTATTCCTCATGTAATTTAACTTAATTACTCTCAATACACACCCTGTTGTATTTTCATCTCACTATAAAATATTTAAGAGCACGTGCTCACACTGTAGGTGACCAGGCTATATATATATATATATATATATGGAGATACTAAGACCATACGTCTCTCTCACACACACATGAATACACACGTGCTCACACTGTAGGTCCTAGTGAGACCAGGCTATATATATTATTTATATATATATATGACCTACAGGCTATATATATAATTATATATATATATATAATTTTTTAAATTACGTGAAAAAAGAAAAAATTGGCTTCGTCCAGGTTCGAACTGGAGACCTTCAGTGTGTTAGACTGACGTGATAACCAACTACACCACGAAACCACATGTGAAAAAGACTAAGATGTTTATGATATCGATATAAACAGGTTTGTGGGGATAACCCTTTAAGGGAAAAAAGATTATTACTTAAGGATGAGGATTAGGGTTTCGACTGGCTGCTCTAGTTCTTTCTCCAGAGGATCGGCTCCGAGCATCGATACTGGCAAAAACGCAATGTGTTCTGCCCCAGAAATCTCGATTTCTCCCCTTTTATCACGTCTTCAAGTAGATCCCATGGGTATTTCAACACGAATTGCAGGAACGGCAAGCGTAGGGTTTCCCCTGAGAAGAAGCAAGGCTCCGTCGAAATGGTCCCTAGGAAGGAAGAGAGCATATCGCCGCCAAAGGTCACGATTTTGCAGCGGCCGCAGTCTAGAGAGGAAGCTCTGCTCAATCTCGCTCAAATCACGGGCCTTCCGCTGTCCGAAGTGTACATTAGGGAGGGTCTCGCTCCTCCAGGGCAGGTACCGCGGATTTCCAGTCCACCTCCTAGCCAGCAGCGGAATTTGGATGTGAGTCAGGTCCCAGTTACAAAATCCGTAAGAAAGGAGCATCCCAAGAAAACCCCTTTTCAGAAGTTTGTGAAGAAACAGAAACAGGTCATAGTCACCAAACAGGAGGAATTCGAGGAGCAGAAACAAGAGCAAGCTGTCCCCACAAAACAGGAGCTATTGAACTCGTCAAGTTCACCTCCAGAGCAGGTTTCCAGTCCACCTAGCCAGCAGGCCCCAGTTGCAAAATTTGTAAGAAAGAAGCGCTTCAAGAAAACCCTTGTTCAGAAGTTTGTGAAGATAAAACAAGAACAGGTCACCAAACAGGATTCAGAGCAGGAATTCGAGGAGCAGAAACAAGAGCGAGCTGTTCCCACCAAACAGGAGCAGCAGATTGTATTGAGCCCGTCAAGGGAGAAACAAGAGCAAGCTGTCCCCACAAAACAGGAGATTGTATTGAGACCGGCAAGGGAGAAATGGGCTGGGCTGGCTCTGATTTCACCTCCACCGAGCGCGCTTCCCATTCCAAGCTTTATACTAAAGAAGACTGAAGGTACTACACTTTGTTCAACACTTCCGGAGCCCGAGGCAGAGTTTATCGACACTGCTACGAACTCGTCAGGGGCTCTGGATTCACCTCCACCGGGCTCGCTTCCCACTCCAAACTTTCTACTAAAGAAGACCGAAGGTACTAGGTTTACACTTTCGGAGCCCGAGGCAGAGTTTATCGACACTGCTGCTAAGAGTTTAAGACAGATTCTTCGTTTAACTCCTACCATCGGTGACACATTCTTCGTTTAACTCCTAACCATCGCTGACCTCGAGGTTGGTGGTAGTGTAGAAGTAGCTTAGATTAACGGGTGTGTGCAACGGTGCGAATGTCCATCTTTTTTTACATGGACATTGGGGAAGAGGGGACTTTTATACTCTCTCCTCCAACTCTAGATCTTATTTCCAGGTTTTTCTTTATATATATATATATATATGGCCGGGAACGGGTTTGTATATAAAGTTGGGGAGATAATGGTGGCACTTGATATATACTAAGTTTATTTTCCCTTTTCTTCATGTTATTTTCTGCGGTTTTATGTTTTTGTTGCGTTTATAATCTATAATAGACATATACCTCTGTGTAGATAATGTGCATGTATTACGTCGATTTAATTCTTACCATCGATGAAACTGATATATGTATAAACTAATATGAATACATAATGATTGTGCTCTCTCTCTCTCTCTCTCTCTCTCTCTCTCTCTATATATATATATATATATATATAAATCCTCGTTCTCTCCTTTCAGAGAGTCAAAGTTAGTTGCTAAGGACAAGCAAACAATGAAAATTATACTTTCCTCCACTAAGTTATATCCTTTACTAAGTCATGTGATTGAGTCAAATTAAGGCTATAACTTAATAAATGAATAATTATAATATATTATATTCATTTCTCTCTACACACAAACATAACTGCAATCACACAACACAATGTGTGTTTTATAATTAAATCATATATCTAACTTATGAAGTTATAATATTTTAGTTACACTTTTATTAATAATTTTAATTTAACAACGTGTTCATCTAATGATAGAAACATTTCATTTAAAAATTATTAAAAATTAAGTTATTTTAACTTAATAAGTTAAAATATATCATTTATAATATGGTACCTGTAATTGACAAATATTCTGAAGATAACCACATGCACGCGCACATCTAGGGTGTATAGTGCATATTTCTGTGTTGTATGCAGACATATACATGATTTTTTAATACGCAATTGTATTTTTGCCACGTGGCAGATTGAATTGTTAATGAATAAAGCCAGATAGTCATCCAATAAATAAATAAATTTATGTATGTATTTATAGTTTAAAATAATGTAAAACATAGCTTGTTAAATATATCACCTTATTATAGCGCAAGATTAAAATTTAAATAGAATAAATCTTTATAAACCTTAAATAATAATAAAGTCCAACCAACCGTGCTAAAAATAATACAATTTTAACTACTTAATAACTTTTGAATAGTTGACGTTAGTTTAAGAACGTAACTTTTATAAATTATTATGTTTATTAAAAATTAATTAATCTTTTAAAAAAAATTTACAAAATTGATTAGAAAACTTTAAATATATAAAGTTTCAAGTGTGTCCTTTATAGAATTTTATATTGTGAAGAATGTGAAACGTTGGGCTTATAACATAATCTATGTAATGCCTTCGGTTGGATTGAGGACTGAGAGTTTGCGAACTTTAAAGTACGCCTTGTGTTGCTCAACACATGAATAGCCGACTAAATAATAAATAAAAAGATATAAATTAATTAAAAAATTATAAATAATAAAAATAATAAAATAATAATAATTAAAAATACTGCCTGCATCTCACATGGATGACTTGCTGGCTTTAGCTGTCCATATCCATACATTCACACTCAGGAATATTCATAATGAATATACTTAAAATTAAAATATCTTAGTATAAAGTACATATGTGAATACCTGTACAGTGACACATTAACACACAGATGTGTATCTATATGTCTCTGTGCACGATGTTTGTGTGTGTGTAATTTTATAATATACAAACTGGTCATTCATATATATAGGACAAAAACTATATCCTATACTCTTACACACATGGTATGCATATTTATTAAACCATAAATAATAGATACTAATTAAATTAAAGAATTCAACTACGTCTTAACAGTATAAAAATACTTTGCTTATTAACTATATTTAAAATATCATCCTTCATCTGTCCTTCAATTGTTTGCAGTATGATTTAAAATCTGTATGTATTTATACGAGTCTACGTACGCCACACCGTAGACTAGTTCCAAATGAAAGTCATGTAATGGATTCACTGACCAGATCCCTGAATTTATGTCTTTTTCTATTATCCAAAAATTAGTTAATTAACTAATTAAACTTCACTAATTGAAACATCTAATTAGTTAATTAACTAGTTTGAGTATGAAAAGGAATATATTAGTTCAGTATTAATTATGGAGTTTAAACTCTATAAATGCGGGTCACTGTTGGTAAAATTAAATTTATACGATAACCAAGGTACAAATGTTGCCGTCGAAAACATCGTCGGCTTTGAGACTGATAGAATATTCTCTTCGAGACGGAATGTTCTTTTGTCGATTGACGGACCAAATTTGGATGCTCTGTTCGCCATAGCCAAACCTTGACTAGTAGGGTTTCATCTCGAGCTCGGTAGTCTCTCCCGTTCAATTCAGGTTTGTAGTGTTAGATTAGTGCTCAGATCAGCTTAAGAACATGTTTATTTCTCTCAATTCGCTGAAAATGCCTTCGTGCTTGAAAATCTGCTGAAAATCCATAGATTTCTAGAGATTTTGTGCTGAAAATCCATGGTTTTGTGCGAAAATCGATAAATTCATTATTTCCTTGCTATTCATTTTGCAATTTCTGCTACATAGATTCGTGAGATCTTTTTTGCTACATTTCCATCTCAAGAACCCTAGTAGCATGTATTAAGAGAAAGACAATGAGCAAGACGGTGCAGATGTCAGCGGAGGAGATTTCGCAATACGCGCATAGTCCGGTGCACTACGCGGTATGCCGGCGGGATTACTCGGGACTCAGGCGGATCTTGAACGGGCTCCCGCGGCTTCCCAGAGCCGGTGAAGTTCGCACTGAGGCCGAATCCGTTCAGGCTGAGGTGAAAGCCGATGCCATTTCTGCGGTGATAGATCGCCGGGACGTGCCCAACAGGGAAACCCCTCTTCATCTCGCTGTCAAGCTCGGAGATGCCACTGCCGTGGAGATGCTCATGTCAGCCGGTGCGGATTGGAGCTTGCAAAACGCCGCCGGATGGAGTGCCCTTCAGGAAGCTGTCTGTGCTCGGGAGGAAGCCATTGCCATGATCATCACAAGGTATGTAATCTTGGTAGTCGTGTTTTCTGTATAGAATATCTATCTTGAACATCTACATGTATGTCTTTTTTATACGTACTTATATATTATAGAACTGTGTACTGCATATATTCATACAAAATATATATTATAGAACTGTGTATATATTCACATGATAAATGTATATATGTATTTCAGCTTGTATATATACTTCTATAATAATGTATAGAACTAAGTAGTATCTGCATGTTATTATGTCTTTAAAAAGATATGACTATATATATCTATAATATATTACATCGTTCGTTTGATTTGTAGTAGTAACATATAAAGCATTGAAAGTATATATAATATCCCTTCATGTAACGTGTAAGAAAGTTCTAGCTTGCTGGATGTAATTACAATATAATATAGCCAGCTACATGTGCGATTTTGGAGGGATAGTGCCCCTCGTTCTTATTATTTAATCTTAGCGGACGTAACACACATAATAATTATAAGATTTAATGGATTGAAACTTGTAAATGCATGTATAAAAGTCAAATCATTTATTCTTTTTACCAGTCACACACACACACACACACATATGACTTGAAACGATTATAAGAGGTTATAGTTTATTATATAAGTATTCATTAAGTTGTTTATTCAGATACTACCAACCGATGGCATGGGCAAAATGGTGCCGCCGGCTACCAAGAGTGACGGCCACAACGCGACAAATGAGAGACTTTTATATGGAGCTCACGTTCCATTTCGAGAGCTCTGTTATCCCATTCATCTCCCGCATTGCCCCGTCGGATACATATAGGATCTGGAAGAAGGGTGCAAATCTACGAGCTGATATGACGCTTGCCGGCTTCGATGGGTTTCGCATACAGAGGTCCGACCAGAGTTTCCTGTTCTTGGGAGATGGCACAGACGACGGAAGGCTAGGTCCTGGGTCACTCTGCGTTCTAAGTCACAAGGAGAAAGAGGTAATGAATGCATTAGAAGGAGCAGGAATACCACCAACTGAAGCAGAGATTGCACAAGAGGTTGCAGCTATGTCACAGACGAACATGTACAGGCCAGGGATCGATGTGACACAGGCAGAGCTTCATCCCCACATGACGTGGAGACGGCAAGAGAAGACGGAGATGGTTGGCCCCTGGAAGTCGAAGATTTACGATATGCATCATGTGACTGTGAGTGTCCGGTCCAGGAGAGTACCTGGAGCAATGACGGATGAGGAACTTTTTGCATCCGAGGAGGTATTGAGTAAGATAACATTAACAAATCATTATTATATGTATACGTCAGATAGATACCGTATGCACATACGTACATCAGAAATGGCATATCATACCTGTAAATACTTTTGAACATACTTCAGAATTCGTGCATTTACCTTTGATGCAAGCGGATGTCATGTCCTACAATATTGTACAGGTTAATGTCATGACTTTGTACATGTTATTGGCACGACCTTGTACAGGTTATTGTCAGGACCTTGTACAGGTTATTGTCAAGACTAGTATGCTGCTGGCTACGTATATATTTTAACACGACATATATATGGATCTGTTTTTGTGTGCATATGCTTTTTGTATACATATGCTTTATGTGTGCGTGTGCGTGTGTATGTGTTTTTTTTTTTGCTGCTTTGTGTGTCTTCTTAATATGTGTATATTATATTTTCTACACGTTATACACTATAGAGTTGCCATTGTTGAAAAGATTACATAATGTTTGTGTGTTTTGTCACTGTGTTTTGGTATATATGCTCTGTGTACGCTTTGTATATACTTTGCTTAAAAGATTATATAAAGCCAGCTCGCGCTTCTAATTTAAGCTTGTTCACTTTCAATCGGTAAACAGTCTTCCTTCGGATGTGTGTGTGTACCATCATACCTTGTTCCGTCAGAACGTTATGTGCGTGCATGTACTTACATAATCTGAACGACTGTAGAGGATATGCTTGCCTCTGTCTTGGACATGCATACATTCTTGCTGTTTAATATGTTCATTTGGCACATATTATTATCATGTATACAGTATTATTTTCATTATCATATATTTTGACATTATGTTATGTAGGTGGAAGCCGATGAGGAGGACTACGGCGATTTACTAACAGAAGAAGAGAAACAGCAGTTAGAAAGCGCACTGAAAGCCGAAAATGGGGATTTTGTGGACAAGGACAAGGGGAAGGACAAGGCACACAAGCGAATTGAGAACGGGGATGATATAATCATCGAAGGACTTCTAGATGATGAGATTAGCATAAGCGGGGTGTCTTCGGCTGGTTCAGAGTATCACAAGGAGGAGAGGAAGAACAGCTGGTTTAGTTGGGGAAGAGGAGTGTGAAGCATGAGACCACCAAGAGGGTTGAGCCTGCAAGGAAATCTCTCAGTGTAGAGGTCGAGCGTGGAGCAAGGTATAATAGGAAGTCTTTTGATAGAAGACCATCCAATTACCGGCCTGACGATACGTTCGAGTTGAAGAAGACCTTCATTGAGAAACCTGGGAGGAAGAGTGTTAACAAAGATAAGCACAGCTCGGCAGGAAAAATGGTAATATTGATATACATGTGTTTTGTGTGTGTGTGTGTGTACATTCATCATATGCATAGTAGAGTGAGAGACACGTTACATGTAGAGCACACAGATGCATAAAATGATAGTATTTAGTGAATATTGTGTGGAATATTTTTCTTATCCAATATTGTGTGTGTGTGTGTGTATATGAATTGCTTGGAATGTGTACAGAGAGCGAGTATCAGAAAGGTTTGAGGCCTGTGCTTTGGCTAACTCCGGATTTTCCACTAAGTACCGAGGAGTTTCTACCTCTGTTAGATATTCTCGCTAACAAGGTTAAGGCGATACGTAGGCTGAGAGAGATTTTGACAACAAAGCTCCCATCTGGAACGTTCCCCGTAAAGGTATTTGTGTATATATTATATACTGCATTTACAAGTAATGTTGTATGCCTGTATACATGTATACTTTACAACATGTGCTCTCTCTCTCTCTCTCGATACTGTAATTCTGGGAAATGACCCTATCTTACTTATACATTGATTACGTATATGAGTACATGTTAGTATACATCTTCAGAAGTAGAAGAACAGTGTATGTATATATCTATATACTCACGGCACATACACCTGTATACGATGAAGTCTTATAGTTAATACACATGTTTTTAATATACACTATACGTGCATGTCGGGTGTTCGGTATCATTATCATATATCAAGTGTGAAAATTAACAAATTTAATGTATGTTATGAATAGCTGGCAATTCCAGTAACCGACGATTAGGGTGGTCATAACCTTCACAAGATTCGAGGAGATTCGGTCAACGGAGGAATTTTCAACACCACTCTCAAGTCCACGTCACTTCACAGATCCAAAGTCAAAAGAAGCCAGCGAGACAGTCAACAATCAGCAGTTGACGAGCTCGTGGTTTTCAAAGTCAAAGGAAGCCCACGAAGTCAACGGCCAACAACAGTCAACAGGGTCGTGGTTTTCTTGGATGCGGCCACACAGTCAACAGGCTAGCACCTCAGCCGTCGATGATCACCGTGGTCATGATGACGTGGACCCGTTTCTAATACCAAGTGATTACACGTGGGTGGATATGAATGAGAAAAAACGAAGGCTTAAAGACGGGAGGAAGAAGGGCAAAAGGGTAAAAAGCCTCGGAGACTACAAAAAGCTGACCGAGGCTTTTTGTAGTCTCCGAGGCTTAAATCGAGTCTGTAACATGTAAGGTACGTATACCCATAGAATACTTATGTATGGGTCAACTTTTATGGAGGGCTACTAGCTTATGATGTTTATCTTTAACTTGTATGCGTGTATATATGCCAATGACATAGTATGTTGTGTCTCAAGTTACAATATGCATATTACTGTTTACATTGTTGTTTAGTATCGTTGTTTAGATAGTGCTGTGTACTATAATCGGTTAACGGGATATTGCATGTGGGTAGAGCGTGATGAGCTACAGGGAACTGTAGCTCATTAATTTATTCTATGGCTCTGAATATCGTACAGGTCTTCTGTTTGATGCCCCTTTGCAATTCATCCCAGAGTAGCTGCTTACGTGGCATCATAGTTTGATTCTCAGAGAGGGTTGTCTCCAAATTCCACGACATTTTGTGTGTGCGTTGTGTATGTGTGCGCCCGCGCGTGTGTATCCTTGTGTGTATGTGTATGTGTGTGTGGCCTATGCATCTTTTGTATTAGATTTGATTGCTTGATCGTGTTTGTTTTCCATAAGGGATATTGCATGTGGGTAGAGCATGATGAGCTACAGGGAACTGTAGCTCATTATTTTATTCTATGGCTCTGAATATCGAACAGGTCTTCTGTTCAATGCCCCTTTGCAATTTATCCTAGACTAACTTAGTGGTATCATAGTTCAGCCCTGTTTAATTCTCAGAGAGGGTTGTCTCCAAATTCCACGACATTTTGTGTGTGTATATGTGTATGTGTATATATGTGTTATGCATATTTTGTTTGTTTAAAATATGTTTGTGTTTCCATAAGTCTTAAGTGGTCGAGTTCACCTTATACATTCAGTGTATAACACTCAAAAGTATAATGCATCGGCAGATATAGATACCTTTCTGTATGACATTACATATATAACAAATGTCATAATCTCTCTCTCTCCCCTCTCCACACACACAAATTATATTAACTACACAAATTATATTAACTTGTTTTGTAGCAGGTGAACAAAGGAATTATTTACGAGCTAGGACTTTTTTTAAACGATTTACAAGGGGAGAGCTGCTTTCATAACTCGAGACGGAGGCAGGTGTGTGAACAAGTTTTGATATTCTTTCAATTCTTGCTAATGTATTTTGATGAACTAATTACGTTTTATACCAAAACAAAAGACTATGTGTGGTCTCCCGGCTTCACATCTTGGCTTCTCAGCCGATACTTGCTACCTATAGGCTCAGGATCATCAGCATCGTAGCTCTCTAAAACTTCCAGCTTCCTTTTCTTCTTGTTCTTACACTCCCAGATCCTTGTATATACTTCTCTCCTACCGCTTTTCAACAAGGGTAGAAAGCAACGCTCTTGCTTCCGGCGAAAGAGACCCATTTTGTGAGAAAATGACTGAATTGAAAAGGAAGGCTATGGCGCAGGAGTCGGACCTGATGTGAAAGAGAAAGTTAGCCAGGAAGGAAAGGGGAAAAGAAACCAAGAAAATACCTAATAGGTTGGTTGTACCGTTGTCATCCGTACTGTTCATCTGCAACTTGGAAGACCTTCGCCTGAACCTTCCGTACGGTTATATGCCACTACACAGGCTTACCACACCCCTTAACACCGCCTCGCTTCTCACAGCTCCCTTGCCTTGCCCGATTCATTCTCCTTAGAATCCTCAACAACATGTTCCCCTCCCTCCTGCTTATTTCTACTTTTCTTTGTTTAAAGGCCATCTTCCTGTAGCCCACCTCTTCCACGACTTATAGGAGTCCCCTACATTCTCATTAATCCTCCTTGATAATGTAACCACCTTCCTCCACCGCTACCTCCCCTTCATCATCCTCATCTTAATCTAAGATATTGCCTCCTCTTATCCATCTGGCCGCCAGTAGCAACACCACCACCTCTCCGCCCCTTCTCTCTGGAGATGATGCATTTCCACCTTCTGCTCTTTTCTATTTTTTCAGTTTCTTTTTTTTTTTTCTCCTTTTTTTTCTTTCCTTTTCTTTTTTCTCCTCTGGTTTTATTTTTTTTTCTTTCTTTCTTTTCTTTTTTCTTTTTTTTTCCCCTTTCTTTCTTAACTAAATTCCCAACCTCTCAAAAATCAATTGTACTCCTCTGATTTCTCTTCCCGTGTTCTTTCGTTTTGATGTGAATCAATATTATGCCAAATCAATGGTACACTAGCGTCTATTAACATCTGCATATCTGGATATTTAATGATAATTCTTCAAGGATTATCGCAGCCTTAGTCGCCTTCTCTGCTCATTATTGCCCGATCGTGACAAATGAATAAGATAAGACATTTATATTTGTCCGCTTATCATGGATAGAATCCCAGGAAGCCAGTGTGACCCGTGGCTCAAGACTAAGGTGCTTTAGATGATGGTTATTTAGGAAGTCGTCCCGCACAGCATCAAGAACCAAGCGTAAGATGGCAATTCTAGTTCCACTTGCTGCATCATGAACAATCTTTTCCAAATCACCACTTTCCGGTGAGATTGTGCCTGCCAACATTAAACCTCTGCAAAATTTACTCATTGTAAGCGAGGAATTCCCAATTGCCCTTAAGAGTGACTGATCGTCCTTGCTCAACCTTCATGCGGCTGGATCGTAGTTGACCAATCAAGTGTTGAGCCTTTTTTAGACCAGCCAAACTTCTTGCTGCAGCAAGTTGACTTAGGACTTCCATGTCTTCTTGGTATTCCCTCATGCCCTTAAAGGATATCAAATATGCATTGTACTCCGCTTGCAGGACGACGAAGATCCCTTCGACAGCGAGCACTTCCTCGCCGCATCCAAGTTCGGCAAGAAGCTTTATACTTTCAAATTCTGCTTCCAACCTATGAAGAGCTGTTGTAGCCATTCTAAACCCAACCCTAGCTGAAAGACTCACCTTGCAGATCCCTCTTCTCAAACCCTAGCGCCAAACGAGAACGCTGAAATGTGGAATGGTTTCTTTTCCTTGTTGAAATGGATGTCAACCTGCAAGCACAGCCTTGTTAGGCAATGCTCTCTGAGAAACATTGACTTACCTTCTGCCCTTCAGATGGTAACAAAAGTCCTTGCGTGAGAGTTGTGTTGCAGCATAACTTGAAGTATTTGCCTTTGTTACAAGAGACAAGTAAAGAAATAGCATACCTGGGGCTCCTCAATTTCAATTGCCAATTCTCCAGAACAACATCAATGCAAATACACTAAAATTAAGTAGAAATACAATACCTTATGGTTCACTTAAAAAGATTATGTCAAAATTCATTCTATTTATTCATATTAGGTAAACAACATCCAGTTTATAAATTAAATATAAACAATAATCTCTCCTGACTCGGATGAAAGTACTGCAAAAGTATTATTATTAGAATTAGAATTAGAATTACAATGAAAACAAAAAACACACCTTCATCTTTGAATCTGTATTTTATATGACTTTCTGCTGGCTGAAACCTTGAACTTCAAAATCTCCTAAAGTTGAATCCTGAAACACAATTCAGATTCAAAAAACTGCAACAGAAAAACATCTGACATCCAGCCTCATCACTCCAAACGACAGCCAGCGCTGCTTTGGATCCACCAGTTCGAGCAACAGAGGCACCCCTCCCCCTTGGTACGATGTCATATCTGAAAATTGTGCAACGGTTTTTTTACATTGAATTGTGGAACTGTAACATACAGACACAAATAGCATATATTACAATTCCATTGTTGTCTCTGCATATCGAGTGAGTTATATTCTTAGTACGAATCTGTATATATATGTGTGTATGCATGTGTTTATATTTGTTTGAACATGTACAACCCATAAAAACTGACACGTACAGGAGCATGTATTTGTACGCATGTGATGTAATGTCTACACAAGAAAAATATCATATATTTTATATATATCTAAAACCTGAGGTCACACTCAGTACAGCATAACCTATCGCACCTTGTGCACCGTGTATGTATACATTATATATACAGATAAACATGCAGATACACGCGAAACACATGAATATGACGTATTAAATACATCCACACCAGGGCAAATACATCTAGATATACCTGAGTGGTTGAATGGTTGGTAATCTCGGGGGGACCTGTGTTGGATAAACAGGCCGAGGTGAAACCTGAGTAGGGATAACCGGCCGAACGACCACACCGGGTGGAGATGGCACATGTTGAACTACTGGTACTGTTCGGTACTTGTTCGAATGTACTGTATTGAAGTCGGGGTGGTGGTGGATGAACCTGAAACGTATATGTAGGTAGGTGATATGAATAATGATGCATGTCTACATATATACGCATATATACACAGGTATGCATGATTATGGGCGTCTATTTCTGTCGTATCTACCTGACCACATACACACACAACCGGGGAGTTTGCTGAGGCTCCATAGCCGAGGCTCTATGTCTTGCTCCTTTGAGTACTTTGCTGTATTCCGATTGCTGTAGAAGTTCCAATAGCTCAAATTTTGGTCGAACAGCATGTGGAACCGCTGGAGACAATTGTTCAGCCTAAGTACAGCTCAATATTAATGTAATTAAAAGGGTATATAAACACATACATGTATGCATGCATTTAGTTATTAAGCATACATAAAAGTGAATACTATCATGAGATATTCTAACTAGTGTGTGAAACGTGTTTGTGCTAAAGGATATACAAAGAGTATAAGACCTGTGCAGTTGTTGGAGACACCTGTGGCCTGGTGGTACTTGCTGCACACCCTGTAACAAATATAAATAGCTACGCACACAAATTAAGTACGTGCTAAAGGTATACAAAGAGTATAAACCTGCTCAGGTGGTCTTATACCGGTACTTGCTGCACACCCTGTACGATAAAAAACATTCACAAATATAAATAGCTACACTAAATAGCACACACATGCCACACACAAATTAAGTATATGAGTACTAAATAGCAATATACAAACATACATATATACATATAGCATATACCTGTTGTGGGTTTTGAAGGTAATCCACATGCTGGGTAGACCAAGGTTAACATACACTATATGCACTCACATATATATTTATATATACTAATAGTGTGTTTCATAGGTCAATGGTGAGATTTACAATCACGAAGACCTCAAGGCTACAATGAACCACAAGTATAATACTCAGAGCGATTGTGAAGTGATTGCCCATATGGAAGTTCACTTCCTGGTTTATGGATACATATGTGGTTTCTCTATAAAAAACACACACACACACACCCACACCTTTTATTCAGCATGTACATAAACAAACAAATATCTATGTCTCTGCGTACAGTGTACACTAAAGGATTCTTAGCATTTATATATACTAGCTGTGTGTACGTATATTGAACCAATTGTACTTTAGTATGAAGATATTGGAGAAGATGTTTGTGCAACGGCTCGATGGAATGTTCTCTTTTGTGCTTCTTGACACACAAGACAACAGTTTTATTGCTGCTCGTGATCCAATTGGTTCACGCCCTATACTTCCAATGGGGCTCTGATGGTATGGAACATCTACCGAGAAGCACATTATAGGTTCCATGGGTATAATATATTTACATTTCTTATATAAATATTCAATATTTATTTACAGGCGTACATGTTTATCTGTGTGTGTATGTGTGTTCATGACCTCTTTTCCAGGAATCTGTGTGGTTTGCGTCAGAAATGCAGGCTCTATGTGATGACTTGTGAGGGTTTGGGAGTCTTTCCTCCTGGTCATATACTCCAGCAGAGCAGGTAAACTACGTCTGATGGTAACCACTATATCTGTTATGTGCATTTATTTGGTATTGTTAATAGACTTCAAATATAAGCAAAAAACTCCTCTCTTTTTGTATATTGATGAACATTACTACTCATACACACACACTTTTATACGTTACACATGTAAACTAACAGGTGGCTTGCGAAGGTGGAACAATCAACCATGGTTCTCGGAATCTATTCCTTCAACACTCCATATGATCCTGATACGCTACGTTTAGCCTTTGAGAAGGTTTGTTCTATTTTTCATATGTATATGTGAGTGTGTATTATATTATGCACACACACACCTATGTGTACATGAAAGTACATCCTTGATGGTTAAAATGTTATAAAGAGGCTTATGACTGATGTTCCTTTTTGGGGTGCAAATGCCTCGATTCCTCGCTAGTCGCTGCAAGATACCAGGTTGGATTGATATGGGGACCCGTCTTCACACATTCTGTGTAGGGCTGGAGGTAAGGTTTACATTAATGAATGAACTAGCTATTTGCTTATAATCTATATGAGATTCATATCAAGTTATTTAAAGCTAGTATTCTCAGGGTTCTCCAGATCTGAAGGCTGCGAGAGAGGTTGCGGAATATCTGCACACTGATCATCATGGGTTTTACTTCACTATCCAGGTACATTTATATTACATGAGTATAAATATGGTTACTAATATATTTATGCTAAAGAGTTTGTAATATGATTACTGGAAGGTTTAGATGCTATCCCGTGACGTTATTTACCATACTGAACTTATCGCTAGCCAGCGGCACAATCCGACGCTGTCCCTTGTGTCCCAATCGGCCCTGTAGAATCCCTCTGGCGGCGTCAGCGGTACCGTGATATCAGCTGCACCACGAGAATGCTGCATCTGATGGGCATGGCATGAGGACTAGATCCTCCAAGTAGCCGCCATTCGCCCTTCTGCATCCATCTCCTCGTCCACACCAATGTTTCTAATGTCACGTAAAATCAAGGCTGTTGGTGTGAAAATGGTTTTGTCTGTGAAGGTACATACAACAGATAATGTGCATATAGTATGTAATATGATGTACGCACTCACATACTATGTATGCGCTTATGTAGTATACTGATTGTAAATGATAGATATATGTCATATATGAGATATATGCACATATCTATCTTTGCTTTGATATATATTGCGTTATGTGTTATGAACAGGTTCGGATGAGCGGGTACTTATACTTTCACAAGGCCCCTAATAAGGAGGAATTTCACAGGGAAACCTGCAGAAAGGTAGGTTGTACACTACATTCTTATTCAAAGAACTATATTGATAATATTATCATTATACAGATAAAAGCTCTTCATTTGATCGACTGCTTGAGAGCGAACAAATCAACATCTTGAGGCACGAGTTCCGTTTTTAGATAAGGAATTTATTGACATTGCAATGGACATCGATCCTGCTGAGAAAATGGTATGTGTGTGGGTGTGATATAGATATGTACATGAAATGCAGTCACACACACATTCATTAATACGTTGATATATAACCATAGAAGCATTATCTTTTGTTATAGTATTAAATACTTTTGTGCAGATCCGTCGTGGTGAAAGAATAGAAAAGTGGATATTGCGAAAAGCGTTTGATGTTGAAAAGGACTCATACTTGCCAAAGGTATCAATTTATATGTGGATACATTTGTATATGCAATACATTGTGTATACACACGGATTACACATGCTTAAACAAGTTACTCTTTTGAGTGTGTGTGTGTGTGTAATGTTTTTTTGAGTGTATATTTCTTACTTGCAGGAAATTCTTTACCGTCAAAAGGAGCACTTTTCTGATGGTGTCGGGTTGGATAGATAGACTCTTTGAAAGACTATGCTACAGAGCAGGTTAAATAGATTTCGTTTAAGTTTAATACCTCATTTTGTTTTATGAGATTCATTTCAAGTACTCAAATTATTAGCTGTTTCAGGTCAGTGATCGTATGATGGCAAATGCGAAGTTTGTGTATCCTCATAACACACCAACGACTGAGGAAGCTTATTACTATCGGATGCTTTTTGAACGAAATTTCCATCAAGTGCCTCTCTCTCTGTATGCAGTGTTTGGCGTGAGCATCAGATATACACTTCAATATATATGATATATGTATACACGGGTGCTTGTATAGGAGTTCATATGTGTTATATTGTGTGTTGGTGTCTGTTTGTGTTTGTATGTATGCAGACGTATACTTCAATATATATGGTATATGTATACACATGCGTGCTAGTTGATATGTGTTATACTGCGTTCATACTCCGCTGTGCAGGAATCGGCAAGGCTGACATTGCCGGGGGTCCGAGCGTACAGCAGCAGCAATTGAATGGGACAAAGCATGGGCCAAGAACCTGGATCCATCCGGAAGAGCTGCCACTGGTGTACACTCGGACGCCTACGATTCCCAGCCTTCCACACATGACCACGCGCCTGTTCATGTTCAAATCAGGTCGTTAAGTACTACTCCCCAGGTTGCAAACTGTCTTGTGTATACATGTTATATGTGCTATATATGTATAAAAGATTGATCGTACCCTTCCCTCCACGTATGAACCAACCCTAATCCTAGTGGTCTCGATCATGGCATGATATATAATTATTAATATTATATATATGCATATCTTACTACACACACACGATTTAGGTGAGGGCACTATGAGATCATTTTGAAGATAACAGTGAGGGGGATCAATTCCCCTCAATGGTGTTGCATATGCAAAACTGACTTTTTACTGTTGTGAAAACCTAGGAGGAAATGTGATTTAGAAGAAAGTTAGACGTGTCTCATCTTTGTGCATTTGGTTATGCGACATTTGCTCATGTCCCAACCAATTACAAAAGAAACTTATCCAAAAAGTAAAAAAATTAATCTTTGTCAGTTATGTATGTGATGAGGAATGCAGTTACAAAGGGTATAAACTTTAAGATTCACTCGCCAAAGTCACCTCCGTTATTATTAATATCATTTTTGTTAAGAATGACTTCACTTGCAAGGTGGTGAAACTAACATTCATGAGTTTCATTAATAAAGATCTTTTGATACCTATTATTTAAGTTCCAAGATCTAGATGATAATGGTGCTATTAAAAGTGATGATGCTAGGCATGGGCACCTCCTTACCACGAGAATGATGGGGGTGGTACTAATGTGAATGATGAAGTCGAGTTCTAACATCCTTATCCACTGGAAGATGTCCAACTCGCCGATGAGACTCCATAACTTGAAGAGACAATGGTTGTCAACCTTATTCATCACCGTTGGGGCTGCTTGACCCTGTTGAAATACTGGATGATGTAGGCCATCACGCAGAGTTTTAAAAGATGTGACTTCCATGCTTGATTAAGAATTATACATGTTTATGAACGAGATTGTTCTTTGGATGTATGATGAAACAACCCATGAGGTTGATTATTAGTTTTGCATGTCACCATTCAAGATGAAATAAATTTTCTCATCAAGACTCAAACTTTTGACGTTTGTGATGCCTCAAGAAAAAGTAAACTTGTGGACTTTAAATGGGTGTTCAAATGCACTCATAACAATATGATTAACTAACATTATTGTAAGGCTTGTCTTATGGTCAAAAGCTTTATGGAGGTGAAAGACATTGATTATGATGAGACGTTTATATTTATAGTCAAAATAATGAATGTGCAGGTGATTATGGCTCTTGCCAATGCTAAAAAATGGAAGGTCCATTAAATAAATGTTAAGACAACCTTAGTCATAGTAAAAACTGTGAACTTGTCAAACAAGATCCCACGCCCATAGTTGGACAAGGACACAGATGTGCCTTGCTTGGCCGTGAGTGCTACACCTAGCTTGACGTGGAGGAGGAGGTTGGAGATAAGCCTCAACCTCTGCCTCTTGGAACGTGCATCCCGACAAGACCTCCCAGGCATGGATTCGCCAACGTTAAGGGTAAGCTACCCCGAAGGTGGGACGTACCCCTGGCATCTGGAAGTTAGGGCGGCACAACAGAGGGTTGTACCTTAACGACACAAGCTGAAGCTTGCACCGGCAGAAGAGCAACGAACTCATTCATGAACCCAGGAGCTCTCCTACGTATACTCTACCTTATTTATGTGACGGAGCCCCCCCCCCCTTTTCCTGTTTGTATTAGTGGGCTGGCACTGAATTCTAGCCCCTTAGATAAATTAGCAATATGAGCCTATAACTCACCCTTACTCCTACCCCTAAACCCTACCCAAGGTCTGACGCCTTATTGAATTGGTCACATAAAGGTGGTATTAGGAACCCAACCCTTAGGAACTAAAACCCTAACTGACCAAGTCCACGAACGAGACTCACCTTGTGAATCAGGATGCACGGACTGGCCGAGTTATAGGTGTTGTTCCTAGCTTGGCGTGGTTGAGGCGGCCGGAGCAAGGCCTCAACCACTAGTTCTGCGGAACGTGAACTCGGGCAATACCTTTGAGCTTGCGAGCAGGTTTTCGGACCAAGGAATCTGGCTAACTCCTTGGAAGTGACGTGCCCTTGTCTCAAAGGCAAGATCCTGCCAACGATAAGGATAGTCTAACCCTAGGGTGGGTTGTACCCCTGTCGTGTGGAAGTTTGGGCGGCACAACAGAGGGTTGCACCTTGACGACACAAGCTTAGCTTGCACCGGTAGGAGGTTAACGAGCTCTCTTTTGAACCCAGGAAGCCTCACTACATACACTCTACCTTATTTATGTGACGGACCCCCCCCCCCCTGTTTACCTAAATGAGTAAGTGGGCTGGCACAAAAATGCCAGCCCTTAGAGAAAATGGTTGTCCTAACCTAACCCTAAACCTAACCCCTAGGGGGGGGTATTAGGGCGTGGGGTTAGGGCAACCCTAGGGTTAGGTCAACCCTAGGGGTGTCCCTAACCCTTTTTGACAAGCTATATTTAACGGAAAACCTACGTCAAACTGGGGGAGAGTTTTCTAGAGGGTAAGTACTACCTTCGCCTAGAGTTTCTCGAGGTACCTAGTGACAGCCGGCCGGACTACCCCTAAACACCTAAGTGCACTAAGCGGGGCTGTTTCTCACTACAACTAGGGTTCGCCACACAACTCGGTAGGTAACAACAGTCAAACCCCAAAGTAAAGGGTCGAGTCATAGTAAAAACTATGACACACTCCCCGCCTTTGAAAATGTCAACGTCCTCGTTGACGTCCAACTCCAAGACTAGATAATGTTAGAAAAAATTAACCAAAACTAACATATCACTCTATGTGGAGTCAGCCAAAAGTTCACATAAGTTTTATTACCCCCCTTGCATTACGCGAAACCAAGTACTTCAGAACCGTCGTTCACTGAGTCGTAAACCCAGCTGCCGGAGGCACCACCTGCGACATGAAGTCATTTGGAGACCTTTTGCACGTCTGCAAAGTCTGTCACCCGACGCACACAACACTGGTTAATTTCTTTATTTAACTAGAATTTATATAGGAGGCCTCTAGTTAGTGTTGTTGCCGGCCCCTTGGTTAATAAGAAATAAAGACTTGCTTTATTCCTTATCATCATTACTAACAGTTTGAGACCTTGCCTCAAACTCCTTCACTATCTCCATCGCGTTCTGTAGATTATCCAATGGTTCCCATGTCGATTCGCACGCCGGGTAACCCTTCCACTTGACAAGATATTCTCGTTTACGTGTTCGCGTCCCTCGGCGTTTAATATCCTTTGCATCTAATATCGACTCAACTTCGAACTCCTTCATATCGCCGACCAGCTCAGGAAGCGGACGTAAGCTTTCATATCTCTGCGGATGTTTCTCATCTTTGTGGAATGGCTCGAGCAAATTGACATGAAACACATTGTGTATGGATGCCCTAAACGAACTTCGAGGGGATGTCTTGGGATTGAATGACAGAATCGATAATGTTGCCGTTCGGATTCCAACGAATACGGCAGTGCCAGACGTTCCGCAACCAGACACACGGAAAAAGAAAAAGAAGCATGACTCAAAGGTCAGGTTCCTCTGAATCAGATTCTTCGACGGAAGTAGTTGGTGGAGGTCCCAGTAAATTCAAACCGGTAAAGCCTTCGAATTTCATGGGTTCAAAGGATTACAAGGTTTTGGATGACTGGTTGTATGATATGGAAAGCTATTTCGAGGCTGCTTCCGTGAGAAAGACAGAAAAGGTTGCATGTGCAAGCAGTTTCTTAAAGAAGAAGCTA
Source organism: Selaginella tamariscina (assembly GCA_003024785.1). Taxonomy (NCBI): domain Eukaryota; kingdom Viridiplantae; phylum Streptophyta; class Lycopodiopsida; order Selaginellales; family Selaginellaceae; genus Selaginella; species Selaginella tamariscina. The sequence goes on from PUQB01000024.1 coordinate 252,240, forward strand.
AGACTTGGTGGCGAATTGTTGAAGGTGAACGTGGATACCGAAACAGCTGGAAGCACATGAAAAAGGAGATCAAAAAGCAGTATATGCCGGATGATCTCGGTTTGCGATTGCGTGCTGACCTGGCACTTTGTCAACAGGGAGTTCGGGGAAGTCCTATGGACCACGTTTATCGATTCGAAAGTGTACGGCGATTGGTGCCAAATATGAGCGATGATGAAGCTCGAAGTTGCTTCATGGCTAGCTTGAATGAGAAACGCGAAGGGAGATCTTAAGGTACAAGCCACAAGCTATCGGGAATGTCAAGAGGCAGCTCAAAAGGTTGCTTATGGCATGTCGTTAGAAGACTTGTACAAAGGGGAGGAAGCAAAACCTAAACCAAGGAGGTTTCCTCCAAAGTCTGGGTTCAGAAGGTTTGATAGGCGACCAGATCAATCGCCATCAATTCGAAGTGCAAGTCCCTTTGTTGGCAGTTCCAAGTTTTCGGACACATCAAGACCCACCGGATTTCGGAAACCATTGGCGTTACCACCTCCTCAGCAGACCAAAGGATCGGCTCCAAAGTCTGCTCCCCCGCGTTCCGCAGGCGGGGTCGTGAAATGTTATAATTGTAACAAGCCTGGTCATTTTGCTAAAGAGTGTCCGGCACCCTCACAACAATCAGGACATTTCAAGGCGATGGTAGAAGAGGAAGTTGCTGAACCAGAAACGCTTGAAGATCCGGAAGATGAGTCAGAAGAGGTAATGTTGTGCCAGACACAACCTGCCTTATTCGCTATTCAAGACAAAACTGACCCTTTGCTATATTTGACAGGAAGGATACGAGGGGACCGAGTCCGAATGATGATCGATACTGGAGCAACATACAACTTCATATCGACTAGTCTAGCTCGTCGATTGAATTTGGATGTAATAAAGATGTGTGAAATAAAGATCAATTTTGGCAAAGGTTCTCAAAATACTAATAATATAGCAAGGGCAGTTCCTGTCCAAATCAAAGATTGGAAGGCTAAGCTAGACTTAGTTGTCTTGAATATGACGGGGTTTGACTTTGTTTGGGTATGGAATGGTTCCATAAACATGTAATCGAAATGAGGGGTTCCGGAGATAATCGAATCACGCTTGCAGCAGATAAAGAAGCCATTAGAAAAACACGCTCAGAATGGAAACGCTAACTGATAAGGATTGGAATCCTATGTTCCTTACCTTGACTCAGTTGCGTAAGCAGTTAGACATCGGGAACGTGTGTTTCTTGCAATGGTTTTGGATACTGGTGAAGTCAAAATAGGAGATGGTCAAGAACTGTTCCGAACCTATTTTGGAAGTCTTGAACATGTTTAGGATGTGTTACCGGAAGATTTGCCGCCTGAGTTACCTCCACGTCGAGCTGTGGACCACAGAATAGAGGTTTTGCCGGGTTCGTCTCCACCGGCAAGAGCCCCATATCGGTTAAATCCTCAAGAGTTGATTGAATTGAAGAGACAGCTGACGGAATTGTTGGTCGAGGACACATTCGACCTAGTCGATCACCATATGGTGCACCGATCTTGTTTGTAATGAAAAAGGATGGTACGATGCGAATGTGTGTGGACTATCGAGCACTGAACGCGATAACTATCAAAAACAAGTATCCTCTTCCGAGTGGACGACTTGTTTGATAGACTATCAAAAGCAAAGTATTTTTCAAGAATAGACTTGAGTCTGGGTACCATCAGATTCGGGTAGCAGAGAATGACATTGAGAAGACCGCTTTTCGAACGCGTTATGGATCATTTGAGTTTCTAGTCTTGCCATTCGGGTTGTGCAATGCTCCAGCAACTTTTTGCACAATGATGGATGATGTGTTTAGAGACTATCTAGACGAGTTCGTGGTGGTGTATATTGATGACATTCTGTTTTCAGTTCGACAATTGAAGAACATGTGGAACACTTAGAAAAAGTGTTTCAGAGGTTGAGAGAGAACCAGTTGTATGCTAAAGAAAGCAAGTGCGCATTTGGTCAAACCAAGATAGATTTCTTGGGACACTTGATCTCAGGTGGGGAGGTTGCCATGGACCCAAAGAAAATTCAAGCTATTACTGAGTGGATGACTTTAAAAGACGTGCATGAAGTTAGATCATTTCTTGGTCTGACAGGGTATTACCGAAGATTCATAAAGGGTTACTCGGAAATAGCGGCCCCATTGACAGATCTTACGAAAACATTCCATGGCATTGGACTCCAGAGTGCCAACGTGCATTCGTCAAACTCAAAGAGGCTATCTCTTCTGAGCCAGTTTTGCAGTTGCCCATCTTTGAAGATCCCTTTGAAGTAGAATGTGACGCTTCCGACTTTGCAATTGGTGGTGTATTGCAACAAAAGGACATCCAGTGTCCTTTTCTCGAAGAAGTTAGATGCCGCGCAAACTCGATGGCCTACTCACGAAAAGGAGATGTATGCTATTGTTGCTTCCTTGGAGTATTGGCGTCATTATCTTCCAAGTCATGGCACTGTGGTTTGGACAGATAGTGTAACTCTAAGGTATTTTGAAACGCAGCCGAAGCTATCACCAAAGTATGCTAGATGGCAGCAGAAGTTGGCACGATTTCAGCCTGAAATCAGACATAAGGCGGGAAAGGACAATGTGGTAGCTGATGCACTCAGTAGAAAGGGTCATCTTCGTATTATGTCAGCACCCGTGTCAACTTTGGTGGATGAATTTGTGACGGCGTATCCTCAGGACAAGTTTGCCAAGGAAGCTTTGAGCCTGGTGGCAAAGAGGAAACAAGTTCATCAATTACGAAGAGATGGTAATATTCCAGCAGGAATAGAAAGTCGAATGGATGCACTCAAACAGGCCATTTTGCAGTACGAGATGGAGTTCTTTATTATAAAGAAAAGAGACTCTATGTTCCAGAAGGGACATGGAGGGAGAGGCTATTAAGAGAGCATCACGACGTTCCTTTGGCAGGCATGGTGGAAGGCACAAGACGTTGGCTTTGTTGAAACAGGGATTCTATTGGCCGGGTATGATAGATGATGTTGCCAAGTATGTCAAGACATGCCCCACATGTCAACAAGTGAAAAGTCGTTCGCAAAAACGAGCTGGGAAGTTACAATGTATACCGATTCCAGAGCGGCCATTTCAAAGTGTTACTTTGGACTTTATCATGGGATTGCCAAAATCTTGTTGTTTCAATGCTCTTATGGTGGTGGTCGATCGATTTTCAAAGGTTGCTCATTTCATTCCAACTGTAGAGACAGTGAATGCAAAACAAGCAGCAAAGTTGTTCTTCCACGAAGTCGTAAGAGTGCGAGGGCTACCGGAAACGATGATCTCAGATCGGGATCCTCGATTTACTGGCAAGTTTTGGGGAACGTTGTTCAAGCAATTTGGGACGATGCTGAGGTTTAGTACGGCTTATCATCCACAAACGGATGGTCAGACGGAGAGGGTAAACCGACAAGTCGAGGACTATCTCAGATGCTATGTTCAAGGTGATCAACTTGATTGGGCTGAACACTTAGATATGGCTGAGATATGTTACAATAACTCGATGCACACTGCAATCGGATGTAGCCCGATGGAAGTGTTAACTGGGAATAAGGGTGGTATTCCTCAGAGTATGGTGTTACCGAAAGACGATAGCAATCGAGTTCCATCTGTAGCAGAGTTCACGGGACAATTGTATCGAACATGGGAAGCTGCTCGTCAAGCGATGGCTGCAGCTCAGGAAAGGTATCGTCAGCAGTACGATAAACATCGGCGGGATGTAGAGTATCAGGTTGGGGATATGGTATTGTTGAGTACCAAAAACCTGAAGGTTCCAACGACTCTTTCGAGGAATTTCTATCGCACTACATAGGTCCATACAAGGTGGTGAAGCAAGTAGGGAAAGTGGCTTATGAGTTAGATCTTCCTCCGGAGTTGGGAACAATACACAATGTGTTTCATGTCAATTTGCTCGAGCCATTCCACAAGGATGAGAAACATCCGCAGAGATATGAAAGCTTACGTCCGCTTCCTGAGCTGGTCGGCGATATGAAGGAGTTCGAAGTTGAGTCGATATTAGATGCAAAGGATATTAAACGCCGAGGGACGCGAAAACGTAAACGAGAATATCTTGTAAGTGGAAGGGTTACCCGGCTGCGATCGACATGGGAACCATTGGATAATCTACAGAACGCGATGGAGATAGTGAAGGAGTTTGAGGCAAGGTCTCAAACTGTTAGTAATGATGATAAGGAATAAAGCAAGTCTTTATTTCTTATTAACCAAGGGGCCGGCAACAACACTAACTAGAGGCCTCCTATATAAATTCTAGTTAATAAAGAAATTAACCAGTGTTGTGTGCGTCGGGTGACAGACTTTGCAGACGTGCAAAAGGTCTCCAAATGACTTCATGTCGCAGGTGGTGCCTCCGGCAGCTGGGTTACGACTCAGTGAACGACGGTTCTGAAGTACTTGGTTTCGCGTAATGCAAGGGGGTAATAAAACTTGTGAACTTTTGGCTGACTCCATAGAGTGATATGTTAGTTTTGGTTAATTTTTTCTAACATTATCTAGTCTTGGAGTTGGACGTCAACGAGGACGTTGACATTTTCAAAGGCGGGGAGTGTGTCATAGTTTTTACTATGACTCGACCCTTTACTTTGGGGTTTGACTGTTGTTACCTACCGAGTTGTGTGGCGAACCCTAGTTGTAGAGAAACAGCCCGCTTAGTGCACTTAGGTGTTTAGGGGTAGTCCGGCCGGCTGTCACTAGGTACCTCGAGAAACTCTAGGCGAAGGTAGTACTTACCCTCTAAAAACTCTCCCCCAGTTTGACGTAGGTTTTCCGTTAAATATAGCTTGTCAAAAAGGGTTAGGGACACCCCTAGGGTTGACCTAACCCTAGGGTTGCCCTAACCCCACGCCCTAATACCCCCCCTAGGGGTTAGGTTTAGGGTTAGGTTAGGACAACCATTTTCTCTAAATGCCAGCCCACTTACTCATTTAGGTAAACAGGGGGGGGGGGGTCCGTCACATAAATAAGGTAAGTGTATGTAGTGAGGCTTCCTGGGTTCAAAAGAGAGCTCGTTAACCTCCTACCGGTGCAAGCTAAGCTTGTGTCGTCAAGGTGCAACCCTCTGTTGTGCCGCCCAAACTTCCACACGACAGGGGTACAACCCACCCTAGGGTTAGACTATCCTTATCGTTGGCAGGATCTTGCCTTTGAGACAAGGGCACGTCACTTCCAAGGAGTTAGCCAGATTCCTTGGTCCGAAAACCTGCTCGCAAGCTCAAAGGTATTGCCCGAGTTCACGTTCCGCAGAACTAGTGGTTGAGGCCTTGCTCCGGCCGCCTCAACCACGCCAAGCTAGGAACAACACCTATAACTCGGCCAGTCCGTGCATCCTGATTCACAAGGTGAGTCTCGTTCGTGACTTGGTCAGTTAGGGTTTAGTTCCTAAGGTTGGGTTCCTAATACGGGTTACTTTACCAGATTCCGTGGGGTTTCCAGAGAGGGGATTCCAGGGTTGGCACCTGGCAAGCCGCCTTTGTGGCACCAGGTAAAAACTCTGACAACCTTCCTACACAAAGAGTTGGGCGAAAATATCTTTATGTGCATTCCTGTTGGGTTTCATAATCATGAATATTTTACTAAAGTTTAAAAGATTTGAAAGGCCTCATATGCCTCAAACAATCCTCTTGCATATATATCACAAGTTTGATAAGGCACCTCATCGACATGGTTTTTAGCATGCTGCTACATATTCCAATGTCTATATGAGTGGTGATGGCAAAAACATGTTCATCTTTGCTCTCTATGTTGTTGACTTGTTGGTCATCGAGGGAAATGAAGATGCTATTTATGACCTCGAGACTAAGCTTGTTGAGACCTTTCAAATGAAGGACTTGGGTAAAGTTCACACCTTCTTGGGTATTCAGGTAGAATGAGAAACCAAGACTTCTATAATGAAATTGCATTAGAGCCAATATGTGGAACTACTCTTGGCCTATTTTGGTACAGCTGATGCCACCTTGCATGAACACTTATGGTCATTGGCGCACTCACAAATGCAAATGCTAAGGAGGAGCTTGCCAAAGAGGTCCCCTACCAAAGTCTAATTGGTTGCTTGATATACTTGACACTTTCGACAAGGCCAGACATATGCTATGCCACTATTGTGTTAAGCCAATTCAATACAAGACTATGCACTAGCCATTGGAAGGCTACTAAGCACATTTTATATTATTTCAAGGGACAATGAATCATAGTTTGTGCTATTCTATAAATAACATGACATTGGTATGCTACTGTCAGAGTTTTAACCCAAAGGGCCAACACGTGGCAACACGTGGCTGCCAGGTGGCCATTCGGCGTCATCACCCTGTGTGAGCAACGCTAAGTTCCCAGAACAACCCCAACGACCCCTAGGGTTAGACTCTAATGCCCAAGTGGACAAGAGACTTAGGGTTTAGCCTAAGTCTCCCTAGAATGTCTGCCCCCAGAACCCTTGAGGGATAACCCTAGTTGACTTAGGGTTTAGCCTAAGTCTCCCTAGATGTCTACCCCAAAACCCTTGAGGGATAACCCTAGTTGACTTAGGGTCTTGCCCTAGAAGACCTAGACAGGCTCATGCCCTAACCCCCATCAAGGAGACGTGTGTTCCACACATACCCCCGTGACAGAGCTAAGGCATTGTCACTTACCCCTTGAGGAATCACCCTCATCCGGGAGTACAACCCCTTTAGGGCGACAAGGGGTACCCTGAACCACGACTAACCCCTAAGGGTTTGAGTGGCCAAGTTACACCCTAGACCTAGGGCTAGTACTTAGTGAGGACACGAGTGTGCGCCGTAGGCGAACACGAGTGTTCTGCTAAGCAAACTCCCTAAGGCTAGGTTTGGGATAACCCTAAGCACATGACCTTGCGAGTGCCTTACGAAAGGGCTTCTGCTAATGAGCTTAGGTTGTTCAACCCCTGGATTCCAAGGAGAACACTCCCCTAGCCAAGTGTGCCAAAGCACACCTAGTTACGAGACCTAACCTCCCTCGAGCGGATGCCCAAGGCTTAGCACCCTAGTGCAAGCACAAGCATGCCTGTTTGCTAGAGTATCCAACCCCTTAGCGACAAGCCCATGACATAACCCCAAAGGGCGTGCCTCGGGCGTTGTACCATGTGACGTTTAGCCCAGTGTCACATCCCCATGTGACACTGCCTTCCAAGATGTGGCTATCATGCCATAGCCCTTAGATTCAAGAGTTGCACCAAGTACCACAAACGTGGTTCCTAAATGCCAACTCTAGAACCCCTCAATGAACCCTCAGGAACTAGGTAACGTGAACCTGTCAAACAAGATCCCACGCCCACAGTTGGACAAGGACACGGATGTGCCTTGCTTGGCCGTGAGTGCTACACCTAGCTTGACGTGGAGGAGGAGGCTGGAGACAAGCCTCAACCTCTGCCTCTTGGAACGTGCATCCCGACAAGACCTCCCAGGCATGGATTCGCCAACGTTAAGGGTAAGCTACCCCGAAGGTGGGACGTACCCCTGGCATCTGGAAGTTAGGGCGGCACAACAGAGGGTTGTACCTTAACGACACAAGCTGAAGCTTGCACCGGCAGAAGAGCAACGAACTCATTCATGAACCCAGGAGCTCTCCTACGTATACTCTACCTTATTTATGTGACGGAGCCCCCCCCCCCTCTTTTCCTGTTTGTATTAGTGGGCTGGCACTGAATTCTAGCCCCTTAGATAAATTAGCAATATGAGCCTATAACTCACCCTTACTCCTACCCCTAAACCCTACCCAAGGGGGTGGGGGTTTTAGGGCGTGGGTTAGGGCAACCCTAGGGTTAGGTCAACCCTACTTAACATGCCGAACTCATTGCAAAGACCAATCACCTATTCGGGACGTCAAAATTGGGGGTGGGTTTTCTAGAAGGTAAGTGCTAGCTTCGCTTAGAGTTTCTGCAAATACCTAATGACACCGGCCGGACCATACCAATACCCAAGTGCACTAAGCGGGCTGTTTCCTACTACATCTAGGGTCCATCAACATAGTACAGTAGGTAACAACAGTCAACGTCCAAAGTAAAGGGTCGAGTCATAGTAAAAACTATGACACACTCCCCGCCTTTGAAAATGTCAACGTCCTCGTTGACGTCCAACTCCAAGACTAGATAATGTTAGAAAAAAAAACTAACATATCACTCTATGCGGAGTTAGCCAAAAGTTCACATAAGTTTTATTACCCCCCTTGCATTACGCGAACCAAGTACTTCAGAACCGTCGTTCACTGAGTCGTAAACCCAGCTGCCGGAGGCACCACCTGCGACATGAAGTCACCTGGAGACCTTTTGCACGTCTGCAAAGTCTGTCACCCGACGCACACAACACTGGTTAATTTCTTTACTTAACTAGAATTTATATTGGAGGCCTCTAGTTAGTGTTGTTGCCGGCCCCTTGGTTAACAAGAAATAAAGACTTGCTTTATTCCTTAATATTAAATGCTGTTGACGACCTCTGTCGTCTACACAACAAGCACTTCTCAAATGCTTGACCAAACACCTCGCATTTCTTTTGATTTTCCAATGGTCCCACATCTCCACATGTTACAATATTATAGCTTATATCTCTGCATCCCTCGGTGCTTCTCATTACCCCTTTTCATAAGGGTCTGCTACTATACCTATCTCTCATTAGTATATAGCTACGCCAGACTAAGTATGAGACTTTTATCGGAATCAAGCTCTTTTCCGATATAAGAGTACAATTCGTAAAACCCTGTTCTTGTAAACATGTCAATCTGGCCAGAGGCGATCACAGAGGCGCATGGCTGTACACATGTATACAACAAGGTCTTGCCAACTGCCATTCGTCTTTCACAACCAACTTTGTACTCTTTCATAACACCGACCAGTTCAGGGACCAGATAAGCTAACATACCTTTCTTACAAACCAATGTGGAAACCAGGAAATTCAACCCATCTCTATGCCTAATCAACAATCTTTGTCTTAATTAGTACCCTCATTGTACTCATTCTCCAAAGAGCAACATACTAGTGCCATTCAATATTCCTAACTCCTTATCGTACTAAGTTAAAATACGAATTTTAAACTTAGTTTCCACGATAAGAGTCTCCCTGAACTCGTAATACTGTACGCCTCCGTAACATTATATTTATTTCCAACTCTTAAACTATTTCGTAAATGTTTCTCAACACTATACCGAAGTATAGCATTTCACTAATTGAACAACTAGTGTTTTTGATAAACATCTTTTAAAACTAATCCTTATTCTATAAATAGTCACAATTTCGATATTGATACTCTCGAATGGATAATGATCGTTTTAACGTTCAAATCCTAAGCTTATCAACTAGTTGTTATACTAGTGGATATAAACTTACAATCATATCAATTTATCGAAATGCTACAACTACATTATATATGGTCTTAGTTTACATGAACCGAACTTCAATTTTGAGACGGAAATATAATGTTATGACAGTATTTCGAGGAACTTTGTTCAGAGACTAAGAGGAATCATGAACTAGTGTCTGGTTCATCTAATTGATTTAGTAAGATATAAACCTCCACATAAATGTTATCATAACACTGAAGTGTTAGATCAACTTCATGTTTTAGTCATACCTTATATTTCAATAGATCTCCCCAAACATGAATAAATATCTAGTTCAGTACATTGAACTAAGATACATTATTCACTCTAGACACCTAGCAATCCAGAAAGTACACATTGCCCCTCAAGCAATGTATTGAGAAATGTCTCATTTCTCAACTAACTTGAAAACACGTTTCAAGTTATAACACTAAGGTAGTGCCTTACCAAAGTGTCAGACTCAAATCCACTTGAGTCTTTATATTATATGATTACGGCCACCTCATGTGATCATAACCAAGTTTGATATTGAGCGCTCCAAACTCAATATTGAAGAGATATCATACTATACTTTGACAAGTCATTTATAACCAATCTTGAAAAGATTGTCACAAATTCTGCCAAAGTTTAAATATAAATATCTCAACAGATGAGGTGATAGGAAACCTCATATTCTCGAACCGGATATTGGACGAACCTTGAACTACAATCATCAAGAAGGGACACCATCTTCTTGAGCTAATCCCGCTACACAATATCAAGAATATTGAACCAACTCAAGGAACACCATCAAACCTTGAGATAGAACTAACAACTAACCAAGGAATACAATCAAACCTTGAGTCAAGAATAGTTCTATTTTTCAATATTCCAAAGATTGAAGATACATACTTTATGTTCTTTAAGTGCCCACATTTCGACCATGATGCAGAGTCAAGAAACCGTCTTTGAATAATCGTATTCGACTCTAAAATGAAATTGATATTGAAAATCAATACCAACTTTCAATTCCATCGAATACAACTCTCTGAGGAGGTACATGCACTTAAACCTCCAAAATGTATACCGACTATTGACTCATTGATATTCTCAACATAAGTTATCAAACTTAGCAAGTTTCCTTACTTAGTAATAAGCAAAGTGGAGAATCCCAAATCATGCTCTTCTTAACCAAGGAATCACCCTTGTTCAAGAGCTTCTCCCACATTGCAAACAACGTTACAGTTTCAAGATTAAAGAGTTAACAATGAAAATGCACAAGTGTGCGCCGAACGCCTTCACTATGCAAGTCCTTCATTACTCAGTAAACTGAAAATGTAAACGTATGTTTCCAACATTACTCTTTCTGATAGATCATGCCATCTATCCCAAAACGATCATAAGAAACGAAATCCAAGCTATTATCCAAGTCTCTTCATGATCCCATATGAGACAACTTCATAATCAAGTTAGTCGAGCTAGCTAACTTGAATACAAGTGCGCGCTTACAACTAACTAAGGTTTCAAGTTGTACTTTGTTCAAATCAAGGGACTTGAACTTAGTAAACTATTTCACCTAATGTTACTTGCAGCTAGCGTCATCAAATATTACGTCCATCGGACAATACTTTGATTACATTGGATCTTCGAACCAACTGCTTAACATATTCATCATATGTTAATATTTGACATTCCGTTGTATTATAAGTTCATCACCATAGTCTGCTTCTAGAGTTACACTCTCGGAAACATGCACTATAATAAGAGCTTATTTTACACTTTATGTCAAAATGTAGTGTTCATTCTTATGTTTGAATATGCCCCTTCTCCCGAAGTCAAAGATGCACTTCTGAACATAAGTCTTTCCCCGTTTGAACACTATTTGGAACCGATATTGAATCTTGACTAAGCCAAAACTCAAAGGACATGTCGTTCCAAATCATGTGTTATCCCAAATTCAAACACCTTAAAGAAAAAGAAAAATTTTCAATAATGGTAGACTTAGATATCACAAGACCACTTCCACAAGACTTAGTTTGTAAGCCAAACAAACTAACACACGTCTTGTGGAAGTATATGGTAAAGTAACCAAACCATTAAGGTAAAGTAACCTGGCATACAACTTGGAAGTTGCCTTCCAAGTGCTACCTTCTGACATTAGTCCATAACCCACACCCACTTAGAAGTAGGTGTACTCTGAAGAGTTATAGATCTCAGGACCAACTCTCCACGCAGAATTCAGACGTTAGCCGAAAGTGATAGAGTACTTCAAAATTTAGAACTAACTAAACCCTAAAATACACTACACTTTAGGTAGTCCTACTGACCGCAGAGAATAGGCTCCGATACCAATTGTCAGAGTTTTAACCCAAAGGGCCAACACGTGGCAACACGTGGCTGCCAGGTGGCCATTCGGCGTCATCACCCTGTGTGAGCAACGCTAAGTTCCCAGAACAACCCCAACGACCCCTAGGGTTAGACTCTAATGCCCAAGTGGACAAGAGACTTAGGGTTTAGCCTAAGTCTCCCTAGAATGTCTGCCCCCAGAACCCTTGAGGGATAACCCTAGTTGACTTAGGGTTTAGCCTAAGTCTCCCTAGAGTGTCTACCCCAAAACCCTTGAGGGATAACCCTAGTTGACTTAGGGTCTTGCCCTAGAAGACCTAGACAGGCTCATGCCCTAACCCCCATCAAGGAGACGTGTGTTCCACACATACCCCCGTGACAGAGCTAAGGCATTGTCACTTACCCCTTGAGGAATCACCCTCATCCGGGAGTACAACCCCTTTAGGGCGACAAGGGGTACCCTGAACCACGACTAACCCCTAAGGGTTTGAGTGGCCAAGTTACACCCTAGACCTAGGGCTAGTACTTAGTGAGGACACGAGTGTGCGCCGTAGGCGAACACGAGTGTTCTGCTAAGCAAACTCCCTAAGGCTAGGTTTGGGATAACCCTAAGCACATGACCTTGCGAGTGCCTTACGAAAGGGCTTTGCTAATGAGCTTAGGTTGTTCAACCCCTGGATTCCAAGGAGACACTCCCTAGCAAGTGTGCCAAAGCACACCTAGTTACGAGACCTAACCTCCCTCGAGCGGATGCCCAAGGCTTAGCACCCTAGTGCAAGCACAAGCATGCCTGTTTGCTAGAGTATCCAACCCCTTAGCGACAAGCCCATGACATAACCCCAAAGGGCGTGCCTCGGGCGTTGTACCATGTGACGTTTAGCCCAGTGTCACATCCCATGTGACACTGCCTTCCAAGATGTGGGCTATCATGCCATAGCCCTTAGATTCAAGAGTTGCACCAAGTACCACAAACGTGGTTCCTAAATGCCAACTCTAGAACCCCTCAATGAACCCTCAGGAACTAGGTAACGTGAACCTGTCAAACAAGATCCCACGCCCACAGTTGGACAAGGACACGGATGTGCCTTGCTTGGCCGTGAGTGCTACACCTAGCTTGACGTGGAGGAGGAGGCTGGAGACAAGCCTCAACCTCTGCCTCTTGGAACGTGCATCCCGACAAGACCTCCCAGGCATGGATTCGCCAACGTTAAGGGTAAGCTACCCCGAAGGTGGGACGTACCCCTGGCATCTGGAAGTTAGGGCGGCACAACAGAGGGTTGTACCTTAACGACACAAGCTGAAGCTTGCACCGGCAGAAGAGCAACGAACTCATTCATGAACCCAGGAGCTCTCCTACGTATACTCTACCTTATTTATGTGACGGACCCCCCCCCCCTCTTTTCCTGTTTGTATTAGTGGGCTGGCACTGAATTCTAGCCCCTGAGCCTATAACTCACCCTTACTCCTACCCCTAAACCCTACCCAAGGGGGTGGGGGTTTTAGGGCGTGGGTTAGGGCAACCCTAGGGTTAGGTCAACCCTACTTAACACGCCGAACTCATTTCTGCAAAGACCAATCACCTATTCGGGACGTCAAAATTGGGGGTGGGTTTCTAGAAGGTAAGTTCTAGCTTCGCTTAGAGTTTCCTGCAAATACCTAATGACACCCGGCCGGACCATCACCAGATACCCAAGTGCACTAAGCGGGCCTGTTTCCTACTACATCTAGGGTCCATCAACATAGTACAGTAGGTAACAACAATCAACGTCCAAAGTAAAGGGTGAGTCATAGTAAAAACTATGACAGCTACACTAGCTATCAACCAAAGGATGCTGCTTCACTACGGGTTTCAGTCTGCACTTGTGCAGAGTTGCCATTAGTTGAGTTAGCAAACGCCAAAGTGTGGTGACACTTTCATCTCTCAAACTAAATACATTGCTCTCATGACGAGCTGCAAGGAGCTTGTATGGCTCAAGAGTTTGATGGAGGATCTAATTGCCACTGGATTGTGTGATAACCAAAGCAACATTGCCATGACTTGGAAACCCATTTTTTATGGTCACATGAAAACATTATTGGTCCAATTCCACTATGTGTGATAGCAACTGAAGGTAAACTCGTAAGCATATGTTACATGCTTACAAGGGAGACGCTGGCAGATATCTTCACCAAGCCCTCTAGGCCCCAACAAGTTTTCTTGCTTAAGACTAAGTTTGGCTTGCATTGATGGTTAGCTTATGGGGGAGCCAACGTATAACGGTTGGCGTGTTTTGGGGTCCTTAGCCCGAAAACCAACGAGAGCCTTGTGTGATTCCAACAATATATATAAATAAATGTGCGTATAGTTATTTATAAATGTTTTCAAAATACTTGTTTATTAATTTGAATTATTTTAAAACTAGAGTATAAACGATATGCATTTCTCTAATGCGTGGAGCTCACAAAACCTTCCACAAAGCACCGCAAGCATCGATGAGTTGATCTGCAACAAATTTATTCAGATGCACACCAGATGTAGCACAATGAAACAAGCACAGCTTTTCAATTACTTCATGCTCTCTGCATATGCCCGGAATGGGCATCTCAGGGAGACCAAGCACCTCTTAGATAGCATGCCAGATCCTGCCTTGGTTTCCTGGAACACAATGCTTTCTGCATATGCCCACAAAGGAAATGTGGAGAAAGCCGAGTATCTCTTCAAGCTTATGTCCCAGAGAAACGCAGTCTCATGGAACACTCTGATCACCGCATATGCCCAGAACGGGCACATCCAGAAAGCAAGGTGGGTGTTCGATCGTATATGCATGTGTGTGTATGCTCTTTGTATCGATGTTTAGATACTATAAATCAGTTCAAAGGGATATGCATAAATATGGTACAAGTCTTCGGTTCGAGAAGATGTGTACTATCTGTGTGTTTATTAATTCAAGGATGATGGTTTGCTTTTGACTTTTATGTGTATTATTTGTCAACACTTAAAAGCATGGTTAAAATGTCATTGTCAATGCATGCGTATATTCTAATTTAATCAGTTAAAATATGTACTACAGTATTGACTTTATACCTTATATACATGTGTGTAATGTGGAGTTTATAGAACATGGAGGTAGAAGCATGGATAGCTATATTCTTCATTTTATTTGTATCATGTTACTTGATAATATTTCGAAAAAATAAAAATTTAGCACCAGGTCCGAAATCAGTACCAATTATTGGTCATTTACATCTGCTTATCAAGGGTCCTGCTCCAAATATTCTCCTGAAGAACCTCGCGGAGAAATATGGACCGCTCATGTCTCTACGGTTCGGATCCGTCCCAGTACTGGTGGTTTCCAACAGGGAAGCAGCTAAGGAGGTTATGAAGACACATGATCAGGTGTTTGCATCGCGGCCTCCGACGACTGCAGGGAGGCTGCTGTTTTATAACTATCAGAACTTCGGGTTTTTATTCCTTACGGCGAGAGTGGAGACAGATTCGGAGGATATGCACTTTGGAGCTCTTTACTTCTCGGAGGCTTGATTCTTACAAGCCCATGAGGATGTATGAGGTATGTATATACTGTATACCATAAATATATACGGTATAAGTATGATAACATATCCCTTCGTATATGAAATTTATGTCTAAAATACTTTAAACTTCACAATTTATATAAGAGTGATTTTACAATTATAGGCTTACTTGTATTACATGATATACATGGGAGTATACTAACTATTGAGCTCAAAATATCACGGGAAATATATATGCGTGTGTGTGTGTGTGTGTGTGTGTGCGCGTGCGAGAGAGAGAGAGAGAGAGAGAGATACTGAAATTTGCCATACTTACATATCCCTGAAATACATAGAGATACATGTATCCCTGAAAATTTTAAATTTACATAACTTTGAAGCTTTCAATTCATAATTGGTAATTCCATTACACAACGTATATATTGCAATATAATATAGTTATTAAAAAATTATGGCATTTATAAATACTGGGGTATGTATGTAAATAAGGGGTATATATGAATTTTTCCTTAGTTTAACACACACATTAGTGTGGTATACTTGATGCGCATATTTAGATATAAGGTTGAGGTAAGGTATCTTGTGCTGTAGGTAGGTTAACATAACATATCA
>PUQB01000024.1:272587-602587 GCA_003024785.1 Selaginella tamariscina
TACATTTTCAGTTTACTGAGTAATGAAGGACTTGCATAGTGAAGGCGTTCGGCGCACACTTGCATTTTCATTATTAACTCTTTAATATTGAAATTTGTAACGTTGTTTGCAATGTGGGGATAAGCTCTTGAACAAGGGTGATTCCTTGGTTAAGAAGAGCATGATTTGGGATTCTCCACTCTGCTTATTGACTAAGTAAGGAAACTTGCTAAGTTTAATAAGTTATGTTGGTGATGTCAAATGAGCCAAGTAGTCGGATATTCATTTTGGAGGTTTAAGTGCATGTACCTCCTCAGAGTCGTTATTCGATGAGAATTGAAGTTGGTATTGATTTTCAATATCAATTTCATTTTAGAGTCGAATACGATTATTCAAAAGACGGTTTCTTGACTCTGCATCATGGTCGAAAATGTGGGCACTTAAAGAACAAATAAAGTATGTATCTTCAATCTTTCGGAATATTGAAAAATAGAACTATTCTTGACTCAAGGTTTGATTGTATTCCTTGGGTTAGTTGTTAGTTCTATCTCAAGGTTTGATGGTGTTCCTTGAGTTGGTTCAATATTCTTGAAGTGAAGTAGCGGGATTAGCTCAAGAAGATGGTGTCCCTTCTTGATGATTATAGTTCAAGGTTCGTCCAATATCCGGTTCGAAATATGAGGTTCCTATCACCTCATCTGTTGAGATATTTATATTCTAAACTTTGGCAGAATTTGTGACAATCTTTTCAAGATTAGTTATAAATGACTTGTCAAAGTATGTATGATATCTCTTCAATATTGAGTTTGGAGCGCTCAATATCAAACTTGGTTATGATCACATGAGGTGGCCGTAATCATATAATATAAAGACTCAAGTGGATTTGAGTCTGACACTTTGGTAAGGCACTACCTTAGTGTTATAACTTGAAACGTGTTTTCAAGTTAGTTGAGAAATGAGACATTTCTCAATACATTGCTTGAGGGGCAATGTGTACTTTCTGGATTGCTAGGTGTCTAGAGTGAATAATGTATCTTAGTTCAATGTACTGAACTAGATATTTTATTCATGTTTGGGGAGATCTATTGAAATATAAGGTATGACTAAAACATGAAGTTGATCTAACACTTCAGTGTTATGATAGCATTTATGTGGAGGTTTATATCTTACTAAATCAATTAGATGAACCAGACACTAGTTCATGATTCCTCTTAGTCTCTGAACAAAGTTCCTCGAAATACTGTCGTAACAGTATATTTCCGTCTCAAAATTGAAGTTCGGTTCATGTAAACTAAGACCATATCTATAATGTAGTTGTAGCATTTCGATAAATTGATATGATTGTAAGTTTATATCCACTAGTATAACAACTAGTTGATAAGCTTAGGATTTGAAACGTTAAAACGATCATTATCCATTCGAGAGTATCAATATCGAAATTGTGACTATTTATAGAATAAGGATTAGTTTTAAAAGATGTTTATCAAAAACACTAGTTGTTTCAATTAGTGAAATGCTATACTTCGGTATAGTGTTGAAAAACATTTACGAAATAAGTTTAAGAGTTGGAAATAAATATAATGTTACGGAGGCGTACAGTATTACGAGTTCAGGGAGACTCTTATCGTGAAAACTAAGTTTTAAAATTCCGTATTTTGAACTTAGTACGATAAGGAGTTAGGAATTATTGAATGGCACCTAGTATGTTGTGCTCTTTGGAGAATGAGTACAATGAGGGTACTAATTAAGACAAAGATTATTGATTAAGGCATTAGAGATGGGTTGAATTTCCTGGTTTCCACGTTGGTTTATAAGAAAGGTATGTTAGCTTATCTGGTCCCTGAACTGGTCGGTGTTATGAAAGAGTACAAAGTTGGTTGTGAAAGATGAATGGCAGTTGGCAAGACCTTGTTGTATACATGTATACAGCCATGCGCCTCTGGCCAGATTGACATGTTTACAAAGAACAGGGTTTTACGACTTGTACTCTTATATCGGAAAAGAGCTTGATTCCGATAAAAGTCTCATACTTAGTCTTGCGTAACTATATACTAATGAGAGATAGGTATAGTAGCAGACCCTTATGAAAAGGGGTAATGAGAAGCACCGAGGGATGCAGAGATGTAAGCTATAATATTGTAACATGTGGAGATGTGGGACCATTGGAAAATCAAAAGAAATGCGTAGGTGTTTGGTCAAGCATTTGAGAAGTGCTTGTTGTATGTTAGACGACAGAGGTCGTCAACAGCATTTAATATTAAGGAATAAAGCAAGTCTTTATTTCTTGTTAACCAAGGGGCCGGCAACAACACTAACTAGAGGCCTCCAATATAAATTCTAGTTAAGTAAAGAAATTAACCAGTGTTGTGTGCGTCGGGTGACAGACTTTGCAGACGTGCAAAAGGTCTCCAGGTGACTTCATGTCGCAGGTGGTGCCTCGGCAGCTGGGTTTACGACTCAGTGAACGACGGTTCTGAAGTACTTGGCTTCGCGTAATGCAAGGGGGGTAATGAAATTATGTGAACTTTTGGCTAACTCCGCATAGAGTGATATGTTAGTTTTGGTTAGTTTTTTCTAACATTATCTAGTCTTGGAGTTGGACGTCAACGAGGACGTTGACATTTTCAAAGGCGGGGAGTGTGTCATAGTTTTTACTATGACTCCTCTTTACTTTGGACGTTGATGTTGTTACCTATTGTACTATGTTGACAAGCCCTAGATGTAGTGAGAAACAGCCCCGCTTAGTGCACTTAGGTGTTTAGGGGTAGTCCGGCCGGCTATCCTTAGATATCTCGAGAAACTCTAAGCGAAGGTAGCACTTACCTTCTAGAAAACTCTTACCCTCGTTTTCCGTGTCCCGTTGGATTAATGGCTAGTTCTGGTGAGTTCGGCATGTCGAATGCTTAGAAACACCCCCAGGTTTGACAGGTTAGGGTTTAGGGGTCGATGGATAACTCACCAAGTATGTTCCCTCTGGGAATGAGATTTCAGTGCTAGCCCACTTATGTAAACAGGAAAACAGGGGGGGGGGCCTCTGTCACATAAATAAGGTAGTATATAGGAGTGAGGGTTCCTGGGTTCATGACTGAGCTCGTTACTCTTCTCCCGGTGCAAGCTCTAGCTTGTGTCGTCAAGGCACAACCCTCTGTTGTGCCGCCCTAACTTCCAGATGCCAGGGGTACGTCCCACCTTCGGGGTAGCTTACCCTTAACGTTGGCGAATCCATGCCTGGGAGGTCTTGTCGGAATGCACGTTCCAAGAGGCAGAGGTTGAGGCTTGTCTCCAGCCTCCTCCTCCACGTCAAGCTAGGTGTAGCACTCACGGCCAAGCAAGGCACATCCGTGTCCTTGTCCAACTGTGGGCGTGGGATCTTGTTTGACAGGTTCACGTTACTTGGTTCTGAGGGTTCATTGAGGGGTTCTAGAGTTGGCATTTAGGAACCACGTTTGTGGTACTTGGTGCAACTCTTGAATCTAAGGGCTATGGCATGATAGCCCACATCAGGAAGGCAGTGTCACATGGAGATGTGACACTGGGCTAAACGTCACATGGTACAACGCCCGAGGCACACCCTTTGGGGTTATGTCATGGGCTTGTCGCCAAGGGGTTGGATACTCTAGCAAACAGGCATGCTTGTGCTTGCACTAGGGTGCTAAGCCTTGGGCATCTACTCAAGGGAGGTTAGGTCTCATAACTAGGTGTGCTTTGGCACACTTGGCTAGGGGAGTGTTCTCCTTGGAATTCAAGGGTTGAACAACCTAAACATGTTAGCAGGAGCCCTTTCGTGAGGCACTCGCAAGGTCATGTGCTTAGGGTTATCCAAACCTAGCCTTAGGGAGTTTGCTTAGCAGAACACTCGTGTCCGCCTACGGCGCACACTCGTGTCCTCACTAAGTACTAGCCCTAGGTCTAGGGTATAACTTGGCCACTCAAACCCTTAGGGGTTAGTCGTGGTTCAGGGTACCCCTTGTTGCCCTAAAGGGGTTGTACTCCCGGATGAGGGTGATTCCTCAAGGGGTAAGTGACGATGCCTTAGCTCTGTCACGGGGTATGTGTGGAACACACGTCTCTTGATGGGGGTTAGGGCATGAGCCTGTCTAGGTCTTCTAGGGCAAGACCCTAAGTCAACTAGGGTTATCCCTCAAGGGTTTTGGGGGTAGACACTCTAGGGAGACTTAGGCTAAACCCTAAGTCAACTAGGGTTATCCCTCAAGGGTTCTGGGGGCAGACATTCTAGGGAGACTTAGGCTAAACCCTAAGTCTCCTGTCACTTGGGCATTAGAGTCTAACCCTAGGGGTCGTTGGGGTTGTTCTGGGAAACTTAGCGTTGCTCACAGGGTGATGACGCCGAATGGCCACTGGCAGCCAGTGTTGCCACGTGTTGGCCCTTTGGGTTAAAACTCTGACAATTGGTATCAGAGCCTATTCTCTGCGGTCAGTAGGACTACCTAAAGTGTAGTGTATTTTAGGGTTTAGTTAGTTCTAAATTCTTGAAGTACTCTATCACTTTCGGCTAATGTCTGAATTCTGCGTGGAGAGTTGGTCCTGAGATCTATAACTCTTCAAGTACACCTACTTCATAAGTGGGTGTGGGTTATGGACTTAGAAGGTAGCACTTGAAGTAAGCTTCCAAGTTGTATGCCAGGTTATTTACCTTATGGTTGTCCAGGTTACTTTACCATTTACTTCCACAAGACAAGGCATGTTAGTTTGTTCTGGCTTACAAACTAAGTCTTGTGAGATGGGCCTTGTGATATCCTATTCTACACATTATTGAAAATTTTTCTTTTTCTTTAAGGTGTTTGAATTGGGATAACACATGATTTGGAAACAGACAGTGTCCATTGAGTTTTGGCTTAGGGCAAGATTCAATATCAGGTTCAGCAATAGTGTTCAAACGGGAAAGACTTATGTTCAGAAGTGCGTCTTTGACTTCGGGAGAAGGGGCATATTCAAACATAAGAGTGAACATACATTTGACATAAAGTGTAAAATAAGCTCGCATTATAGTGCATGTTTCCAGAGTGTAACTAGAAGCAGACTATGGTGATGAACTTATAATACAATGAATGTCAAATATTGACATATGATAAATATGTTAAGCAATGGGTTTGAAGATCCAATGTAGTCAAAGTATTGTCTGATGTTCGCAATATTTTGATGACGCTAGCTGCAAGTAACATTAGGTGGAATAGTTTACTAAGTTCAAGTCACCTAATTTGAACCTTAGTACAACTTGAAACCTTAGTTAGTTGTAAGCGCGCACTCTGTATTCAAGTTAGCTAGCTCGACTAACTTGATTATGAAGTTGTCTCATAAGAGATCATGAGAAAAACTTCGGATAATAGCTAGAGAATTTCGTTATCTTACCAATATCGGTTTTGGGATAGATGGCATGATCTATCAGAAAGAGAAATGTTGGAAACATACGTTTACATTTTCAGTTTACTGAGTAATGAAGGATTTGCATAGTGAAGGCGTTCAGCGCACACTTGCGCATTTTCATTATTAACTTTTTAATATTGAAATTTGTAACGTTGTTTGCAATGTGGGGATAAGCTCTTGAACAAGGGTGATTCCTTGCTTAAGAAGAGCATGATTTGGGATTCTCCACTCTGCTTATTGACTAAGTAAGGAAACTTGCTAAGTTTAATAAGTTATGTTTGGTGATGTCAAATGAGCCAAAAGCTAGTCGGATATTCATTTTGGAGGTTTAAGTGCATGTACCTCCTCAGAGAATCGTTATTCGATGAGAATTGGAAGTTGGTATTGGTTTCCAATATCAATTTCATTTTAGAGTCAAATACGATTATTGAAAAGACGGTTTCTTGACTCTGCATCATGGTCGAAAATGTGGGCACTTAAAGAACAAATAAAGTATGTATCTTCAATCTTTCGGAATATTGAAAAATAGAACTATTCTTGACTCAAGGTTTGATTGTATTCCTTGGGTTAGTTGTTAGTTCTATCTCAAGGTTTGATGGTGTTCCTTGAGTTGGTTCAATATTCTTGGAAGTGAAGTAGCGGGATTAGCTCAAGAAGATGGTGTCCCTTCTTGATGATAGTTCAAGGTTCGTCCAATATCCGGTTCGACAATATGAGGTCTCCTATCACCTCATCTGTTGAGATATTTATATTCTAAACTTTGGCAGAACTTGTGACAATCTTTTCAAGATTAGTTATAAATGACTTGTCAAAGTATAGTATGATATCTCTTCAATATTGAGTTTGGAGCGCTCAATATCAAACTTGGTTATGATCACATGAGGTGGCCGTAATCATATAATATAAAGACTCAAGTGGATTTGAGTCTGACACTTTGGTAAGGCACTACCTTAGTGTTATAACTTGAAACGTGTTTTCAAGTTAGTTGAGAAATGAGACATTTCTCAATACATTGCTTGAGGGGCAATGTGTCACTTTCTGGATTGCTAGGTGTCTAGAGTGAATAATGTATCTTAGTTCAATGTACTGAACTAGATATTTTATTCATGTTTGGGGAGATCTATTGAAATATAAGGTATGACTAAAACATGAAGTTGATCTAACACTTCAGTGTTATGATAGCATTTATGTGGAGGTTTATATCTTACTAAATCAATTAGATGAACCAGACACTAGTTCATGATTCCTCTTAGTCTCTGAACAAAGTTCCTCGAAATACTGTCGTAACAGTATATTTCCGTCTCAAAATTGAAGTTCGGTTCATGTAAACTAAGACCATATCTATAATGTAGTTGTAGCATTTCGATAAATTGATATGATTGTAAGTTTATATCCACTAGTATAACAACTAGTTGATAAGCTTAGGATTTGAACGTTAAAACGATCATTATCCATTCGAGAGTATCAATATCGAAATTGTGACTATTTATAGAATAAGGATTAGTTTTAAAAGATGTTTATCAAAAACACTAGTTGTTTCAATTAGTGAAATGCTATACTTCGGTATAGTGTTGAAAAACATTTACGAAATAAGTTTAAGAGTTGGAAATAAATATAATGTTACGGAGGCGTACAGTATTACGAGTTCAGGGAGACTCTTATCGTGAAAACTAAGTTTTAAAATTCCGTATTTTGAACTTAGTACGATAAGGAGTTAGGAATTATTGAATGGCACCTAGTATGTTGTGCTCTTTGGAATGAGTACAATGAGGGTACTAATTAAGACAAAGATTTGATTAAGGCATTAGAGATGGGTTGAATTTCCTGGTTTCCACGTTGGTTTATAAGAAAGGTATGTTAGCTTATCTGGTCCCTGAACTGGTCGGTGTTATGAAAGAGTACAAAGTTGGTTGTGAAAGATGAATGGCAGTTGGCAAGACCTTGTTGTATACATGTATACAGCCATGCGCCTCTGGCCAGATTGACATGTTTACAAAGAACAGGGTTTTACGACTTGTACTCTTATATCGGAAAAGAGCTTGATTCCGATAAAAGTCTCATACTTAGTCTTGCGTAACTATATACTAATGAGAGATAGGTATAGTAGCAGACCCTTATGAAAAGGGGTAATGAGAAGCACCGAGGGATGCAGAGATGTAAGCTATAATATTGTAACATGTGGAGATGTGGGACCATTGGAAAATCAAAAGAAATGCGTAGGTGTTTGGTCAAGCATTTGAGAAGTGCTTGTTGTATGTTAGACGACAGAGGTCGTCAACAGCATTTAATATTAAGGAATAAAGCAAGTCTTTATTTCTTGTTAACCAAGGGGCCGGCAACAACACTAACTAGAGGCCTCCAATATAAATTCTAGTTAAGTAAAGAAATTAACCAGTGTTGTGTGCGTCGGGTGACAGACTTTGCAGACGTGCAAAAGGTCTCCAGGTGACTTCATGTCGCAGGTGGTGCCTCCGGCAGCTGGGTTTACGACTCAGTGAACGACGGTTCTGAAGTACTTGGCTTCGCGTAATGCAAGGGGGGTAATGAAATTATGTGAACTTTTGGCTAACTCCGCATAGAGTGATATGTTAGTTTTGGTTAGTTTTTTCTAACATTATCTAGTCTTGGAGTTGGACGTCAACGAGGACGTTGACATTTTCAAAGGCGGGGAGTGTGTCATAGTTTTTACTATGACTCCTCTTTACTTTGGACGTTGATTTTGTTACCTATTACTATGTTGACAAGCCCTAGATGTAGTGAGAAACAGCCCCGCTTAGTGCACTTAGGTGTTTAGGGGTAGTCCGGCCGGCTATCCTTAGATATCTCGAGAAACTCTAAGCGAAGGTAGCACTTACCTTCTAGAAAACTCTTACCCTCGTTTTCCGTGTCCCGGTTGGATTAATGGCTAGTTCTGGTGAGTTCGGCATGTCGAATATGCTTAGAAACACCCCCAGGTTTGACAGGTTAGGGTTTAGGGGTCGATGGATAACTCACCAAGTATGTTCCCTCTGGGAATGAGATTTCAGTGCTAGCCCACTTATGTAAATAGGAAAACAGGGGGGGGGGCCTCTGTCACATAAATAAGGTAGTATATAGGAGTGAGGGTTCCTGGGTTCATGACTGAGCTCGTTACTCTTCTCCCGGTGCAAGCTCTAGCTTGTGTCGTCAAGGCACAACCCTCTGTTGTGCCGCCCTAACTTCCAGATGCCAGGGGTACGTCCCACCTTCGGGGTAGCTTACCCTTAACGTTGGCGAATCCATGCCTGGGAGGTCTTGTCGGAATGCACATTCCAAGAGGCAGAGGTTGAGGCTTGTCTCCAGCCTCCTCCTCCACGTCAAGCTAGGTGTAGCACTCACGGCCAAGCAAGGCACATCCGTGTCCTTGTCCAACTGTGGGCGTGGGATCTTGTTTGACAGGTTCACGTTACTTGGTTCATGAGGGTTCATTGAGGGGTTCTAGAGTTGGCATTTAGGAACCACGTTTGTGGTACTTGGTGCAACTCTTGAATCTAAGGGCTATGGCATGATAGCCCACATCAGGAAGGCAGTGTCACATGGAGATGTGACACTGGGCTAAACGTCACATGGTACAACGCCCGAGGCACGCCCTTTGGGGTTATGTCATGGGCTTGTCGCCAAGGGGTTGGATACTCTAACAATAGGCATGCTTGTGCTTGCGCTAGGGTGCTAAGCCTTGGGCATCTAAAGGGAGGTTAGGTCTCAACTAGGTGTGCTTTGGCACACTTGGCTAGGGGAGTGTTCTCCTTGGAATTCAAGGTTGAACAACCTAAACATGTTAGCAGAGCCCTTTTGTGAGGCACTCGCAAGGTCATGTGCTTAGGGTTATTCCAAACCTAACCTTAGGGAGTTTGCTTAGCAGAACACTCATGTCCGCCTACGGCGCACATCGTGTCCTCACTAAGTACTAACCTAGGTCTAGGGTATGACTTGGCCACTCAAACCCTTAGGGGTTAGTCGTGGTTTAGGGTACCCCTTGTTGCCCTAAAGGGGTTGTACTCCCGGATGAGGGTGATTCCTCAAGGGGTAAGTGACGATGCCTTAGCTCTGTCACGGGGGTATGTGTGGAACACACGTCTCCTGATGGGGGTTAGGGCATGAGCCTGTCTAGGTCTTCTAGGGCAAGACCCTAAGTCAACTAGGGTTATCCCTTAAGGGTTTTTGGGGGTAGACACTCTAGGGAGACTTAGGCTAAACCCTAAGTCAACTAGGGTTATCCCTCAAGGGTTCTGGGGGCAGACATTCTAGGAGACTTAGGCTAAACCCTAAGTCTCTGTCCACTTGGGCATTAGAGTCTAACCCTAGGGGTCGTTGGGGTTGTTCTGGGAACTTAGCGTTGCTCACACAGGGTGATGATGCCGAATGGCCACTTGGCAGCCACGTGTTGCCACGTGTTGGCCCTTTGGGTTAAAACTCTGACATATTAGACTTGTAAGGTATTTCTTTACTATTACATTGTGGATGTGTGTTCAAGTTCACAAGAGTTTATTGTGTGTGGTTGTGAAATGTCTCCAACACCCATATAAAAACCCACTCTAATAAGTCCCAGTAACTCCTCCATAGCCACACAACAAGAAAGATAATTTATTATAGTTTATATTACAATTGCTCTTTACTTTGAATATTAATTATTGTGATATATTGAACTATTTTGACGAACTCTAAGTGTTAAAAAAACATGTCTGATTAATGCACTTTAACAAGTGCTGGTCCATTTGTGTGTCATTAAGTATTTAAAAAAAACTCTAGACAAAGCTAGCACCTTGATATATAAAATTCTCCCCTTATTTTTGGCATCCCAATTGGTGAGTTTGGCGTGTTAAATATAGTTAGGGACATTCCTACAAAGGGTTGGGTTTAGGGTTAGGATAAGCAAGTAACTCACTAACACTGAGGCTAGCTTTATGTGTTAGCCCATTCACACAAAGTAGGAAAAAGAGGGGGGAAGGGGGCATGACTTTGTCATGAAAATAAGGTAAGTTAATTGTAACGAGAATTCTTAGATTCATAAGTGAGATTATTAATATAAGTTTTAGCTTGTGAACTCATATTGTGCCATCCTAGCATCTTAAGGGTTGTATAACCCTTATCATTAGCAAATATGTGCTTGTTAAGTCTTGTTAAAATACATATTTTGTTAGTCTGAGATTAAAACATGTTTCCAACCTCCTCCTCCACTCACAATTAAGCAATGCACATTCTTGTTTTTGTTCAACTGTGAGTGTGGGATCAAGTTCTCTTTATTATATTTTTAAGGGTTTACATATGGGTTCTAATGTTAGCATTTGTGAGCCACGTTTATGACATCATGTGTAGCTTTTGAGTTTAAGGGATTATAGTGAGATAACTCACATTGTAGTATATAGTGTCACATAAACATGTGACATTAAACTAAATGACACACGATACAATGCCTTATGCACGTTCTTTAAAGTTGTATCATGAGTTTAATGCCAAAGAGTTGAATATCTTAGCAAGTAAGTATGCTTGTTAAAGTGTTAAGTCTTATGCATCTGTTAAAGGGAGGTTAAATGTTATAACCAAGTGTAATAGTAAACACACTTAAGTAGTAGTGATTTTTTGAAGATGTATGAACATATTTAAGAATTGAATAACTTAAACATTTGAAGAAGCCTTTTTTGCATTCTCGATTAAGAGTGATTTGGAGTATGTGTACCTTAGTAAGGTTATGACATGAACATGTGTATGTCTCTTATCCTAAAAATTTATTTTATTTATCCTCATAGGTTAGGATATAATATACATTTATTACATTTTAAGTGCAAATTAAATATTAAAATAATAATTAATACTATAAAAAAGTAGAAATAACAATTTATAGAAATTTAAATATAAAACATTTAAAGGTCTTTTATGTAAGTTTAAAATAATAAAGAGAAAAACTTCCTACTTAATTTTTTTTTTTAAATTCCACAAATTTTACTGTTGATGTGACAAAAGATGACACGGAGGGCTGTATAAACAACCTACCCCGTGTTCATTTATCCGGGTACATGTTAAAAGTAAAAAAACGTGTTAGTGTTGTATTCACATTATCATAAAGTGTGAAAACTGACAAATTTAATGACATAAGATTTAAGGAGATTCGATCGACGGAGGAATTTTCAACACTACTCTCAAGT
The DNA here is from genome assembly GCA_003024785.1 of Selaginella tamariscina. Taxonomy (NCBI): domain Eukaryota; kingdom Viridiplantae; phylum Streptophyta; class Lycopodiopsida; order Selaginellales; family Selaginellaceae; genus Selaginella; species Selaginella tamariscina. The sequence goes on from PUQB01000024.1 coordinate 284,113, forward strand.
CCACGTCAATTCACAGTAGAAGACAGAGACAGTCAACAATCAGCAATCGACGGGGTCATAGTCAACAGGGTCGTGGTTGGACGCGGCCACACAGTCAACAGGCTAGCTTGACGATCACCGTGGTCATGATGACGTGGACCCGTTCTTGATACCAAGTGAGTACACGTGGGTGGATGAAAGACGATAGGTAAAAAGGGTAAAAAGCAAATTATATTATCAAGGGTAAAAAGGGTAAAAAGCTGGTTACTTTTTACCCTTAATTAAACAAGTTTAAAGTATTAACTTGTTTTGTAGCAGGTGAACAAACGAATTATTTACGAGCTAGGGACAAGGGTGTGTGAACAAGTTTTGATAATCTTTCAATTCTTGCTAATGTATTTTAATGAACTAATTATGTGTGGTCTCTCTCCCAAACTGTCCACATGTTTAAAATTTCATCAGTGTTAATATTTCAAATTTAAGTTTAATATCACTTCCAGTTAAGTGTTAATTTTTAAGCTTTAAAATTGTATTATTGTATATATAGCGTTTTATATGCATATAAAATTGTTTTATTGTACACGATACTTTTGTGTATATATTTGTCAACATTCAAAACCATTGTGTAGTCTATGCACCAATGCGTGAATCAGTCAATTAAAATATATTACTAGTCTATTGAGCATCTAACTTAGTCAATTAAATATATTAAAATATTACTCACAATATTGACTTTTATATGTAAAAATACACACAGACAAACTAAGGCAGCATAAACTAATATATACTATATAAAGATAGACATGCATATGATATATACTTTTACTTCAAGAATCTATTAAATTAGAGTGTTCGAACCTCTTTGTCCCTTTTTATGTAATACATTTCATTTTAAAAGAAACCTTATAAATTCACATTTCATGAATACTCATCTTATATACTCATCTCCAAAGTAAAGAATATATACATGTGTGTAATGTGGAGTTCATGAATTAGAGAACATGGAGGTAGAAGCATGGATAGCTATATTCTTCATTTTATTTGTATCATGCTACTTGATAATATTTGGGAAAAATAGAAATCTAGCACCAGGTCCGAAAGCATTACCAATAATTGGTCATCTACATCTGCTTATCAAAGGTCCCGCTCCAAATATTCTCCTGAAGAACCTCGCGGAGAAATATGGACCGCTCATGTCTCTACGGTTCGGATCCGTCCCAGTACTGGTGGTTTCCAGCAGGGAAGCAGCCAAGGAGATTTTGAAGACGCACGATCAGGTGTTTGCATCGCGGCCTCCGACGACTGCAGGCAGGTTGCTGTTTTATAATTATCAGAACTTCGCTTTTATTTCGTACGGCGAGAGGTGGAGACATATTCGGAGAATATGCACTTTGGAGCTCTTTGCTCCTCGAAGGATTGATTCTTACAGGCCCAGTAGGATGTATGAGGTATGTATGTATACATACAATCTATACGGTATAAGTACATATATGTGAAATATAACTTTGGAAAATTCTATGTACATATATGTGTGTATCTAAACTGTAAAATAGGATATGTCTTATGAGATAGCGACATGTTATATGAGTGTCTATATATATTAAAGAGATTTAGTTATATACTAAACTTCCCAGTGACATCCTCGAGCATAAAATGTGCGTGTAATCATTTCAAAGTATGGATTGCATGGTACATAGTTATTCATGCGTCATTTTATATATATATGTATATCTCACTCTGCAACACACACACACACTATTTAGGTGAGGGCACTTGTGAAGTCTCTGAGATCATCAGCTGGAAGTGTGGTGGATATGAGGGAAAGCATCGCAAAACTCGCACTCAATATCATCTCCCAAATGTTAATTGGCAAGCGGTATTTTGGAGATGGCGCAAAAGACAGCAGTGAGGGGGATCAATTCCTTCATGTCATGGCAGAGCTCTTCGAAATCTGTGGTGCTTTCTCCATTGGAGAATACTTGCCTTATCTCAGGTTAGTACTACGTACATTGCAACATATTCTCTCTCATTCACACACACACACACACACTTGGTTTTTAGGTGGTTGGACATTGATAAGATTGAGGCGAGGTTTAAGGCAGTTTCGAAAGCTATGGACAATTTCTTGGACCCCATTATTGCTGAACACGAAGAAAAGAAGAAAAATGGGGAAACGGAGGGTGTTGAGGATTTTGTTGACTTGATGATTAAACTCCGTGACAATGGTGAAGAATGCCTCAAAGACCAAAGCATCAAGGCCATACTCATTGTAAGTATTCCCCTTATGTGTGCGTGTAATTACGCACGTATAATGCGGTCTTTTTTTCCAGGATTTGTTTAATGCAGGTTCAGATACGTCACTTGTAATCTTAGAATGGGGTTTAGCAGAACTGATTAAACACCCACAGATGATGAACAAAGTACAAGAAGAGATAAGCAGCGTGGTGGGAGACGAGCGTTTGGTCGAAGAATCTGATATAGCGGATCTTCCTTACTTACAAGCAGTTGTTAAAGAAACGTTCAGGCTCCATCCTGCTGTCCCTCTCCTTGTACACTTCAATAGTGAGGATTGTACCATCATGAGTTATCACATCCCCAAAGGTACATAACTCTCTCTCTCTCTCCACACGCACCACCTGAGGGTTCTTCACTGTAGGAATGACTACGCTTATTAATGCGTATGCAATTGCGAGGGACCCAGAGGTTTGGAAGGATCCTGTAGAGTTTATTCCTGAGCGGTTTCTAAACAGCAATGTAGATGTTCGCGGGCAAAACTATGAATTGATCCCATTTGGCTCTGGGCGAAGAATGTGCCCAGGAAACATTCATGGTTTGGCAACAGTGCATCTTACACTGGCTAATCTGATCCATTCATTTGATTGGAATATGCCCGAGGGTGAGGTTGTTGATACCGTCAGTGAGAAGTACGGGCTTACTGTGCCCCTGCAACAACTCTTAAGGCAATCCCTGTTCCAAGGTTAAGTGTTAATGTTTGATCATTTGTTGTAACATCGATCTAAGCTCTAGGGTATAAATTTGTAACTCAATTGTTATTTTAAATTTAATGAGTTTATTTATAAATTAAACCCTAATGTCAGTTTATCCTTAAGTTTTTGGGTTTATCTATGTTTATACTTAATTATTTAATAACTCTTAATTTAGTGGTTAGAGTTTATTCTTAAGTTAATAACAGTTACCCTTAATCTAGTAAGTTTATTTATCTTAATCTGGTAAGTTTATTAACCTCTTAAATTTATCTATGTAAGTAATAATTATTTAATGACTTTTAACTTTATTATTATTTTAATATGGTGAGTTTATTTTAATTATTATTCCTTAACTTAATGAATTTACCCTTAACTCAATTATTTGTATAGTTATGCATGATTAGATTCTCATGTAATGCCACGTGAGTTTAGAATTTAAAATTTATAACTTGTTGTTATTTTTAACTAAATAAATTATGTTAATTATTATCACGAACATGGTGAGTTTTTTTTAACCTAGTTATTCAATATCATCTAATTGAGTCATGGCATTTATTCTATGCATGTTCATGCATTATGTAATGCCATGTGAATTTAAGATTTAAGATTGTGGTTGAATAAGATTTAAAATGGGTATTAATGACACACGTTTAGCATTTAGAATGATCATTGAAAAATGAAATTTGAAACAATCGTTGATGAATATTCATGAAGGATAGAATAATGAATAAACTTATTATGTAAGTGTGAATAAACTTATTGTTTAGGATTTAGAACATAAGTATAGGATTTTAAAGGATCATTAATGAGTATTCATGACATATAGAACAATGAATAAGTTTACTATATAAGAGTAAATAAACTTATTATACAAGAGCATTGGTGACAAACAAAACAATGACTAAACTTATTAAAGGATACATGTCTTGAAAGATAATGTAAATTATGATATGCATGTGTGTATAATGTACATGTATATACCCTATGCTACTTTACAATATATAATATAATTATTAGTGTTTTATTTTGAATAGTCACTCGTCAGCTACATGTTGTCTCAAATTGGCCCAAACTCTAACATATGCAAGTCTCACCACACACTGGCCTTTCCAATAAAAAACTGACATCATAACGAGCGTTCAAATGAGACGCAAAGCATGATTATTTACAATATAAATATTATGCATTATTAATTAATAATGTTTATATATTCTTTTTATAAATATATGCATATATATATATATATATATATATATATATATATATATATATTGGAGTAAGCCAAACATATAATAGTGGGGAGGCGTGGTATGCAAAACACGTTTTAGGGTTCTTAGCCCTATAACCAATGAGAGCAAGGGCGCTGGTGCTGTGTGATTCCAAAATGGTATCAGAGTAGCACAACATTGGGATTTAGAATTAAAGGTAAGAATGAGAGAGAGATCTAGCAATAAGTCCTTAGGAAGGATTTTTGTTCATGGAAGAAGTTCATGGAGACTTGTTTTTGTCTTCAAGTGTGTATGGCATAGTTGATGGTTCTAAAGCACATCCTAATATGGGCAATGGGCTAAAGGCCAAGAAGGTTCTTATAAACTAGAAGATCAGGAAGGAGTATGCAATGGGGGTGTATTTGTACCTATCTCAACTATGGAATTTTGCTTAAGGTTGACACAGAGTAGGGAGCCAAATAGCTTTGAAAGTGAAGTCTAACGAGGTCATGAGGATTTACTTGACTTTGAAGGCTTGCATCTTTAAAGACGGTGTAGATATGCAGCAACATGTGGACTCTTTGAGACCTTTGTTTGCAAATCTTGTTGCCCAAGGAAAGGGAGACAAAGTTCTAGATTCAATGTAGAGAGTGAAGCTCTACAAGTCACTCCCACGAGAATGGGATGATGTTGCCAAAGCATTGATGTGGGAACTGGCAGCCACAAAGTTGGTAAATGCCTCCCTGTTACGCAAGGTGAAGACTCAAACATATGAAGTGCATTGTGCAATGTATGCCACGAGAGAGCCAATGTGGGCTTTAGTGGAATGGAATGAAAGGCAAAGTGGCTGTGGACACAATGTTGTGCATGAAGGTCGAGCTTGTTGCGACAACCAAGGAGGTGGAAGACGTGTTGTTGGATGAGGCATCCCCACTACAAGAGGGTGTAGTTGAGCTCCGATAGAAGGAGTGAGATGTATCCATTACAATCGGTGTAAGTTGTCTTAGGAGCTTGGCCATTGGGCTCAAGACTACAGCTTCGAACTTAAGTGAGCCCTTGTCACAACCTTTCCCTCTCCCCTTATGCCAACTATGCAAAGGGCCAATTGGTGTTTATGAGAGGGCCCCTGGTCATGATGACCCAGGTCCGCTTGGGTCTTTTTGCCCACATATCCCACATATCCCACAATCTTTACCCAGGTAGTCAACTCACTAGGTTAGAACTATGACACTCTCCACCCATTTGAGAAAGTGGATGCCTCATCCACAGACTTCAAGGGGTTGCTACTCATGCCTTCCTCCAGAAGGTGCAGCCAGAAGCGTTTCTACTCACGCTTGACTCGCAACCCAGCCCGCAAGCTGTACTCGCATCACATGTCAATCGGGCCAGAGGCGATCACAGAGCTGCTTGGCTGTACACATGTGATCGAGGGTTTAGTTAGGCAAGGACAAGTGCGCCAACCTTAGTGGTGAGCTTTACTCAAAGTTCATCCCCTAATGAGAATCGAAGTGGCGTGAGCTTTACTCAAAGTTCATCCCCTAATGAGAATCGAACCCGGGACCGCTCTGATACCAAATGTCACAACCTTTCCCTCTCCCCTTATGCCAACTAGGCAAAGGGCCAATTGGTGTTTATGAGAGGGCCCCTGGTCATGATGACCCATGTCCGCTTGGGTCTTTTTATTATATGATTATGGCCACCTCATGTGATCATAACCAAGTTTCGATATTGAGCGCTCCAAACTCAATATTAAAGAGATACCATACTTTACTTTGACAAGTCATTTATAATCAATCTTAAAAGACTGTCATAAATACTTTCAAAGTCTAAGATATGAATATCTCAATGAATGAGGTGATAGGAAACCTCATATTTTCGAACTGGATATTGGAGCATATGTTAGGAACCTTAAACTACGATCTATCAAGAAGGAACCATTTTCTTGAGCTAATCCTGCTACACAATATCATACTTACAAGAATATTGAACCAACTCAAGGAACACCATTAAACCTTGAGATAGAACTAACAATTAACCCAAGGAATATAATCAAACCTTAAGTCAAGAATAGTTCTATTTTTCAATATTTCGAAAGATTAAAGATACATACTTTATTTGTTCTTTAAGTGCCACATTTGCGACCATGATGCAGAGTCAAGAAACCATTTTTTTAAATAATCGTATTCGACTCTAAAATAAAATTGATATTGAAAATAAATATCAACCTTTCAATTCTCATCGAACACCGACTCTCTGAGGAGGTACATGCACTTAAACCTCCAAAATGTATACCCGACTAACTTCCGACTCATTTGACACCACCACACATAACTTATTAAACTTAGCAAGTTTCCTTACTTAGTCATAAGCAGAGTGGAGAATCCCAAAGTAAAGGGTTGAGTTATAGTAAAAACTATGACAGCCCTTGATTGAAGCATCAAGGAAGAAAGCCACAACGTGAAAATCAAGCAACGAGGGAGACATGGATCCTTGATTTTGGTTGTACCAACCACATGAGTATGAATAAATTCATGTTTGAGCAATATAAGCCAATGTAAGGAGCTAAAGAAATGGTCTTATGTGATGATATTTGGCTTGGGATCCAAGGTAAGTGCAAATTTTCCACACTTCATTCTTGATGATGGAAGCAAAATGATTTTCTCAAATGCCATGCATATTCCTGGTTTGAGAAGGAACCTGATGTTTGTGACCAAGGTGTATAACAATGGTGTAGTGGTTGTCTTTGATGATAACAATGTGTTTTTCATGGAAAAATCCAATTTTTACATGACTGGAAAGAGGCTGCTCATTAGGAGATGCCAAAGGAACTTATATGAGGTATTGCCTCATGTGCAGTAGGTGACATTCGTTGAACAATTGCAATTTAATAGTCATCTCTTGCATTGTCATTTTGGCCATGCAAACTGTGACAAAGAAGATGGTGGTGGAGTTGGACTTTGGGAATAAAATCAACCACAATTTCTGTGAGTCTTGCGTGTTGGGAAAACACCATCAACAAAATTTTATTGTCTCCAAAAGTCAAACGAGCACCTCTTGAGCTCATTCACTCAAACTTATGCGACCCTATGGATGCCCAACCATTTTGGTGCAAAGTATTTTATGACTCTCATTAATTACTTCAGTCGCAAGATGTGTGTCTTCTTCCTAAGAAGCAAAGATGAAGCTGTAGAAGCCTTTAAACATTTTAAGGCCTTCGTAGAGACCCAACTGGACCGGAAGATAAAAGTGCTAAGAATTGATGGTTGCAAAGAATACCTTATGATGTTTGTCGCACTTATGGGATCTACCATGAAGTCACAGGATGCTATATTCCATAGTAGAATGAAGTTGCTGAATGGAAGAATTAGACATTGATAAAAGTAGCACAAAGCCTTTTAGTTGGTGCAAAGTTGGATAAAAAAATTTGGTAAGAAGCATATGCAAAATCGACTTCTTACTATTGTGTTAAAGAAGAAAACGTATGAGGAAATGTGGTTTGGAAGAAAGCTTGGCGTGGCTCATTTTTATGCATTTAGTTATGCAACATTTGCTCACATCCCCAACCAATTGTAAAAGAAACTTGATCCAAATAGTAAAAAGTTTATTTTTGTTGGTTATGTAGGTGATGGGGAATGCAACTACAAAGGGTATAAACTTTGAAATCCACTCACCGAAGTCACCCTCATTAGCACCAATGCCATTTTTGCTGAGAATGAATTCACTCACAAGATGGTGAAACCAGCATCCATGAGTTTCATCAATGAGGACTTATTATTTGGGTTCCGAGATCTCAATGGTAATGGTGTTATTGAGGGTGATGATGCTAGGCCTGGGCACCTCCCTCACCACAAGAATGATGGGGGTGGTGCTAATGCGGATGATGAGGTTGAGCTCCAGCATCCTCATCCACTGAAAGATGTTCAGCTTGTCGACGAGGCTCCATAGTTTGAAGAGACAATGGTTGTCAACCTTGTTCATCACTGTTGACCTTGTTGAAATACTGGATGACCCTTATTTATGTAGGCCATCACGCAAAGTTTTAGAAGATGTGACTTCCATGCTTGACCAAGGTGAAGTCGAATTATGCATGTTTATGGACAAGATTGTTCTTTAAATGTATGATGAAACAACCCATGGGGTTGATTCCTAGTTTTTGTGTGTCACCATTCAGGACAAGATAGATTCTCTCATCAAGAATCAAACTTTTGATGTTTGTGATGCCTCAAGAGGAAGTAAGCTTGTGGACTTTAAATGGGTGTTCAAGCACATTCTTGACAATATGATTGACCAGGATTGCTCTAAGGCTTGTCTTGTGGCCAAAGGGTTTACCCAGGTGAAAGGCATCGACTATGATGAGACCTTTACACTTGTAATCAAGATGATAAATGTGCAGGTGATTTTGGCTCTTCCCAATGTTAGAAAGTGGAAGGTCCATCAAATGGATGTTAAGACAACCTTTCTACACGAAGAGTTGGGTGAAGAGATCTTTATGTGCATTCCTGTTGGGTTTCCTGATCATGGAGATCCTACCAAAGTTTGAAAGCTTTGGAAGGCCTTATATGGCCTCAAATAGTCCTCTTGCATATAGTATCACAAGTTTGATAAGGCACTTTGTCGACATGATTTTTAGTGTGTTGCTATAGATTCCAATGTTTATATGAGCAATGATGGCAAAAACATGCTCATCTTTATTGTTGACTTGTTGATCACCAAGGAAGATGAAGATGCCATTTGTGACCTCAAGACTAAGCTTACTAAGACCTTTCGAATGAAGGACTTGGGTGAAGTTCGCACCTTCTTGGGCATTTAGGTAGAATGAGATACCAAGATTGCTATAATGGAATTGCATTAGAGCCAATATGTGGAGCTACTCTTGGCCTGTTTTAGTATGGCTGACACCACCTTGCACGAACACCTATGATCACTGGCGCCCTCATTCATGAAAATGCCAAGGAGCTTGCTGAAGAGGTCCCCTACTAGAGTCTAATTGGTTACTTGATGTACTTGACACTCTCGACAAGGCCAGACATATGTTATGCCACCATTGTGTTTAGCCAATTGAGCACAAGACCATGCACTAGCCATTGGAAGGCTACTAAACACATTTTACGCTATCTCAAGGGGACAATGAATCATGGTTTGTGCTATTCTGTGAGTGACATGACATTAGTATGCTACACTGATGCCAGCTGGGCCACCAACAAAGGATGCTGCTTCACTGCGGGTTTTAGTCTGCACTTATGCAAAGTCGTCATCAGTTGGGTTAGCAAACACCAAAAGTGTGGTGGCACTCCCATCTGCCGAGGCTGAATACATCAGCTGCAAGGAGCTTGTATGGCTCAAGAGTTAGATGGAAAATCTTGGGAGTCCTCAGTCGGGCACCATCACTGGATGGTGTGACAACCAAAGCAACATTGCCATGACTTGAAACCCCATTTTTCATGGTCACAACAAACATATCTTTGTCCAATTCCACTATGTGTGAGATCAAGTGGAAGCTAGACTTCTATGCATATGTTACATGCATGTGAGGAAGATGCTGGTAGGTATCTTCACCAAGCCTCTAGGCTCTAGCAAGTTCTTCTTGCTCATGACTAAGTTTGGATTGCATTGATGGTTAGTTTATGGGGAGTGGTGGAGTCCCAAGTGCACTAAGTGGGCATATTTTTATAACACCTAAGGCTTATCAATATAGTTCGGTGAATAACAATAATCAATGTTCAAAGTAAAGAGTAGTCATAGTAAAAATTATGACAGTTTATTTTCTATTTTCTCGACTTAGTTCCTGACATTGAGTCACTTGATTAAGTGTTAAATACTTATTCACTTCTCCAAATCATCTATACTTATTTAAGACAATGTATGAGCATGATTAAAAAGTGCCTAATGAGTTGGGGTTTTCATCAAATTTATCGTTGTAGATATTGTTTTATTTTTTCTTCATGTGGAATTTATTAAACATTTTGATCAAATTCAAGTTGAATAATCTTTTTATAATGTACGAAATTAAGTCCCACCAGAATATGCAATAATTATTGGTATTAATATGTATTTCAAAGTTGATCAAGTATGAATTAATAATTAATTCATTAGAAAAATGATTGGGTCTGTATTAATGCTTTAACCAAAGTATAATGGATAGGCTCTTGTGACAAAGTTATTCAAATGGTTTGAATAAAGCAATTTATTTAAAGATCCATTCGAAACGTTAGAAAGTCAAGTTAATTTTTAAGTTCTTTCATGTAGAAATAACATAATGTCCATAAACATGCATAATTCAACTTCATTTTATATATTCTAAGAGAATCTAAAAATTTATCTAAAATTATCTAAAAATTTCCATGCTTTTGTGTTATGGTGATTTAAAAATATGTTATAATACTACATTAAGTATGAAATATAAATTAGGGTTTTAAAAAGACTTTTTATATTTAAATTCAAGCATAGAATGCATTTGTAACTTAATTAATCTAATTTTTTAATTTTAAAATTATTAATAAGAATTTTTTTTTAATTTATTGTGTACAACTATTCAAGTATTGGATTATCTTATTTAGTATTATAACAATTAATTTAAATGTGCAAGCATGTGTGTATATCAGAGTTTTAACCCAAAGGGCCAACACGTGGCAACACGTGGCTGCCAGGTGGCCATTTGGCGTCATCACCCTATGTGAGCAACGCTAAATTTCCCAGAACAACCCCAACGACCCCTAGGGTTAGACTCTAATGCCCAAGTGGACATGAAACTTAGGGTTTAGCCTAAGTCTCCCTAGAATGTCTGCCCCCAAAACCCTTGAGGGATAACCCTAGTTGACTTAGGGTTTAGCCTAAGTCTCCCTAGAGTGTCTACCCCAAAACCCTTGAGGGATAACCCTAGTTGACTTAGGGTCTTGCCCTAGAAGACCTAGACAGGCTCATGCCCTAACCCCCATCAAGGAGACGTGTGTTCCACACATACCCCTAGACAGAGCTAAGGCATCGTCACTTACCCCTTGAGGAATCACCCTCATCCGGGAGTACAACCCCTTTAGGGCGACAAGGGGTACCCTGAACCACGACTAACCCCTAAGGGTTTGAGTGGCCAAGTTATACCCTAGACCTAGGGCTAGTACTTAATGAGGACACGAGTGTGCGCCGTAGGCAGACACGAGTGTTCTGCTAAGCAAACTCCCTAAGGCTAGGTTTGGGATAACTCTAAGCACATGACCTTGCGAGTGCCTCATGAAAGGGCTCATACTAACACGCTTAGGTTGTTCAACCCTTGAATTCCAAGGAGAACACTCCCCTAGCTAAGTGTGCCAAAGCACACCTAGTTATGAGACCTAACCTCCCTTGAGCAGATGCCCAAGGCTTAGCACCCTAGTGCAAGCACAAGCATGTCTGTTTGCTAAAGTATCCAACCCCTTGGTGACAAGCCTATGACATAACCCCAAAGGGCGTGCCTTGGGTGTTGTACTATGTGACGTTTAGCCCAGTGTCACATCTCCATGTGACACTTCCTTTCCGATGTGGGCTATCATGCCATAGCCCTTAGATTCAAGAGTTGCACCAAGTGCCACAAACGTGGCTCCTAAATGCCAACTCTAGAACCCCTTAGTGAACCTGTCAAACAAGATCCCACGCCCACAGTTGGACAAGGACACGGATGTGCCTTGCTTGGCCGTGAGTGCTACACCTAGCTTGACGTGGAGGAGGAGGCTGGAGACAAGCCTCAACCTCTGCTTCTTGGAACGTGTATCCCGACAAGTCCTCCCAGGCATGGATTCGCCAACGTTAAGGGTAAGATACCCCGAAGGTGGGACGTACCCCTGTCGTCTGGAAGTTAGGCGGTACAACAGAGGGTTGTACCTTAACGACACAAGCTAAAACTTGCACCGGCAGAAGAGCAACGAACTCAGTCATGAACCCAGGAGCTCTCCTACGTATACTCTACCTTATTTATGTGACGGAGCCCCCCCCCCCCTCTTTTCCTGTATGTGTTAGTGGGCTGGCACTAAATGCAAGCCCCTTAGTTAATGAGATGAGTTTGCACACTAACCCCTACTCCTAAACCCTAACCAAGGGGGGTGGGGTTTTAGGGCGTGGGTTAGGGCAACCCTAGGGTTAGGTCAACCCTAGGGGTGTTCCTAACCCTATTTAACATGCCAAACATGCTTAACTAGGACGTCAAAATCGGGGGTGGGTTTTTTAGAAGGTAAGTGCTACCTTCGCTTAGAGTTTCTCGCGACATCTACCCTTAAACACCTAAGTGCACTAAGCGGGGTTGTTTCTCACTACATCTAGGGTTTGTCAACATAGTATAGTAGGTAACAACAATCAACGTCCAAAATAAAGGGTTGAGTCATAGTAAAAACTATGACAGTGTGTGTGTTTCTAATTATGCAGTTTTAATTAAAATATAAATAATAATTAGAATATGTATGGGTATATTAGAGTTTTGAAATTACAAATTAAATCATTCTCTTTAAAACATTATATTTTACAAATATTGTTGACAAGTATTTAATCTTTACCGCTTACATCTAATAGAAAATCATTTAAAACCATTGATTGAAAATCATTTAAAACCATTGATTGAAAATCATCTTATTTACATATCTTTTGAAATTATTTACACATCAAGAAACTTGTCTCACACTGAAAACTACTTACACATTAAGCATAGTGTAAAGTATGGGGCACGGCGAAATTCAAGCGCAGGTCAACGAGCTTGACCAAGATTCTTGAATATTCTATTGTTCCGTACAATTTCCGTCTAGATATTCTCGAATATTTGTACGGAAATTTTTGTACTGCCAAGTGTACACATAATTGGACCTTCCAAAATTTGAGAATATTCTAGAATATTTGGTGTAGCGGCCGCGTACAAAATATGGTAATATTTTCAGTTGTATTTGAAAAAATATACGTTAAATTACTTAAAAATATGCTAAGCATAAAATTATAAGTTTGAAATAACAATATAAACCAAAGCTGTTTGAAAACAAACCAAACACACTAAATAGATGGTGGAGGATGGAGGTTCCTTGGTAGCATCAATAAAGAACTTAGTTCACGGGGTGCAAGTGTACGACGTTGCAAATGCTTGACAACTCGAGGATCAGCTCCAGTACACGCTTGTAAACAAAATACATATGTTTGCAAGGCACCCACTGACGACCATTGCAGAACTCCGAGCATGAACAAGATGGTGCGCTGCAAATGACAACCCAAGCAGATGTATGGTCGTTGTCACATACTCTGAAGCGAATGCATGTTGGAGGATCAACCACGTCAACTTCTGCGACATATGCTCCCAACGTCAAACATGCTTCAAACTTACCTTGTTTCTTAGACATCCCTAAAGGTGTTCTTGTTGCACGACCACTTGCAGGAACAGGAGGTCCACGAAATTGTGCAGGGGGTGTTGAAAATCCAGTGACTCCAACAGGAACTGAAGGAACATGAGGTGTTGAAAAACCTGGCACTCCTGCATGAGCTGAAGGAAGCCCAGCTAGCATAAAACCTGATCTTGCCAGATCATTGATCTCCATTGCTATCAGCTTCGTGCCCACTTGAACTTTCCAAACCGAGGTAGAAGCTGGCGGAGAAACAATAGTTGGTCTTGGATGTCTGCTGCAAAGCATGTTTGTTGGACAAAAATACATCATTTGTGAGCGAAAGCATTCTTCACCAGTTTCTTTGTCATTGTATCTGATCCTTCCAAAAAAACAAGGAGCAGCCACTCGATTACACTTTGTCACAAGCACTCCACTGACCTCCTGAAGAGGGAAAGCCTGCCAGACATTTCACAGAACTTCTTTCACCACATCTTCTAATCGCCCATTGTCCAGGTGTAACATCTTGTTCTTCAACCAGAACATATTCTTCATGTTCTTCTGCAAGTTGAAAATCCAATCGTCGCTTCCGTCTACACTGTGTTGGAATAACCTGTTCACTATAGAAGATGTCCGGTCGGTGGGATCGTTCAGCCTCTGACCCCATATTTCTTTGCACAGTGCGATGTTCAACATTCGTGGCAGCCACAAAAGCAGTATCCTGCATGCTTGATGGAGCAACATCTTCAACTAAGTCGATGATAACCTTTGCTGTAGGTGTTGTTGAGTTAGCATTTGACATTCTTCTCTCGAACCTTGCTGAGAGCTCCTCTGAAGTCGGCCCGGAACCACTATACCTTCCATCTCTAAAAGCCTTCACAAGAGCACATTGTCGCACTGATTCAGTCAGGTCGTGGATTGTAGCTTGGTACAATGAAATGTATTTTGAATCTCTAGCCCTCCTCCATCTTCCGTGAACAGACTCCGACTGGTTTGTCATGGGCACAACCCTTGCAGCATTCTCCGGCATGCTTTCAAGAACAACATTTGAAATATGATTCTTCTGTCTTTCCCACCATGAAAACCACGTCTGCATAACTCCAACATCCTTCACATTTTCATTCCAAAAGCGGAAAAGATTATTTTCAATTTCTTCACGATCAGTTGTTGATGTGGCTGTTGGCCATGATCTCAAAAGTTGAAGATGTTGTTGTTGATGTTCAAGAGGGACCCACTTCCTTGTCACACGTTGTATGGCTTGTTCATAGTGAAAGATACAGCTCCGTTCACGTCCAGGAATTTCTTGGCCATTAAAGAACACATTCCTAATTGCTTGCCAGATCGCTCCTGCTTCATCGGACATAAACCCAGCGAACTGCACATTGTAGATTCCCTTCTCGGAACAGACATCCAACATAGCACGAAAAAACTTCTCCACAGCTCCAGCCGTTTGTCTCTTCATGTCACCATAAGCAATGGTGGATAATCGGCGCACACTATAAAATAATCAAAGAGTTAAGCAAACAACAAAAAGATAACATCTTACTTTGGGTCGTAAACATGCAATGCCAGAGTGATCCACTTATCAACAACACGGTGTGTGTGATCAAGTAGAACCCAACTCTTCTGCAAAGGGCCAAGAGGAGGTTGGCACATCCTTACATAATCGATTCCAGAACCTGGCCCTGAAACCGTCATCTTAAAAACTAATGCCTGGTCGTCTGAACCACGGAAATTCATCCCAGGATAGTGAATCACGTGGATGAATGGGATAGACAACCTTCGTTTCAGCTCCAATAATCCATCAATATTCTCTGGCATTTCAGCAGCAGTTCTCTTTGCGGACGCTACCCATTGACGAACTCTGCATCAAAGGTATTATCAAAGAATGCTCAGCACAAAGTAAAACTCTAATTGTACCTTCGATTGTTTGATAAGTTGCAAATGATCCATGAGCTTATCCCAACTTCCAGGCTCAGAATTATCTAATAGGAAACCAAAGATAGCATCTTTACATGCTGCCATTTCGATGACTCTTGGACTAGCTCTGGGAGTTCTTTCTGTTGCATTCTGGACCGCCATATGCATTTCTTCTTTGTTCGATGCAGAAACACCATCACCCACTGGATGTGAATGTTTTCCCTGGTGGATAAACAATCTAGTCTTGGTTATGTCGTCTGGGAAAACGCAAAACGCCACAGCATGACAAACTTCAAGGCACAATGGATTTTCTTTACAGAAAAAACATGTCAATCCTTTTGCCAGTTTGTCGATTGAAGGTGGGGAAACAATACATCCTTTCCATTTAGTGCAGTTCGGAAATCCTGCCTTAGAAGCAGGGCAGTCCGGGTTGATACAGCAAAGGCTCCCAACACATTTGCTCTGGACACCCTCGCTTGGAAATTTCAGTTGCTAGTCGTTCCTGCAGTCCATGTATGTCCATCTTCTTTTCGATTCATTCCTTTGTTTGTCTCGGAAGGAGGGAGCTCAAAAATGACATCCTCATCATACGCAACAGGCAATTCATTTGTATGAATGATCATGAAGCCCTTGATAAGAATTATTCCCTTTTTGCAAGTATTAGAAGTGAAAAGGTCTTTCAACGTTGAATATTCAAAGTCAAAAGCAACGACAAGCTTAAACAATGGTCCTCCATCTGGTAACAAAACATATCCCGGATTATCTTTCCCCCAACATCTTGGTCCTCGTTTATTTCGATCTCTAAAACAGATTGCCCATGGAGAAGTTTAAAAAGACGAACACTTTGCCAATTAAAAATGTCAAAGAACTTTTTGATCTGATTAGTAAGAACGATTCTAACACCATCTATCACATGAACATCGTGATCCAAATTGCCGTAAACAATCTTGGCCATTGTGCAAACAGTTACCACAAACGTGATAAAAAAACAACAACATTACTTAATCATCTTTTAGAAAATATCAAATATTACCATTCCAAGAATTCATAATCATGACTCAACGTGGGCGGATATTTAATTCGAGGAAACGTATAGATCTTAGATGCTAATATAGTATAGCACTTCACATAGAGATAGAGCAATCTTTATTATCTTTTAAATAAATGTGTGTCTAATCTACATTCATCTGACATTTTTATTTATGACTTGTTTATATTCTGTTACTTTATTTACTATAATTATATAGCCATTTGATCTAGTATTTTATATAAATGTGTACTATTGTAGACATTATAATACATATTTTTACACGAATATTTGTTTAATTATATAATAATATATTTTTTAACATACATATCTTTACTTAAATATGTGTTTGTATTTGTATCCTTTTGTATAGTATGTTATTTATCGCAAATATTATATATACTATTGCATGGTTTGATTAAACACAGTTTTATGATTAAGGGCCAAAGGGTTAAGGGTTAGGTTTTAGGGTAAAGGTTTAGGGCTGGCCACTCTTTTTCTCCATTCTCCATTGACGAGAGGGCACTCTTGTTCTTCTTTTCGCAGCCGCTTTTGTTCTCCATTTGCAGCGACAGGAGGCTAATGTGAATGTCATGGCAACATGGCTACAGGTAAAATTTTATGTATGTGCGTGCAAATTCAGTAGCAATTTCTGTACATGTATATGTGAATTCAGCAGGATTTCTCTCTATTCACAAACGCACACAAACACACACACACACACACATCTCTCCGACAGCATGAGTTCTTGCCGTTTTCGACAGGATTTTCTAGTCGATTTCGGCAGGAATTCTGCCGTTGGGATGGTGCAGCGACCGCACCATACTGGCGGTAGGAAATTCTTGTCGATTTTGGCAGGGAAAGTGTGTATGTGTGTATATATATAGTTACATTAGACTTGTATACATGTGTGTGTGTGTGTGTATATATAGTTACATTAGACTTGTATACATGTGTGTGTGTGTGTGTGTGTTTGTGTGTGTATATATATAGTTTACATTAGACTTGTATACATGTGTGTGGTGTGTGTGTGTTTGTGTGTGTATATATATAGTTTATATTAGACTTGTATACATGTGTGTGTGTGTGTCTATATATATAATATATATTATAGTCTTAGTATTCTTCATATAACAAGTCTTTATATATATTATATATATATAATATATTATATATAATATATATGTATAAGTATATGAATTAAGACTTGTATATATGAGATGATGCTTTTTCGTCTGTATATACATACATGTGAAGAGATATGAATATACCCATATTCAATCTCTCACTCACACAAAACACAAACAACATTGCACACACACACACACATAAGCAACATTACACACATACACAAGGAACATTATATAGTGAGCACACACAAACAACATTACATGTATAAATATGTGTGTGTGTGTGTCATATATATTGATAGGTATACATATATAGTAAATGTGTGTCCATAAATTAAACAACTCACACACACACTCTTATCAGTTGTTGTAATTGCAGAATGAGCAAAGGCAGAGTAAGAGACTGCGAGATAAATACAAGACTTTGACACTTCAAGAACATATCGTCCAAGAAGCTCTTGCAGATATGGCTCCAAAACCTCGTGGCAAGAAAGGAGGCCGAGGCGCCAAGCAACAACTGCAACACGAAGAGATGATGCCGACGAACAATGAACCTGTGGATAGTTCGCAAGTCATTGATGAACATGCTGTGGTGAGTGAATGGATGCCTAGAAATAGGGAGATGCAGGAAGCTCTGCAGAACACGGTAATGCAGAGGAAGTACCGGACATTGATCTTGGTAGTAAAATGTTCAATAAGAAGAGGAAACTGGATGCTCCTGAGGATGTTGCCGAATCATATGCAATTCCGGAGCGGCTGACACTTGAGGCTCCATCCAAGCTTCTTCGGGATCTTGTTATTCGGTATGACACAGATATTGACACATCGCTACAAGGACGAGACCACTACGTTCCAGTTGAGCTTGGTGAGCCTCCGCGTATCCCGGTTCACAGGTTGCTCCCACACCAACGTTTGAGGAATGTCACTAAGGACGGCGTGAAAGACCTTGTTGGATGGATTAGAGCTGAAGGATTTTACCAGGAGACGTCAGTGTTCACCTTATCTTTCGGACCACAGCTGAGTGCAGACGAACGCCGAAGTTGGAATGAGTCAGAAGCACAGGTCGATAGAGAGTTTGAAGCGGATTTGCATAAGCCAGCATTTTCTGCGTGGTATCGATTTCTGAAAGATGCAAAGTTTCTGGTGTGGGATGGGAATCATCGTCGGGTTGCTTTGAACACTTTGCTTGCTGAAGAGCCAGGTTTGAAATGGACTTTGCGTGTACGTGCAACACTCATAGCATCCACAGTGCAAGAGGAGAAGAGACTAATCGCTGCTTGCAATCGGTTGAATGAGTAAGTGACTTGTTTGTTTCATTATTTAAATACTAAATAAATGTTGTTTTGTTTTGCAGAGCAACTGCTCGTGTGGTTCCTACAACAATCATTCACACCTTGCAGTTCTTACGGAATTGTTGTGTGAAGTCTGCAGATCTTTCTACCGATCATGTTCTTGCGGGATGCCGGAGGAAGATAGAAAAGCTGTGGAAGTGTGGAGATCGAACAAAAAGAAGACGTTTGGTACGAGTATCCAAAGACGACATTGGTGAAGATTTTTTGGGAGGTAATCTTCTTCTTTTTTTTTTGATTTTCGGTTTCTTTTGCAGAATCAACTGAAGCGACAAATCGCTACAAAACTTGCGAACAGAAAACCAAACCAGACAGAATCTCAGATCCTCTCCAGCGTTTACAAGACATTCACAGTTCGGATGAACAAATTCCTCACCATTGCTGATCCGGCGGTCGGAAGATTGGTTCAAGGCGATCACAGATATCACTATCAAACCATCAACGAAGCAAATAACTCTGGAGAAGCTTCAAATGCTCGCGAAGTCCCAGCTTCCTTCCAACGTCAAGGTTGATATCCTTGGAAGCTTGTGCACATTCAAGAACGTGGCGTTCTTGAGAAGCTGGTGAACATGACGGAGAAAGACAAGAAGGAAGGTGTCACCGGCTGGCCTGACAAGGACTTCATCAAGTTTTTGCACATCTTTACTTACTGGTTCCAGGTAATTTAATATTTATATTTTTCATTTTTATTCGTTTTATCGTGCCAGGTCGGGAGGCAGCTAAAGAGCTTTTGGTCGAGCATGCAAGAGTTATGACGAGTTTATGGTATATAGAAGATGCACAATGAAATTAAGTTGGATATGTACCAGAACATGCTCGAGAACAAGGAGTTCGGTGCGACAATTCCACCTCTCGACTATTTGAGCTGGAAAATCTGCAAAAAGAATGGCATTCAGGCAAGTTTTTTTTGTTTCTTTAGATTTTTATCTATTTTTACAGGTTTTT
The DNA here is from genome assembly GCA_003024785.1 of Selaginella tamariscina. NCBI lineage: Eukaryota > Viridiplantae > Streptophyta > Lycopodiopsida > Selaginellales > Selaginellaceae > Selaginella > Selaginella tamariscina. The sequence continues at coordinate 303,978 of PUQB01000024.1, forward strand.
AAAATGGAAAAACGATGCACTCCCTGAAGATTTCAAAGAGTGGATGGATGTTACCAAGGATTCTAGCATGTGGAGCCGGTTGTTACGTGATATCAGTGATTACGAAGTGGAACACTGTCCTTTCTGGCTGGATTTCCTTCCTGGTGACTGTCCCGAATGGGAGATGGCCAGCTATAAGATACACAAGGATGATCGGCGAGAGCTATTATGGAAGAACGACAATGCTGCAAGGAAGCTCCATGTGAAGATGGATATCAGGTATGCTAGATCGGCGAGCAAGGTCAGCAAGGGACAAGCTTCTTCTTCAGCCCCATCCTTCATCTCGGCTGGATTGGAAGAAGATGATATGTTGAGGATGGTGATGCCTGAGAAGGGAAATGGAAGCTGGGAAATCATTCATGCAGATTCAGAGAACCTTGCAGTCCAGTACTTCAAAGCCGGAAGGCCTTTTCCGTCAGGATTGAAGGAGCTTGAGGATTGGATCGTGAGTCACAAGTCAAGTTGGACTATTCATGTGTTTGGTGCGAAGCCTCCACCAAAATGCATCCAGGGAGCTGTTGATCTCGTTGTCATCGACCCGCCTACCGGATGCGTTGCTGAGGCAGGCGGGATGGTGGATCAATACACGAAGTTCTCGGATGCTTTGCTGAAGAACTTGGTGAACCTTGCTTTCGGGATATTAGACAGAGCTGGCCATGTGGTAGTGTTTGTGCTACCGGATGATGTTCAGCTTTGAAGAACACTTGCAAGCTAAAGTTTCTGCAGATGAGTTATGTGCACACGACAAGTCATGGGGATACCGTTTCTCTAGAAAGGTAATTCTTCTTTTTGAGAATGTCATTTTTTAATGTTATTTTTTCAGGAAAGCATCATTGCCATGTGTATTTTTGGTTCCCCCTACTCTAAGGTTGAAGAAAAGGAGATCTTGGACACTCGCTACACTCTTCTTTTGATGAGCCAGAAGATTTCCACTCCCATGGTATAATGTTGTTTGTTATTTCTCATTTCTAATATTGTAACTTTCAGGATTTCAATTGGCCCGAAATCTCCCAAGTTGTTTGCGATGCTAGTGGAGAAGCTCACAAAGCCTGGTGGAACTGTGTGGATCTAACAGTGGGAACCGGTGCTAGTATTCTTGCAGCTTTTCACACAGGGAGACATGGTTATGGAATCGACATCAACAAGGATCTGGTTTTAGCAGCCAGAGATGTCTTCAGGAAGGTCATTCCAAGTGTTACAGCAGCTGAAGGTGGTGGGGATGATCAAGTTGTTTCCATGATTACTCCTTTTGATGAGTGGAAGAGGGCCATGGAAACAGAAGCACAGGATTTGCCTTTGGCTAGCGACAACGATGGAGACCAGGATCCGCCTTCTCGAAACGACAAGGATGTTGTTACGGAGAAGTCCGTGGAGCACAACGACGAGTCATCAGATGAGTCAGCAGAAGAGAGATCATACGAGTCATCAGATGATGAGTGAGATTTGTTTTTCATCTTTTTTTTTTAAACTTTAATATGTTTTCAGTATTTCTACCAGACTACGCTAATCAGATGGCAAAGAAAATGGTTGAAGAGTTCGAAGTTTACGACAGACAGATTTTGGAGAAACGTTCACGACACCGTAACAATGCATTCATTAACGACGAGGCACTGGCTGGTGGAAACGAGTCTTCATGATTGAGTTATGTTTTTATTGTAATTTTTATTTAGTTTGATGGTATTTATAAAAAATATAATTATAGTTATAAATATAAATTTAAAAAATAAAAAACATAAATATAAAATATATATATGTCAGATTAACCCCCAAATTTGTGAAACTTGACACATTACCGTGCCACCCCCGCCGCACCAGAATATTCTTTATATGAAATGAATATTCTATATGGAAGGAATATTCTGGTACAACGGAAATCCGTACGCTCGGCAAATTGAGCTCGAACCCTGTAAAGTATTAGCATGTATTACATATAGGATAGTAACACATGACCGGTACGTGTCAATGCTGCGTGTTGCATGGTGTGCCACATGGGCATGTTTCTATTATTACATACTTATTTTAATTAACTATTTAACATCTAAATCATTTTTTTATATTAAGATTTTTGTTATTTACTTTTTATGCTAATTATCACGATATATTATATATAAAATGCATTATTCTATAACGCAACACGTGAGTGCCTGAGAGAGAGATTCTCGTCTATTTTCAATACAGAGGAGTTTATAGATTACAAAATGTGAAGAAATGGATAGAAACAAATGCGTGGAGCTTATAGACTCGTGCAAAACCTTCCACAGAGCACAAGAGCTCCACAACCTCCTTAAACCATTTGTGGCACACAAGGACGATTTCATCTGCAACAAATTCATACAAATGCACACCAGATGTGGCACATTGGAACAGGCACAGCACATCTTTGACAATTACTTCACCGAGAAGAACACATATACATGCAATATCATGCTCTCTGCATATGCCCGGAATGGGCATCTCAAGGAGGCCAAGCAGCTCTTCGATAGCATGCCTGATCCTGACTTGGTTTCCTGGAACACAATGCTTTCTGCATATGCCACAATGGGCATCTGGAGAAAGCCGAGTATCTCTTCAACCTTATGCCTCACAGAAACGCAGTCTCATGGAATGCTCTGATCACCGCATATGTTCAGAATGGGCACGTCCAGAAAGCAAGGTGGGTGTTTGATCGCATGCCAGAACAGAACCTCGTCTCGTTCAATTCCTTGGTTACGGGATACGATCATGAGCGACAAGAAATCTTCAACTCGATGCCTTTGTGGGACTTGGTTTCATGGAATGCACTTCTCACTGGCTATGTCCAGAAAGGGAACATCGATCAAGCGGAAGAACTCTGTGAATCCATGCCAGAGAGGAACTTAATCTCTTGGAATGCAATGCTCTCAGCATATGCCCAGAATGGACATCTCAAGAAAGCAAAGAAGCTCTTCATGGAAATGCCACAGTACGATCTTATCTCGTGCACTGCATTGTTGGGTGGTTACACTCAGATCGGTGACTTAGAAGAGGCCAAGAGCTTGTTCGATTCCATGCCGCAGAGGGACAATGTGTTGGACTTTCAATCCTATCTGCATATGCCTCGAATGGGCATCTATCAAGAGCCAAGAAATGTTCGATCAGATGCCGGAGCGGGACCAAGTTGCTTGGAATGCGATGCTATCTGCATATGCCCAGAACCGGCATATGGAGGAGGCAAGAAGACTCTTCAATGAAATGCCGCAGTGGGACGCTGTTTCATGGAGTACACTCTTAGCAGGATACGCCGCAAATGGGGAAATTCAGAAAGCGGAGGAGCTCTTCAAATATATGCCACACCAGAGCTTGGTTTCATGGAATGCTATGATATCTGCACATGCCCTTCATGGTCATGTAGAAGAAGTAAAATACATGTTCGACAAGATGCCGGAACATGACTTAGTATCGTGGAATTCGGTGCTCTATGCAAATGCCCAGAATGGGCAACTGAATGAAGCGAGAACAACATTCAGAGATATGCCCCAGAAGGATGTGATTTCTTGGACAAGTATGCTGGGTGTATATGTACAACATGGACGTATAGAAGACGCGAAGTGTATGTTTGACATGATGCCACAAATGAATCAAATCTCTTGGAATACCATGCTTGCTGCATATGCCCAATCTGGGTATCTGCAGGAAGCACAGAATTTATTCCATGAAATGCCACAGAAGGACTCTGTTTCATGGAACACACTTCTTCTTGCGCATTACCATACTGGGGAACTGCAAAATGCAAAAGGAGTGTTTGATATGATACCGGAGCAGAATGTGATCTCGTTAAGTGTACACTTGGCTGGATATGCCCAGAATGGGCATAACCATCAAGCGATTGAGGTCTTTGATAACATGAAAATGCTGCATATCCCGGACTATATATGTTTTGTTCTTGTTTGGTTGCTACAAGCCGGAGTGGGAAAGTATATGACGGTTGGTCGCGGTTTAGATCTATGGCTATGGATTACGGGATTAAACCTGCTAAACAGCATTACTGCTGTATTATCGACTTGCTAGCTAGGAGTGGATATCTAGACGATGCCGAGGAACTTATACTCAGCATGCCTTATGTTCCTAAAGATGTAGATTGGACGTGCTTGCTTGCAGCTTGTAAATCTTATAAAGATATCGAACGTGGTGCAAGAGTTACACAGTTAGCTAATGATTTATATTCAAAAGATGGAGCTGCTTATGTGTTACTTGCAAACACATACACTTGAGTACACACACGCACGTACGCGTGTATGTTTAAACCTGCCATGGAGTTGTATTACGAACAAGCCCACCGAAAACAGGACGCATATATAAATCATCAAAGCCGCGCCACAAACTATGGACAGCTGAAGTAGGATGTGTTAACAGGAGAGTGAGGCTGCTTCTCCTCCGTAGATTTGGACCATCCTGCGGTTCACCTTCGTTACTGCTGCTGTCTGGTTCCTCGGTTAATGGTAAACATTGTTCATTGCTTTTCGAAGGTCTTATACAAAATGTGGACAACAGATGCTGAGGTAAAACTCTTTCTACTAATGCCTTCGTAAAAGTTCCCAATACCTGTAAATTATATCATACATATATACATAAATAGTTATGACATAACACGTGTGTGTGTGTGTGTGTGTGTGTGTGAGAGAGAGAGAGAGAGAGAGGAGAGAGAGGAGAGAGAGAGGCTTTTTAGTATTATGGTGGTTAAATTCACATTTCAAAATATATATACTTTAGAATATGCCTTACCACTGTTGCTAGTACAACTCCTGTTGTGCTGCATATCATAGTTGCATAGTTCGCGTCCCTGGCATCCCCTGAGTTCGTGGTAAACTGCAAAGTTACATGTGATGTTGATAACACTATATTATATTATAGTATGAAATAATCTGTAATATATTATAAAATTAAATATTTTGTGTAAATACATATTACCATATGTACCTGTTGATAAGCAAGTGCAATAGATACTGCCCCTCTCATTAATCCCGCCCACCATATAATCACCTGTTTAAACATAAAAAGGGTGCGTGCGTGCGTGCGTGCGTGTGTACCTGATGACGAAAGCTTAACAGTACACTTGATCGACCAGCTCTTACATAGTTTGATAGAGCAGAGAATGGAAATACAAAGGCAGCGCGACCCAATGGAATCAATGCTAGAAGTATCATACAAATAATACCCGCAGCTCTGAGTTACAAAATGAATAATAAAGAAATTTAAAGTCGAAAATTTATATATTTATGACTGCTTAATAAGTGTATATAAAAACTTTATAATATTTAACAAAAATATTAAATAAAATCATTTATTTTATTAAATGCTGAACTTACCTGATATCTACTAATCTCCAGATATTCACATTGAATATATCCGTCCCAACATATAAAAACATGAAGCTTTCTGATATAAAGGACATGGTTGCAAATGAATGCCTGTTCATAAAACATACACTTAGAATGTACTCTCTCTCTCTCTCTACACGCACGCACGCACGCACGCACACAAACACACGCGTACGTTGAGGTGATTTTGGAGTTATCAGAGACGTTATGCCAGCTATAATGTGACATCAAAATCCCACAGAAAAATACTGAAAGTATACCACTCAAATGGAACAACTGCAGTATGTGTTAATAAATATACGAATACGTATATAAAAATTATACCTCTGCTAAAATATATGATAAATAAGCCATTAATGCCATTATTGATATCTCTCTGTCCGTACAGTGCCTGCTCAAATCATGTGGTGTTTTATTAATATTTAATTTAAATAAAAATCATGTATATACCTGAACATACTACACATCCGTATGTGTGTGTGTATATACACTCAAGTTTACCTTCCAAAGTACAATGTTCTTAAAACGTATGCAGTGAGCAGACCAATCTAGCATAATATAAAAATCATAAGATAATTAAACTAGTTTAATTAAATTAATATGTGCTTACCAAAACTCCCAGAAGAGTACTAAGTGAAAACAAGTAAGCAAACCCAGTAATCATGTTTAGAGCTGTTTTTCCATTAAGCCCAGAGTTACCAAGCTTTTCTACAGCTCGAAACAAAACCACTGACGTGGCATCATTAACGACACCTTCTCCAAATACAATACTATATAACAAAGGTGTTTCATCTTGGTTAAGAACCTGATTAATTAAAATAATAATCAATAATTGATGTTTGCAACTGTATTGTATGATTTTTACCTGTAGATTTGCTACAGTGTCTGTTGCTGAGAATATAATCCCAATTGCTAGAAGAAGAAACAATAGTTAAGAATACAAAATACACTTAACTACTAATCACCTAAGTAATCCAGCAGCTGTAATCTGACGAGGTTTAACCTTGGAAACAAGTACATGCAACCTGCAAAATTCATACACATACATAACACAACACATGTGTGTGCAGCACGCTGCATGTGTACGAGCGTGCGTGTTGAGTATGTAAATAAAACAACATACCGGCTGTGACAATAGCTGTTGAGATGAAGACACCAAAACCTCCAAAGAGCATTATTGTTCCAAAGTTGTGGAAGAACTGCTTCTTCTTTACTTGAAATCTAATATATATATATATATATATATATAAAGTAAATAAATATTTAAAAAATAAATAAAAGCGTTAAATATTCTCACCCTGCATTAAAAATTATAGGTGGAAGAAGGTATATAAAGAGCAGCTGTTCATTAAACTTCAAAAGCTCAGAATTGTTGCTAACTATGTAGATTCCAAATCCCACCAAGCAACCCTGTACATATATATATACAACATTTACACACTCACACAACTTCATTCTTATGCACATTGTAGATATCTTATACCTATATATTTTCGTACCAATATACCATACAACACGTATATGCATATATGCATGTATATAATACATGCAGTCTGTGTGTGTGTAGCTTACCAACGAGATTGCTATTGTAGCTTGGTTGAGCCATCTGCTTTCTTCAAAGAGATGGCCAATGACAATACAGAGGCAAATTACAGAGACAAATAATGTTATAGAGATTATAACAGCTTCCTCTGAGTTCTCTGTGAATCCTGTTTTTATTATGAATCCATACAGTGAACCAATATACTCTGTCCCCATTTTAATTAATTAAATAAATAAATTTAAATTTTAAATAAACAAGTATAATAAAGCTTAGGACTTTTCTTAAGTTGGTGCATGTATTTGAACGGTTGATATGGAGTTTAAATTTAGAAAGGCTTTTTATACACTTAATACCTTATTACAAGACACACCGTTGGTACAAAGTTAATATTTTACTAAATGAAAATTATAATACAGTAGAATAATATGTTTGTGTTTCTTATCTTTGTGTATTATATATAACTATTAATTTAATATTTGCTTGTTGAAACAGACTTGTTTGGATCCGATCGTCCAAGTCGTGTATGTCATTATTTAATTAACATTGAAATAATATTAATTCTATTTAATGTATTCAAATATGTAATCCATCAGTATAAACGACAAAACACAACTTAGGAAAAAGGCACCTTCAAATAGCTCCAAGCGCAAAAGAAAGGACAATTTAAAAGGACAAACCCTAGCAATTACATGTTCTCGCCGGCTTCATAATCTTATTGAACAGCGATTGAGGTAAATTATTTATATAAAATTTAAAGGGTTAAGTAATTGAGTATAAATAAAAACACCAGTTTCTCACAAGGATTTCTGATTTGCAGCAATGGGTGAACCACCAAAGCCTTCATCGTCTTCATTCCGCTATAATCCCTTGGTGCAGGTAAATTCTCTGAATTTTGCTTCATCTATATATATATAGAGACACACACTCACACACACACTGACTCTACTCAAATACAGGTAGTGCTTATAGGATTGGTATGTTTCTGCTGTCCGGGAATGTTCAATGCACTAACCAGCATGGGAGGAGGAGGACAAGTAGACAAGAAGGCCTCAAACAATGCGCTCACTGCACTGTACACCACATTCGCCGTCTTTGGTGTGCTCGGTGGAGGAATATACAACATCCTGGGACCCCGTTTCACACTCTTATTCGGCTGCAATTTCTATGTCCTCTTTGCCGGTTCATATCTTTACTACAACCATCACCATAACTTGCGTGGTAACGCTTTCAACATTACTGCCGGAGGTTTACTTGGTATGGGGCAGGCTTGCTCTGGGCCGGACAAGGAGCCATCATGATGTCGTATCCACCTGAGCGTCTCAAAGGAAGATATATATCCATATTCTGGAGTATATTCAACCTGGGGGCTATGCTTGGCGGCTTCATACCTTTCGGGCTCAACTATAACAGGGAACAAGGAAAGTCAGTGAACGATGCAACGTATATAGCCTTCATGGTTGTCATGGTTTTGGGTGCGATACTCACTCTGGCGCTCCTCCCTCCTGACAAAGTTGTCCGGAACGATGGGTCTCGTGTCACTGCAATACGGTAAGTGTGAGAGAGAAAGAGTGAGAGAGAAAGACTGATATGAATGTGTTGTTTAGTTATTCAAACCCGTTTACCGAGGGATTAGAGATCCTCAAGCTGTTCGGGAACCCCAAGATGCTCCTGCTGGCTCCTGCGTGTGTAGCGAGCAACTTCTTCTACACGTATCAGTTCAACAACTTCAACGGGGCACTGTTCAACCTCCGGACGAGAGGTTTCAACAGCATCTTCTACTGGGGAGCACAGATGGCCGGCTCGACTCTGATAGGAATAATCCTCGACAACTGCCATCCGAGAAGGAGAGTCCGAGGACTCATAGGACTAGCTATAGTGGGTGTGTTCGGGATGGTTACGTGGAGTGGGGGCCTTGCCAAACAGCTGGACTACTCCCGTGATGATATTCCACCGCTCTTGGACTTCAGAAGCGGGTGAAGTTTGCCGGTCCCTTTGTTCTGTATGTCTGTTACGGGCTCCTGGATGCCATGTATCAGACGTTATGTTACTGGACGATGGGAGCGCTCACTGATGACTCGCAAGCACTGAGCCGGTACGCAGGGTTCTACAAGGGCGTGCAGAGTGCGGGGCGGCGGTGGCTTGGCAGCTCGATGCAAGGAACGCGAGCTTCATAGTGCAGCTGATTGTCAACTGGGTCTGCTTGTGGTCAGCCTGCCGCTCCTGGTGATCATACTGGCGTATGTGAAGGACTCCAGCCAGGAGACGACCATACCTGCAAAAGAGAGTGCTAAGGATGACGATGCTTCGAAGAGCTTCGTGGACATTGTTTAGCGGGTTTCTGTGTTTGTCTAAACTAACAATGTAATGTTATCTGATGTCACTCAAGAAGTGTGTTAGTATTATATATGTTACCTTTTAGCAGGCCAAAGTATGAAGATAGTAATTCCAAATTAATAAGCTCCTACCATTGTACAACATGAAATATGTATACTATTGGATAAGAGATATATCATACGTGTTAAAAGTCGTGTGGCATGCCAAATGCATCCTCATCACCTTCTTCAATCTTTTGCCTCCTCTCAGCAATCATATTCGTGTACTCCTGCAAACATGCGTGCGTGAGCGTGAGCGTGTGTGTGTGTGGGTTGAGACAAAACATACCAGCGGGTATGCGTAGAGGAAGACAAACCACCAGGCTCCAATAACCAAGGTAACAGAGAAGTGAGCAGAATTGAATGAAAAACCAGCCAAGAACTTGCAATAGCTAGCGCTCCTGAGAGAACAATACTCCATGGCTGGCACCTGAACCACCATAAGTGTGTGTATAGATTTGGATATTTAACTTACTGAGTATTTTATTATCAGAGATGATATGATAATAAGGCCTTCCCATAAGATTATGTATATATGTTGTGTGTCATATGTGTACATAGTCTAGCATGTCTTCTATTTGTATATTCATGAATACATAGCCATATGATACACATTTGACACACACACACACACTACTGCTTACCAGGAAGGCTTGGTATCCCAAACACTTTCATATTCTAGAGACAAATCCACGAGATACTGCTCCATATCTTCAGCTGTTTTTCTCTCAGAATCTCTCTCCGAAGCTCGTGAACATCTTCGCCTTGCAGTCGCATTGAATCCAATTTGCCTTCCTGGACGAATCCTCACACATCTTGTGAAGTAAGAATGCGCATTCATCGACATAGAAGGTAGAAGTGCCAATGCCGCCATAGCCAGAATCTTGGAAGAACCCTAAATATAGAACCCTAAAACAGTTTTAGGGTTCTTCGTAATGATGAAGGTCCTCTTCGTGGAGATGGGCGTGGGGTATGACCTCCATGGCCAGGATGTCACGGCTGCTGCCATTCGTGCTTGCAAGGATGCGATCCGTTCTAACTCTATACCCGCATTCAGAACAGGTACTTGTGTGTATCTTTTAAGCTTAAGTATGGATAATATGTGTTCAAATATCTACATAAGATGTATAAACTTAACTTTGTTAACAAATGTTAAACAGGAGTAATTCCGGGATTGAAGGCCGAGAGTATGAAGCTTAAGATTAAACTGGGTGTTCCTAAATCTACAAGAAGCGCCCTGGAAGTGGAGAAAGTAAAGACCGTTTTCCCATAGTAAGTTATCAAACGAAATAAATTTAAATCAATAATCACACACACACACACATATATATGATATGGTTTTTAGTGGTGAGATCTTGGATGTGGACGTGGTAGATGGTGGATTAATATGTTCCAGTGGTGTTTTCTTGGAGGACAAGGGAGATGTTAATGACGACTGCTACATTGTCAATGCAGCAGTCTACGTTGGTTACTGAAATATTCTTTCTTCAAGTATATAATCAATTCAGGAACTCTCTCTCTCACACACACACACACGCACGCACGCACGCACGCACGCACGCACGCACACATGCTAAGAATAATGCTTTTTTTGAATGCTTGAACTACCCAAGACTATATGTATATAGTATCTATATAGAAGTTATTTTAATATTATTGGGACGATTTGCTAATAAAACTGTTTAAACCCTGAAATATCCGACGGTTGACGGCGTTTTCAATGACTCATTGTTCTAAAACTTGAACGGTTGAGATGCCTCGTTTTATTGCTTAAATAATTAATCTTAAAAATCCTACACACTCTTCGTTCTGTGAAGCTCTTGGCTATGGCGTCTGTCGCGTGTGCTCCTTGTGTCTCTCGCAATGTTGGATTAGCATCGGGCTTGGGATCCCATGGATCGTCCTCATGCTCTGTTGCATTTCCTCGATCTCAATCTATGCCGTCCATTTCCGTGGATCGCAAAATGGCGCTTTGTAGATGCAGTGTTGGATCCGAAGGTATACTCGTGTTTTGTACAATTTTACATTCATTTACGCATACATACATATACATATTGTGCTTTTTCAAAAAATATGCAGGTAAGGATGCAAAACCATCTGATGAAGGACCCATCGAGAAAAGTAAGTATCTTATATATTGTGTGTGTGCGTTCTTAGGTGTACATATATATGCATGCATGCATGCATGTGTGTGTACATTCATGCATGTTGAATATTCAAGTGCGAATTTTTCTTATGCAGGGTTTCCCGGTTTCCCGCTGTGCTCGATATCAACGAAATCATGAATATTCTGCCACACAGGTAAGTAGGTGAATAATGCATATATATATATAATTCTACATTTTGTGCAGGTATCCATTCTTGTTGGTTGATAGAGTCATTGAGTACAAGCCTGGCGAGACAGCAGTGGCAATCAAGAATGTTACAATTAACGACCAGTTTTTCCCTGGTCATTTTCCAGAACGACCCATCATGCCTGGTGTTCTCATGGTCGAGGTAACACAACACACACACACATCAATGTATGTGTATGAAGTAAGCATATTATGATGATTTTTTTACTAGGCAATGGCACAAGTGGGAGGCATAGTGATGCTACAGCCGGATGTTGGCGGGTCAAGGGAGAATTTCTTCTTTGCGGGCGTGGACAAGGTGAGGTTTAGAAAGCCCGTGATTGCAGGCGATACGTTGGTGATGAGGATGAACCTTGTGAAGCTTCAAAAGAGATTTGGCATTGCCAAGATGGAGGGCAAAGCATATGTTGGTGGTGAGGTTGTTTGCGAGGGCGAGTTCTTGATGGCCTTGGGGGGGTAAGTAACTATTGTGTGTGTGTGTGTTTACCATAAAAACCAATATAAAAGGTGAGACGAAGTATATATTTGTTTTCTGTACATGTGTGAGTACTCTCTCTCTCTCTCTCTCTCTGCACGCACGCACACACGCACACGCACACTTGCTCACATGCTAAATGTATTGACTTTGTTGTTTAAAGGGAAGAGAAGAAGGAATAGGCGAGCATATTTGAAGAGTGAATTGGAGTAAATTTTCATAGAAACGAGTTATTTTTTGCATATGATAAATAGAAAACTTTTTGTTCTCTCGTTGAATCTTGTGCGTGGTGTTTAAGGCATGTTATTTATTAACATGTTTTTGTTAATAAAGATTATTTAGTTAATATTAGCTCTCTCACACGTAGAGGCATATTATAATGAGTGGTTATATTTAAATTGCAATATATGAAAACATGGAGATTTTCAAAAAAAAATTATTAAAACTTATTTTAATCATTAAAATTGAAATATGTATGTATAATATATATTTTAAATATAAAGTGTACATTTATTTTTGTATTAAATTATAGAATACGTAAGAGTTATTATTTAAAATTTAATTATTATTTAATAATGCGTCAAAAAGAAGTTATTTGACGGGTTTCTTTTTTGTTTCTAATAATGTTTACCATATTTTTTAATTATATTTAAATTGTAGAATACTTATGTTTTAACGTTGTTATTACTTTTAATTAATACATATACTTTTTTTTTGGTACTTTGAGTAATTTATTTCAAAAGTTCCTCTCCATTTAAATAAATTTTAATGGATATTTATTGTATTTTAAATGCAGATTTAAGTTATTAACAAAATGTATCTGTGTTAAATACATTTCTGCTTTCTAACTACATTGGAGATCCATATAACTAGCATGAACGCGTATGTGTGTGTGCGTGTGTGTGTGTGTGTGAAAGAGAGAGAGAGAGAGAGAGAACATATTCATGTAAGACATTTAGCAATAGTAATTAGATAAGATAAAATGAAGCTTAAACCCGGAGGTTTATCTCAAACTTGTCCATTTGCTGGGACTCAAGTGCTAAATACGCATTAAGGCCACCATCCTGTTTACCATTATGCAAAAGAAGCACAAACTCCACACGCTCGTTAATTACAGGCCCAGCGTACACTGGTTTACCCCATCCAAAATCCAGCTCCTGAAACGGTATTCTCCACCATGGTGAGATGAATATTCCACCGTGCAGTGCCGGTACACCACGGTAAACCTCCCCGTGGTCTATGGACGACCGTACATATTCATCCGTCACTGCTGCAATAGCCTCTTGTACCTTCCGTACACAGAATCCTAGCGTGTTCTCACGTATCTCCTTTGCTAATGTTGTCACGCATGGTGCAGATACTACTCCGTTTCCCGCAAACCCCTTCACAGATATTAATATTTGTATTAATATAATATGTAAATACTATCAAAGTATATATCTTCTATATATTATATTTCATTATTTATTATATAATACCTTTGGGAGTGGAGGCACGACTTTGTTTCTGATATCAACTGCAAAGAACAGCTTGGAAGGGGACTCTGGATCCATATCAACAGCCTTTGTTCTTGCCTGGAAAGATAACCATGGAGTGTGTGTGTGTGTGTGTGTGTGAGTGAGAGAGAGAGAGAGAGAGCGCAAGGGAGGGGAGGCAGGGAGAGGGGGAGGGAGAGAGAGGGAGGGAGGGAGAGAGAGAGAGAGAGAGAGAGAGAAGAGAGAGAGAGAGAAGAGAGAGAGAGAGAGAGAGAGAGAGAGAGAGAGAGAGAGAGAGAGAGAGAGAGAGAGAGATGTTATGTTATTTATACTATACCTGCCAGATATGAGCGACAATAACTTCGAAAGTGGAGCATTTCTCAACTTCGCCAGTTTTACATGCCTTTGACTTAAGCAAGCTTGTCTGTTGTGGAGAGAATGGGAAACTCTTGTAAACATGTTTGTGAGGGGCAAAAGATGCCATGAGCTCGGCATTTGCTGCATCGTGACTTGTAAATGCCGTCTGAAGTGCCATGAGCTCCACGAGTTCGCTGTGCTTTATGTACTCCTTGTGCTCATATGTAATCCTGTAACACATTAATTAAACTTTAAAGCTTGAAATAAACAGGCAAAATATTAATTCTTAATTAACATCAATCTATTCAAAATCAGTTAGAATTAATTCATGAATCCTAACTTAAAAATAGATGTCAAGTTTCACAACATGACTCTCTCTCTCTGTCTCTTTATATATATATATATATAATCTACGAACTATTATAAGAAACATGTTCTTAACAATCAAACGTTTAACCCTTGTATTATATAACGTTTTACAAAACAATGGTAAACCTCTCTCTCACGCACGCACGCACGCACGCACGCACCTGGGTGGGTCCCTGGCCTTGAGCATCGTACGATCAGGATTTGGGAAGATCTGAAGGCCATCACCTCTTGCAATGGCGCAGTAATTCATTAAGAACTCTAAAGCTCCTATACCATCAAGTGATGCATGGCTCATGTACACACCCATTGCAAACCCGCCACATTTAAACTTTGTCACCTGCATTCAACAATTAATATGGATATATATATATATATACCAATCCTTTATAAATATTATAAATTAGTTGTTTCTTAAAGGACGATGGAACACATTGCCTACTTACACCATGCCAGAACACATATGTGCGTGCGTGTCTTGTGTGTGTGTATATGCTTTATATTAATATTTCACAAAGGTTCCACCAGATTGTACTGGCAACATTGATTACCTCCACATGCCAATCCATTCAAACAACAGAATATAATAATACTCAGAAAGCAACCAGCTCAACCAACACAAATTGTAGTATTAATTATTCTTACGAGTTAATAATGTATAATAAAAACTAACAAGGAAATACGTAAAGTAAGAAACTGACCTGGACGGTGAAGAGAGGGGCATCCGACATTGTCTTGGCTTCCTACATATCCAAAAACCAGTGTATATGTATGCAAAATGATGTGTGTTATTGCACATGCGTGTGTGTGTGTGTGTGTGTGTGTGAGAGAGAGAGAGAGAATGCACGCACCTTAGGCTGCAGGATTAGATTCCTAAATAGGGGATTAGGTACACTGATGTCCCGAGGTCACAAATGCGAAGATCACAACTAGCACCGGCGAAGGTGACGCCAGCTCGGTTACACTCGATCTCCATCTTCTCTGTACACGGGTTCACTTTGAGCCTCCCGGCTAAAAAATGGTAAGGAACTAGCACCTTGCTTAATGCGTTCTTCAGTACATTGATGGCTACTTCACCTCCCTTCTCATAGAAATACACCGTTTCGACATAGTATGCAAGTACCTGAAGAAACATGTGTATGTGTGTATACGTGCGTACATGTGAGTCTGTAAATATACCATGTATACAGAAATAAATACGATATCATACAATCTGTATACGTATGATACAAACATATATGCCATGGTTATGTATCTTATGTCATGCCTCTCTGTGTGTATTGGTATACTTACACAGCATAGTATATATAATTACATATAATCAGATAACATATAGCTCGTGCATTACATATAAACAATATATTATATATCTAATCAATGTGTGTGTGTGTGTGTATTTACACCTGATCAATATTTGATAAGAACAATGTGCATTGTTCAGTGGGCGCCGCAGGGACAATGTTAGTTGGATCCTCCACAACAACATCGAGAACTGCCAGTTCTTGAGATCCCATGATAGTGTGAAACTCAAGAGGGTAAACTATAAAAATTTGTGAAAACCAATGTGAAACTATGCATCAAGAAATAAGAAACATTATATGATGCTACTAAATTATAATGCTACCAATTCATGGATCTAATGTAAAACCCAATGAAATACATGATGAAATGGTAAACTATCAAATATATGGAATGTATAATCTAATGAATGGTAAACTATGAGATAAAACTCACATTTTGCTAAAACTCCAAGCTGTGTTCTGTAAAGGGTTTATTCTCTGTGCAGAAGCTTTTAAATGCATGTGAATATTCTATAACAAATTCTTCGATTAAGCGTGAGTTTTGTGAGAGGTGGTTAGACACCTCGTGACGTGACAGTGACACGTGTTTATAATTAAATTATTTGAAGTTAAATAAATTGAATGTAAAAGAGTGCGTGTAACATAAATCTCAGTGTAAAATTAATGTAATAAGAAACGTCAAGATTGTGTATAATTAACTGAATGCTAATTATGAGCCTTTGGCAAACCTGGTAAGTAATAATAAACAAAGTTATATTATAAATTATAATGGTATTAAGTAAAAAAAGTATTTAATATATATACATATATGAATGAATATAATATATTTATTTATTTATTTATTGTACCTGTGGAAGACACGAGTCTACATGTTCCTGGTTTAATGAAAACGCATCAGATTTTCATGAAAACTTTCTGCAAAAAGCCAAACTTACTTTTCTTTGCATGGAGGCGTCGTACCTAATGCATATACACAATTGATATATTCACGTGTGTGTGTGTGTGTGTTTGCGCCGCGCGCGTGTTGTGTACAGGCTGGTATTCATATTGTAGAAAGAATATGGTTATATACTTATATATTATGGTTATATATATATATATAGTGTGTGTGTGTGTGTGTACACACATATACGCATATTCAGAAATTCAGAAAATATGTTATATACATCTCTCTCTCTCTCTCTCTCAGACACACACACAACTTAACAACTCCTAGGAAGTCCAGCAGCCGCTCTTGCATCGTGGTTAAAAGGTCCCTTAAGCTCCACGTTGAACTTTGACATTAACTCTAAATGCAAAATAGTACATTGATCAAATAAATATAGCACAACAAGAATTATATTTATATAAACGTAATAAAATAAGATTACCTTTGAATTTGGAAGTTGGATCACATCGTAACCTTTTGCAAACCTCCAAAAACCATGAGACTCCCACCGCAACATGTGCGAGCTCTTCTTTTGAGATCTGCTCTACAATACCTGCACTTCTCTCATCTCCAAGCTTCTTGAGTTTCTCAACTAACCTCGGTCCAGCATCCAAACCCCTAGCTTCCTAATAAAATGTGTGTGTGTGTGTGTGTGTGAGTGAGAGAGAGAGAGAGAGAGTAACACGTTATGTGAATGTATTTGTGTATATATGCATTGTACATATTCAGATTCCAAGTATGTTTGTCTGTATAATACAGGTTGAACACCATATGTACATGCTTTCTCACTCCATCTCTATATATTGGATGTGTGTATCTGTACACACACACACACCTGCACCATCGGAATAACAGCCAGACGGGCATCCACGCTCCCAGACGTTTTGTGACAGTCCTTCCAAAGCAGATTGTGTGCTGGTACTTTCCCATAACTAAAAATACTATTTAACTTATATACAGAACCATGAGAAGTATCTATAAAACCGTGAAAATAACTATAATATTAATGTGAGTGTATTTTGTTACATACCTGTAACCTAGTTCTTCTAACGTTGTTGGCACCAACAAAATGCTTGCTTCATCATCTGCCACGTGAGCAAAATCGGAAAAGAAATCACTGCCAAGCTATTGAGCCAATGACGAGAATCTCACCTGAAAAATATATACTACTGTGTATACTGTATTGTACACAATGTTAAGTTTATATAAAGACATAAAAGATAAGAATATATATATATACAAAAATTATACAAGAAAAATTGGTGTGTACCAACCACTGTGTCCCACGCAAGGTGAGCTCAATATGCGTTAAGTTATGGATCATGTAAACACTTGGTGGAATTTGGCCGTTGGTATTTTTCTTGGATGGACCTACAAGCAAACGTGTGCGTCTCTGTTTGTGTACGTGCGTGCGTGCGTGTTACTTAAAAATGTTGTATAAAGCTATTCTATGGCATTCAGTCTTAATATACAGGTATCCATAGATACATGCCATGTATAGAAAGGTGGGTATAGTATAAAGCCGTGTTAAGTTTATATATGCATGTATGTATGTTTGTATTTACAAACATACATACACAAGTTATTTTATGGCAGTGAGTCATATATACTCGCATACATAGGATATAGTATAAAGTGTAAGTTTGTGTATATATATATGTGTGTGTGTGTGTGTAAACGCGCACACACACACACTCAGAGCATGAAAATACAAGCAAATTACCAGTTCGGGCTTCTGCGGCCTTGCAGGAGAATGCACAATAGCAGGAGCGGTCCCGACCGGTATTGAACCTGAGACCCATAAAGTATAGGCAGCATGTGTTAACACAGCTTTGGACAGCGGATTAGGAGTGGAAAGAACTAGGGCTCTCCACTCTGCTAAACTTGAAGGCTCGCCTCGGCATAGTTACCATCTCCAGACCGTTGATTCCCCATTTGTGCCTCTCATCCAACGGTGCCGCTTTCCGCCACGACTGCAAGCCGCTCCACTGTGTAGGCATTCATGCATCCTTGGAATATTCTTACGTTTCTAGAATATTCTCTTTTTTGAAAATGATACTATTAAAAATAACAATAAACTTGTTTGTACTATAACAAAACTGCATTAAGAAGCTCTCTCTCTCTCTATTTCTTCTCAGTTGCAACACCCACAACAACGTTGCTCACCTGTATTACAAATATTAATTAAAAATCGATTTATTAGCAATAATAATACTTAAATTAATCATTTGCCTCATTTACGAAATATTATTCCTAATATAGATACCAGCTTTCCGCTCTCGTCGATTGTCATTGGGTTCTCAACAACAACTGTCTGTGGCTGTGATCTTGCTGGTGGCTGCAAATGAAATATTAATGAACTAATATCGTAATTTAAACTGCAATAACTGATTAAAATTATTTCATAAGGAAATCAACTACCGAGTCCTGTGGTCGTAGAAGTGGTGTATATGGAGGCCTTTGGAGTGGAAGCGGTATTCTTACATTGTTCATCTGCATATATATATATATAAAGAAATGCTACAATACATAGATAACACAATGTATATAAAGAAATACACACACACCTGATAAAGATAGTTTACCGTGATGGGTGTTATGTAATGACATAAAGCACATTTTACAGACTGAGCACCAAATGCATAAATAAGAGTTGTGTTGCATCCGCCACAGTTAACATGCGCCACCTGATTAACTGTTCACGAAGACAAATTAATACTATGCTATTATAAATGATAGTTTAAGATTAATGATTGATTATTTAAGCTAGTTATTATACCATCCATGGCAACGTTGACAGTGTGGCAACAAGAGCACTGGACGCTGGTTGCTCCACTTATATACATTAGTAAGGTACGACAGCCTCCACATATCAGCTGTGACATCTCTGGTCCTGTAAAAAAACAATCTATACGTTGGCGTACGTATACAGATATGTATTTATATATAACTTGTTGGTAATGTGAAACTAACCATGGGGTGAAACGGGGGTGATACAGTTACAAAGGGCACATCGGACATTGTTTGCTCCATGAGGATAAATGAGGAGTGTTCTACATCCACTGCATATCACCTGGCTCTGCGCACCTACAAGGTTTAATCTAAAGCGTGTGCGTGCGTGCGTGTGTGTGTGTGTGAGAGAGAGAGAGATTGTTATTAAATCTTACTTGGCAGGGGCAGGAAGGGAGGCGGATAAGGGGCAATATGAACAGGCAAAGGAAGGGGTGGTGTAACGTTGGTCCTTGGAATACTGTTGTTGTTGCTGGAGCTGGTGGCTGTAGAATCAGCTGGGGCAGACACAGAAACTGACGTGGACACGGAGGCAGAAGTGGATTGAGCTGCTGCTAAGGCAGCAGCAACTTCCAACTGCTGCTCTTGGGCCGCCGCATCTTCCCTGTTTGCCGCCAGCATTTCGATCCTACCCTACTTACCATGATATCATCTTCTAGGAACCCTAAAACCGGTGGTGTAGAACCCTAGAACCTCTGGAAGGTGCATCGCTCTGTAGCCCTTGGGATCTTAGCGAACTGCATGACCTGGCATTCCATTATGCCCTAACAGTACGGTCAACCAAGTACGGTCGTCGTGAATGTTCTCAAAGTATTTAACCTAGTTCATATTTGAATATATATTGAATCCAATATTATACCTTCAATTGTTTCTTCTTTCTTTGCACAAATGTTATATATATACTTATATAAATGCTGTTATGCTGCAAGGATACCTTTTTACTTTATTATTTAATAATGTATTGATATTTGCGTTGCACGCTGACCGTTGACCGTATATATTAAACTGTCATGTCAGCATGTCAAACTGCCCCACTAACATGCGTCTTTTACATTTTGAATAGATTCTATGTATTTGTAAGTGAAATTTATTAAATTTATACATAATGTCCCTTAAAGTTTTGGGGCGGCCTGAAGTTCAATCCTCATTAGGGCCTCATACGGGATGCTCTTTACTCAACACTGAATACATTGTCATCCCTCCAAAGCTACAATTTTAATCTTTATTAATTATGACTTTAAATTCAATTCAAATAGCATTGAGTTTAATCTTTATTAGTGTCTTGGACATGATGTTCCATCCTTGGCCTAAAAAATGTTGCATTTTATCTTAAATTCTAAATTTATATGGCCCCATGTGAGCCCCATTCTATGATTATTTTAAATTTTTTATGATTATTTAAATAATTAAGCTCATTAACAATGAACATGTATTATATTTAATTAATGACATTTTAAATTTTAAACTCAAATAGCATTATGAAGTGTCTGCACCTCATCAATAATTATCCTAAATCCTAAGTTCATAATTGCATATAAATGTGGTTAGAATGTGTTTGTGTCATTAATACCTTATTAATGGCCATTCTACTTGGGATTGTTGAAATGTATTATCATGGATGCTTAGTCAACCGTTGTTATCCAAATCTATGTAACATTATTGTCATGCATGGCATACATCAATGGGCAGTGAGGATAATAATAATTCGGATTCATTGATTTAAAATAATAACTAAGGTTAAAGGTTCAACTTCAAAATAAATTCACCATATTAATAAATTAAAGATTGATTAATAGTTTATTACTTAATAAATTATTATTAAATAAATTAAGTCCATCGATGGTGGGCATGTGTACTAATATAATATAATATATTATGAGATATATGTATTTTTATATGTTAAAAATTAAAAACTTTTCCATTTTAATTATAACTATTCTTGACTTTTACCCTGTTTAGCTTATCTACTTATATAATTTATATAAATATTTAATATTTTATCTTTATCCAACTGAATTTGCACAAAGTTGCTAAATTCAATATTAATTGTTAAACAATATTTACTCCTTTATACGACTCCAATGACTTATCGTATGTGTATAATATTTACCATCTGTAAAACATACATCATAAATCATATCACATATACGTTTATATAGATTTAAACTTACCATCTCAAATTGCTTTTTTCGAATTGCTCCACCCGCACGTACCATTTTTACCTCTCTTGGTTGGTGACGATTGCTCTTCAAAAAGCATTACATAATTACTTGTATGTTCATACATATAATATATATAAGTATACATAGATTATATTTGTATATATGTAATTTATGAAGTCCTACAGAAGTGATCTTATAATCAGTGTTTGTGACACACACACACACACATCCACCTTAATTGGATTGTATAAACTTGAACCATCTTACTAAACTATTTTCCACCAAGTATATACATACAGAAAGTAATATGCTAATTTAATAATCTTCACAGTACATACTCGTAATCACTGGAATATGTACAATAATAATTAAATACATAAAATATAGTTGCATAGAACACACACGCATGAACACATGCACACGTTTCACACACTGCATTGCAGGTAAAAATCACAATACTGTTTAGTAATTCGTGAACTCCACTTTGTGTACAAACAGAATATACACACGTGTTGTGTTAAATCTCCCAATGACGTAAGTTTTGACAAATCGAGCCACAGACACGCACACACCTATACATGCATACAAAGAATTGATAATCGGAGATGTGAGAACGTACTCCAGTTTTACATGTACAAATCTTTTTGCAAAAAAAGTTAAAGCCGACTTGTCAGAAATTCGGTGCTAGGGATCCGCTGCAGGTAGAGCATGTGGTAGTTGCAGCATTGAGTAATTCGCAGCGTATATAAGCAAACACAATAGAATTCCCCGTCTTAACAAGCCATGGCAGCGCTCAGAGCAACAAGCATTCTCATGTTGGTCCTTGTGCTGAGCGCAATACTCACAATTGTCTACTCCGATGTATGCTCGGACCTGCGGAGCTCTTGTTCTCCGTCTGACGCGAACAACGCAAGTGCGGGTTGCTGTTCTGCAATGAAGAAGGTAAGCCCAGCCAGCATGTGTGGCTGCGGGAAGAGTCTTCCGGATGCCATCAAGGTGCTTGCCAAGAAGACTGCTCAGAACTGTGGTGTGTCTCTTCCTTGCTGATGTAAGTGAATAAATTTGTTGTGTATTCCCTGCTAATAAATTGCTTTCCTTTCTAATAAGATTACACCCATATTTCCATAGAACAACATTCAACTAAGGTAAACAAGCACACAAAGGAAACAGTATTTATATCATGTCACACGTTAAGATGTTTTTGAAATTTGATATTATATAACAAATATGTATAATTTTTCATAAAATATATTTAATATCACATATATAATACACCTAAACGGTAGAATCTGTGTGTAATTTTAGAGTAGTGTATATATACCCAAAGGAAGTGAACACTGTCTACAATTTTGTAAAGGACGGGTTTAGATGTACAGGATTACACACATATATATACACGATACTACCCAGTATATGCTTCAATCCTTGGTGTTCTCGCTCTACACATACACTCATACATACATGTTTTAAATTCATCTAATAAACTATGAGAATAGCAAGTACATCCATGAAATATTTATGCTCCTATAAAATGATACATTTACACGTGTCTTGCCTCTCGCTCTTCTTCTTCTTTTGGATTGGTGGTGGCAGCAATGCCACAACAGCATCAAACACTGCGGTCACATTCTGTAACAAATAACAAAACTATGAGATACCTCAATATATTGTACATACAACATATATATACATGTATACAGTTTAATGCAGTTTAATCACAAACCTGCTGAGTTTCGAGCTGCACTCTATATATGCAACAGCTCTAATATCTTCCTTGAGCTCCTCACCCTGATAAAAGTTTATTAATGAGATTGTTTATATTAAAAATTAATGTGAAACTCTTTCTAAGAACTTCATTACCTCTTCAGTGGTTACGAAATTCTCCTCTGATCGGCCAAGAACTTCTC
The DNA here is from genome assembly GCA_003024785.1 of Selaginella tamariscina. Taxonomy (NCBI): domain Eukaryota; kingdom Viridiplantae; phylum Streptophyta; class Lycopodiopsida; order Selaginellales; family Selaginellaceae; genus Selaginella; species Selaginella tamariscina. The sequence goes on from PUQB01000024.1 coordinate 327,383, forward strand.
ATCGTTTCTCAAGTCTAAAAACATATGAAAAAAGATAGGAACTGCTCGATGGCACCAAACACATATGAGATGCATTTTATAAAGTGTAATCACTGGCATTTGAAGTTAATTATTAAGACAAGTAAATATGCACACAGCAACAATAAATTGAAATACCTTCACTTACCTAGTTTGGTGCCTACAAGAATTATAGGCACATCAGGAGCATACAGTTTCACCTCCGGCAGCCACTGCATATAATAATTTTAAGTAAATTAAATATATATAAGTTTATTATCGCACACATGCACATGCAAACACACAAACACACAATGCAGTGTATATTGCTATGAAAAATAGAACTTCACCTTGTTATAAATGTTTTCATAGCTAGCTCTTTTCACAAGAGAAAAGCTAGCAGAAAACCTTTGTATCCCTGAGGCTATGGGTCGAATCCATTACTATCCTCTTGGCCTTAAAAAAAGTTACAAAAGAAAAATAAGTAAAGCACAGAACTAAAGTGCAGTATACACATGTCCACATCCATTAACACATGTACACATAAACGTTCAATACAGACTTCCAGCTTATTCAACGTAATTAATTATCTGATAGGGTAAAAACAATCATGATGATATATATCTAGAAATTTCTATACTATTATATAGATTATTAGATAAATCCAACTAATGTATAGTATACTTAAATTTATAGCTAGTGTTTTAATCTTGCTGTTCATTATATATATATATATATTATATATATATAAGACATTAAACATACTTATTAATTTCAAGTACCTGCAGTATCACGAATATCCAATTGCACTGACATATCACCAACTTGAGCGTTGAGCGTAAATTCATTGTAGCAAGTTGGGTGATAATCCTTTAAACACGGAACTTGTTATATACGTGTGTGTCTATATATATAGATATATAGAGAGATGATAGAGAGAGAGGGGGAGCTTACACCAGTGGGAAAATATTGGTTGAGTAGGTCATTCAAGCATGTCTTGCCGACGTACGCGTCTCCTACGAGACAGCCTTTTAGGTATCCCGTCTCTCCTTTCCCCATTTTTTTGCCCTTTCAAAGGTAAGTAATTAGTACAGGTCTCAACCAGTATACATGGCCCATAATAGTGAAAACGAGAGAAGCCATATTATCCTATATATAAACACAGGTACGTATACATACATATGCAGCTGGGATCAATCACTATTGTATTATCTAATCTAATTCATAATTCCCTGTTTTCTTATAATATCTCATTCTTATAATAATAATATTACCTAAAATAGACTACGCAGATAACATAAACAACTGCTATGACTCACCTGAACGACGAATCCCACTGATTTAGGTCATCTTACCCTAACCCATAAGATTTTTATTGTGCCACTCACGTACACGCGTGTACACGTTCAGCCACGCACGCACACGTAATCTATTCCTTAGGGTCTAGGAGTTTAGTGGGTTTGGGGCAGCTCCTGCCTTGCACTTTCTCAAGAAGTTGACACGTCGGTTTCTCTAAGTAATCCCGTGACAGTTTGTGATAGTTGTGGTAATCATATAATAGAGCTCAGTCCGTGTGGTATGTGTGTGTGTGCGCGCGCCAAACAAGCGTAGAAGCAGGAGACATCCGTGTTTTTACTTCAGGTAATGTATAAATGTTTACATCATTACAAATACACATGTATGTAGGATCTGATGGACATGTCCTCTCCTTCTGTTCTTCTTCTTCTCCCTTGCTTCGAGCACCACCTTCATAGCCGTATCAACACTTCCTTCACATTCTGTTAATTAAAATATCAACGTCGTCCGCGTGTATGTCCTTGTGCATAGGTAATAGTACACTATCTTAGTATGCAAATATACATAGCTTAATCACAAACCTGCTGAGTCTTCAACAATTATATAATTTGATTAATACATGTATACTAATTAGAATATCTTCTAAACACGGATTTACCTCCTTAGTGCTTGTGGGAGTGAACTGAGGGTTATCATTGAGGAACTGCCGCCAGTCTAGGCAAATTCCATAAAATAAAAAACAAAAGCAAGTGTTAGATATACATGTTAGGAGATAATACATGTTTAAATAAATAAATAATAAAAATTGATGATTACCTATTTTGGTGCCACAAGAACTATAGGCACGCCAGGAGAGTGCTGTCTGAAGTCATGAATCCACTGCATCAAAAATCTGATAAGAGATATGTCAGACTTGCATACTCTCTATGAGCAGCATGCTCCAGTAATCACTGTATCCCTGTAGCTGATCAGTGGTCTTCTCTTACATAATCCTCATGACCTGTCACACATGCACACACAAGCTAAACAACGTGCTTTTGAACTTAAGTATACATACATATATTATATATCACATGTACATGAGTGTATTTTTAATTTCTGATATTACGTATGCAATGCTCATGTACACATACACAAGATACCTGCAGTATCCCAAAGAGCCAAATGAATGTCTTTCCGTGGGCATCACCGACGTTCTTGGATAAAAAACATAAGGAGAAATTAATTATTTTAAATAGAAAATAAATGACTTACATAGTCAAAGGTTTGCTTATGGCCAATGCCCCCTTCCCAGATTGCCCTTCCTAAGTACACGCATTAAGAAACTAAGTGTGTGAGAGAGAGCATAGACATCCCAACAAAGCACAAAGTAACTCACCATGCAGCTAGAAAGAAGAACGAGCCCCAATGCCCTAGGTTTTTCAAACCACGCGAGAGAATTTGTTTTAAGATTCAGGAGTTTAATGGGATTTAGGTATCAGTACGCTCCTCCTCCGACGTGCTTCTGTACGTCTCCGAGGTCTGGGGGATGCTGTAAGAAGCTGATCTACTACGATGCTGGATCTCTAACTCGCTCGTCTTTCCAGGGTCGTTTGTATATAAAGTATGTATATAGATAATGGTTTATATACTATGCATACGTACAACTCTGCCGCATTTGATAAGAATATGCTAGCATTCATTGAAAAATAAAACTAAATGTGCAGCTACATTATGGTGCACTTCTTCTCCTTCTTTTTCTGCTTCTTCTTTGTTTTTAACGCCACTCTCATAGCCACATCGAACACTGCCTTCACATTCTGTATTAAAACAAATACATCAGCCTCTTGTGTAATATAGATAAGAGTATAATGTATATAGTATCCAACCTGCCGAGTCTTGGCACTACATTCAATATACTCAGCAGCATCTATCTCTTTCTTGAGCTTCATCCCCTACAAAATTATATTTATTAATAATAAGATATGTTATTCTTATCTAATGTACCGTTATTACCTGCTGTGTGCTATGGGAGTCCACTCGGGGTTATCACTGAGGAACTGCTTGTTCTCCGCAAGTCTAGACAAGGCGCATATATAAAGATTAAGTTTTCAACAAAACAAAATAATAATAATAGTACAATATCTTCTATATATACAACAGAAAAAATAATAATAAAACAAATATGTGCGGTAAACAAAACGATATAAACTTGTCTAATATCAATAATATAATATATATGGTACTTTTTACACATACCTAGCTTGGTGCCCACAGAACTATAGGCACTCCGGAGCGTTATGTCTTACGTCATCTATCCACTGCATAAAATTCATAGTAAACACACAACCGAAGGTGTATACTACACAGTTTATGTATGTGTGTACATGATTACCTTTTTAACTAGATTTGCATAGCTAGGTTTTTGTACGAGGGAGAAGGCTAGTAGAAAAACATCTGCTTCCCGGTAGGTAAGTGGCCTCACCCTTGTATACCCCTCCTGGCCTACACATAGTACAATATAAAGCAGGATATATATATATGGTAATGATACACAAGATATATCTATATAATACAGATATATTTTATATATTTTGTAATGAGCATTTTTACACACACACACACACACACACACACACCACACATATATATAATATATATATATTATATATATTATATATATATATAAGCACACAAATACATGGGTACCTGCAGTATCCCACAGAGCCAGATGACATGTCCTCCCATCATATATCTACATCCATACTGATGTTTCCGCATACATGGGAACATAATCCTTTGGAAGCTTTCTTGTTCAGTAATTTATTTTCTTAAGAATTATAAATTTGAGAGAGAGATTACCTCACTATATGTGTCGTCTGAGTAGGAAATCAGCAAGCAGGTTTTCCTATATTAGCGTCCCCCACAATAACACATTTTACATATACGGGTTTGCTCATGGCGCTTTTAGATGTCTTCCTTCTCTAATAACGAAACATACATGTCACAAGCTATATCACACGCACGCACGCACGCGCAGAGGGAGAGAGATAGTAATAGCACGCATGCATCCTTCTCACTAATCTTACCTGAGAGACCTGCCCCGTATCCTAAACCCTAAACATATAAACTGGGCGTGTGTGTGCATCACGTGGAAGAATATTCTTAGATCTTCCATTGTGAATTAAACATATAATAGATAAAACCGTGATTTTACTTATATAATTATTTAACTTAAACAGCATTTTAAATCGAAGATATTTTATATACTATATTTAATATATTTATATACTATATTTAAATTGCATGGATAAAAATAGCCTTAGTAAAAATATACATGTGTTAAAAATATTTGTCTGCTCACTTATTATGACCTGGTTTGATAAGTTAAATATTTTATTTAAAAGAACATTGAAAATAAATGAAAAGACAAAATGTATATGATTTAAATAATATTATAAAAAGTCAAAATCCCTAATACTCTGACTTTAAGGTTAGGGTTGATGAGAAAGAGAAGAAGATGGGGCATTGACAACGACCATAATCGCCATTGTGGGATCGCGCTGGGATGGGCAGCAATTGAGCGTGTAAGCCGTGTCTACAGCGTGGTAGATCTGCGCTGTCCAAAAGTCTGGACCCAGATTACGATCCAGACGACGAACTGGATGCTCCACAGGGGCGCAGGAACAGAGAGACGGAGGAGATTGGCGAGGGTTCGAATACCGTCGATGCAGATGAGGACGATCTCGAAGCCCCTCGTCAAGAAATGAATAATGCGTATTATTTAATAATCTTATGTTTAATAGTTTGTATGCATGTGTCAGCTTATGTAATGAACACGCCGTTCCTCCACTGGTTAGTAAGATATTCAATATCTGTATGTGTATAATTTGTATTAATATATCTATGTGGCAATGTGTGTAACACCACGCATTTAGTTTTATATAGTTTAAATTTAGTATAATTATTTCAATACTCATTCAGAATATGAATTGTTGGGGAATATCAGAGCATTCGACATATTCTAAGTATATGTCAAGTGAGGTTTAGGGCTAATAGATTAGGGTTTGTAGTCAGGGAGAGCGAGGCGCCCTCGATCGATCCATAGACTGTCATAGCGGAGCCAAGGTAAGATTTCTCATCCTTAGAAATCCCTAATTTTCTTGTTGGAAGTCCCTATGTTGTTGCATTTCTTAGGAATCTCTTCTTCCTCAAAAATGCTGAAAATCCGTCCGAAATCCGTAGAAATCTCTAAGCTCGTCCCGAAATCTCTAGATTTTTTGCTCTAAATCCCTGAAAACTTGCTTAGTAATATCTCTTTCTTGCTTCGAAATCCCTGTTGTTGAGCAAAAAATTCTCTTCTTTTGGTCGGAAATCGCTAGGTTCTTGCTCAGACATCTGTTTTTACGCCCAGATATCGGATGTCTACCTTCTCGCTCACGTTCGGGGCGCCACCGACGCATTTCTGCCATCAATGCAATAGATCGGTGCGGGGCCAGTGCCTGCGGAAGACATTGTCTGCCCTACTTGCAATGGGGGTTTCATCGAAGAGATCACTACAGAAGATCCAATGGCGAGGTTCTTCAATGCCTTGCAGAACGTGTCGGCTCCTCCTCCAGCCACGGATGGTGCTTCAGCTGCTCCAACTGGGCCTGCTCCAGCTGAGCAACCGGATCCGGGCCAAAATCCGAGACTTTTCGGCGCTCGCCAGCCAATATGTACCAGCTTTTACAGACCATCGCCGCTCTTATGCAACAAGGTAATATTTGCTACTTATGTATGTAATGCAGTTGTTCGAGCAATACGCTGTGCACTTGTTTATTCTCGTACTTGTTCTTATGTTGTTAATGCCTATTTGTCTGCGTATATGTGTCAGATGCTTGTATATCTGATATGCACGAGTTTCAGTTATAGTTTCTTAGATTTTATGGGTGCTCTCTCTCTCTCTCTCTCTCTCTCACACACACACACACACACACCCTGCATACTGATGGAGCTTATGTTTTACTTTAGGTGGTGGAGGAGGTGGGAACTTTGGTAACTTGGAAATAATCCTGGATAACGGGACAGGAACACGGAGATTGGGGGGAAACCTGGGCGACTACTTCTTTGGGGCAGAGTTTGACCAGCTCCTACAACAGCTAGCCGAGAACGATCCAAGATACGGGCCGCCCCCAGCCTCGAAAGCAGCCGTGGACAGCATGCCAACAGTCAAGATAACGGGCGAGCACATGAACTCGGATTGTGCCTCGTGTGCTGTTTGCAAGGACGACTTTGATCTCGGTGCGGAGGTCCGGCAGATGCCGTGTAAGCATATGTACCACCCCGACTGTATACTTCCCTGGCTGTCTCAACATAACTCGTGCCCGGTTTGCCGCTACGAACTTCCCACTGATGACCCGGATTATAAAACAGGGCTCAAGGTAATGATGATATATATTGTATATATGAGCATCATATATATTGTATATAACCAGCTAATCCAAGCGCCCATTTGATCTGCATATGTAAACTATTGTAAATGCTTGCCTTATGTAAAACACCTCGTAGTTTTATGATTCTTTTGAATCCTATGTATTAGGTTCGTATACAGACAAGATGTATATGTGTATATATCCTACATTCATGCGTTATATCTCTTCCCTTTGAAAAACGGTTATAATAATATGCATAGCAGGCACAGATATATCTTAAATGCAATGTGCTCATATTAGTTTCTCCTCTGTGCATATATCTTGCATGCAATGCACTCCCATCACATATCAAATTACCAAATTGCCTATGGCCATATATAACTCCTTTGAAGCCAGTTGATGTTTAGGTTCTATACGGGCACAAGCATTCAGTATACGTAATAGCATAACTACATACCTTGTATTATATATCTCATCTTTGAAGCTCAATAATATGTAGTCACAAGATGTATATGTCTCTATTCAAGATATATATAATATGATACTGTTATGTGTTCAGGTGAAGGCAATGGTAACAGTCGGGGTTTTACCTTGTTTGGAGCTCCAGGGGTTTGGATAAGCACGAACAACAGCAGTAACAACAATACTAATAATACTGGTAACCAAGGTGGCGCCAACAAGGCAAGGTGGGGGAGGCGGCCAGGGGTTCGAATCCACGGAGGTTCCCATTTTTCCGTGGTTCTTTGGGAATACAGAGGCGTCGGGATCGGGAAGATCGGGGGAGTCTAATGAGGAATATGATAGTCTCCAGGACGTGATTGAAGGTTTTAGTATATCTTTTGAATGTTGTACATTTTTGTGGCGATTCTAAAGGGATACTAAAAGCTGGATTACTCTTCTTTCTTTTTATTATTTATTTCTATTTTCTTTTTTTTTTTTCCTCTTTAAAAATTTAAGTTTGTGTATACAGGAATAATAAAAACTCCATATTTTAAATGATGTGTACTGTTTTAGTGAATATAAAGTTCTAAATTAGTCAGTTAGGTTTATAAACATAGTCTCCGTTATATAAGAGAATATACTCCGCATATGTAGTGTATATCCTAGAATATGCGCTGAAATTAAATTTTAATTTTTATAAATTTGGAATATATATGATATGAAGATCGCATATATGTACCACTAAAGTGTAAACTCTGTTTAAATGTGTGCTACACAAACCTCCCCTACACCAAATTCAATTACATAAAAATTCCTCCTGGTCAGTTTTAAATACAGCTAGCCCCCTCACTGCTCTTGTTGAAGATGGTTCTCCTGCAAATATCCTCGGAATATTCAGGGTACTCCACCGTATATTCTTTAGCGTCTTCTTCAACAGGTATCATCTTATTGGGCTCGGTAAGCCTCGACCTCTTGGCCTGCGGTTGTCCTAATAGTAACTCGTGTGGTCTCACGTGCTGGCTTGTGTCACCATCCACGTGTTGCTCTCCCTGTCTCTTCTCCACGTCTTCTTCCACGTCAGGAGGCGGCAGCAGCAGCCCTTTGCTCCTGCATTGTGCCGACAGTATAGCGTTCAGCTTCTCGTGTTCCTCTATCAGTTTTTGCAGGTAGTCCGCCTGTGCCTCCAACCTCATTTGAAACTGCTGTTGGACCTGTTAGACACATTGCATATGTCTGGCGTGTGCATATGCTACATATAGGGTGTGTGTGTGTGTGAGAGAGAGAGAGACCTCTCTGCGATGATAAGGATAGAAGGTACACACATGTGTGTACATATACAGCATTAAGAGAACATGCTCATACATTCACATGCGTATGTTATAACAATTACTCTTTAAGTTTTCAAAACATAAAACATGTTATAATAATGAAATGGGGAGTATCTACAAAGAAAAGGCGTATATTCTTTTTATATGTTTGGTTATACGGTAATATATATCTAAGAACCCAATAAACGAGCGGTCATACCTCAATCTGCTCCTGTAACCGTTTTTGCACATCTATTTGCATCCTCGCAGCTTCGGCCAGTCCAAAATTACTGCAAAAAGAAGCAAGTATTAACACACCACACACACACACACACACACACAGCACTTACGAATCAATTTGTCCGTATTCATCCAGTTTCTTCTCATGATCTCCCCCTGAAAACAGTAAAATATTTCAAGTCAACAAAGAACAATATAGATAGTACACATACATAACATCAACGTACCCTCGTGAGGAGCGGAGAGCCTAAATTTCTGCAAACCACAAAACCGGAAGTTATTATGTGTGTATATATATATATACTCACAAGCTAAAGATCACTCACCTGCAAATGGCTTTTCACGTGATAAACAGTCAGGCCATCCACATTCATTGTCTTGAGGACTGCTTTTGGAGTTGCTCCTACAGAATATTTTTTCGAATCGTTAACGTATGAAAATATATAAAATACTCTGTACATATTAAAGTATACATGGATCTATACATCAGTGAAGAGTTACATCAAAGCATATCCACATACATACCCAAATACGAAATATTTTCCCTTTCACCCATGAAAATGGATGCGCATTGTAATATATATAGTTCTATGGATGAGGACTAGGGCGACTTACTTTCTGGACCGCCGAGCTGCTTGACGGCCTCGAGAAACCGTTCATGGAGTTCGGGAGTCCACCGGAGGCGTTGTTTAACCGAATTACCGGCTCCAGACACACCGGGACTATGTGGACCGCTGTCATCGGACACGATATCCGGCGCCTCTTGAACTTGCACCAGCGCCCCCGGCGAATGCTTTTTTTCCTCATACATCATCTGAAACAAAAAAAACACACTCTTAGCAAACGGATGAACTACACAAGGCCCTTGAAATACTTCATAACCGCCGAATACACAAAGAAAATACCCCGAAAGAATCACAGATTATGCACAAAGTCGAAGAAAAGGAATTAATAATATACACACAAATTCTACACAAATTCATGAAAAAAGAAGGAGATTATACAACTTACATCGATTTGTAGCGCCTTCCCGATAGATCTATACACAATATGGAGCCTCGGATTTCTGTCGCCGTGAACCCGTTTAGTGAATCTTTGCCGAATCTATCCTAGAACCCTAACACAGAGACAACCCTAAACGAGATAAAACTAATAACTTTATCTCCGACCGTAGATATTTTTCATCCGTCGGTACTGAATGCCCGTCTTTTAAGAGCCCTTAGCATATGCTGCTTTTTGACGCGGCCCTTAGCATATGCTGCCTTTTTGAAGTTTTAGGGCATATTCATTGAATCTATTCAAAATTTTAAGATATATATCTTTATTTATGTATTTAAATTAAAAAAAAACATTTCTTTATAAATATTTATGCATGTAAATTTAGTATTCCATACACACAGTTATAAATTTAACATTTAAGTTTTTGTAAGCATTAAGTTTTTGTAATTATGTATTTATAAGCATTAAAATATAATAATAGTTTTTCATTATATATATAATGTTTAATTCTCAATTACTTACAATATATTCTTTTATACAACATTTAAATATTTGTATATAATTTCTTTGCCCTAGTTTATTAAAATATCATAGGATTTATTAAATATTTTAATTTTTAAATATACTTGTTAATATATTTAAAATTAAAAATAAACTTCGATTTAAACTATTCTCTAAATATATTATTTTCCCTTAATATGTTTTGTTATTTTTTCACAACTACATTTTTAGTGTGAAACAATTAAAATAAACAACCTTGGCTAGTTTTATGTTTCACATTTATATCACACACACACACACACACACACACATATATATAATATATAAACAAACAAATTATACATTTTTATCTATTTACATATTCAAAATTTTATATAATTTCTTAAATAAAATTTAAGGTTGGTGAAAAATATAACAAAACATTTTACAAAACTCAACTTAAAAAAGAGTTTACAAATTTTATAGACTTTTATATATTCACACTCATACGTTTAGAATATATATATACACACACGCGCACACGCACGTTACGCAATTTTGAAGAATAAAAAACAATTAGAAATGAGCATAAAAATCCGGTGCAAGTAGAAAATATATTCTCTAAAAACCACTAATCTGTTGGAAAATTTCCCTCCTATGCTTTCTCTGCATCTGGAAGGGCCTCTGGATCTGTAAAACAAGGTATACACATTTAAATATTACATGAAACTGTTATATATATATATATATATATATATAAGTTTACCTCCTGATTTCTCCTCCATCTTTGAGACGTCTGGCAGTGTCTCCGGATCTTAAATATAACAAAACAGTTTATCAATTTAAAAAGCAATTTAATATGTATAAGAACCTTATATAATATATATATATATATAGAGAGAGAGAGAGAGAGTTAAGTTCTCATGATTATGGTTCTCCTATAATAGTTACTCATCTAAAAACTACAGTATGAACTTATATGTGAAGAGAGACGTATTATATAAGTGTACTGTTTATAAGGTATAAAGTGTACGTAGACGTATATACTTGAGAAATAATCGTATATACGTGTATGTTAACTGTATACCTACTTATCCAATATACAAGTACTTGTATTATATGTATATCGTATGTATATATGTATATACACATACTTATCTGCATAAACACAAGGTTACACTGGTTTTATATATCTATAGTTGTGAATATAGAAATGCATACACATAGCTTACACAAATAAAGCATATGCATTACTTCTAAAGGTATATACCCGATTTTATACCAGACTCAGTTCAGGAATTACGCACACGTACCTTCGTCGTCACTGTCTGCTTCATTGCCTGCCATATCAGCAAAGTTCTACAGAGGAAACTATTTAGTCAATTAACTCAGATGAGAATCACACACACTACATACCGTGAAGTCTGACATTCCACCTAAATTAAAATCCTCCACTGCAAAAACACATATGAATCAATATATAACTATGTGAATGAAGATGTATTGTGTGTGTGTGCGCGCTGACAGTTACTCGGGGCCTCGTTTTCTTCGTCTTCATCAACCCATTTGTTCCAATCAACTTTGAGATAACGGGGTGCTCTGCCTTCGGACTTGAGTAGCCTAGGCCACCAGAGCTTCTCTGCTTTCTCCAGAACTACAATAATCTGGCGTGCCCCTATACTTATCTTACTTGCCTGCATTCCAAAACTCCATGTTAGCATAATAATAAGACGTATACACATTGTATGTGTTCTATAGAACTGTTATATACAGAGAATGTACGTGTGTAAGATACAAAACCACATTAAATGATATCAAGCAAACCACTTACCACTGTACAAATGCCATTCAAGTGAATGCCACATATAACATATACATATATAGCAGACACATATACATTAGATAACCATATACATATGTATATATTAAAACGTGAAATTATACACAAGTGTATGTACCAACGAAATTAAGCTAAGCTAACCTCAACGTTTAACTCTTTGTAAAGATCGAGCTCCACTTCGTACTTCTGGTCATCGGTGCCTGCAGTTGCAGAGAATTGGAGCTTTCCTTCCGGCTCAAGCTTCACATTTGGAGATTTCGCATCAGGAAGCTCAATTGTGAGGAAAACCTTGTCAGATCTTTGCGCCCAAATGATCTCCGGATGCCTGCTACAACACAAATTCGTTCAAATTCGTGTGTGCGTGCGTGCGCGCGTGTATACAGGGGCAGAAGGGGGACGTACCTCATAGCGCCTTAGCCGTGGACGACCTAAACACAAACCCTAGGTTATGGCGGAAAGGGGCTGTTGCTATTGTGCTCCATCATACGGCTGACAGCGTTAAATAGAAATCGCACGGATAAGGCCTGCCCGCGCCCTCTACGTCCGATTCGTGTGATCTAACGGTCCCCTCTAGATTGGCAGTTGTAAACTAATTAACTATAATAATATTCTATAGGTTCTACACGTTTATAAATTTACGTGCATGGAGTCGTTCAATCATATAATTTTCATGTGGGTATCAATCAAAAAATTAATAATGCAATGTTAATTTCTTTTCAATTGCGCAATGTAATATAGACAATTTATACACATTATACAGGCATATTTCATATTATTTGTATGCTATATATTATTTTATATATATTTATTAATTACCTCCTTTAAAAAGATTAATTTAATAAACATCTGTATATCTATATACACACAATTTAAGATGTAAGACAATTAAATTGATTTAATTTTGTTTGCATATATAGAATAACACATCAGCCACTCTTATGCGTGTGGGATAATTGACATGACACGTGGCAGCCCGTCATTTTTTCTCCCCTTTCTAAGCATTTGCACACGAGTGTGTACGTCGTACGTGCTATGTGTCTAATTATATGGATACAAGAAAAACACACACATGCACATCTGTCTCTCACGTACGGAATAAGTTTTAGTAATTCATATAAATACTAAAGAAAAATTACATTTATATCCTTAAAATTTATCATATATATATATATATATATCCTTCAAAGTTTTATATTTACATATATACTCTTCTAAAAATTATAATAAATTTACATATATACTTTTTAAAAACTTCAATCTTAATATTAACTAAAAATATATTTTCAATTCATAATATATTATAAATAAAATAATTAAAGTTCATTAAGTGTTAAATTTCAAAACATTGTCATAATAAAAAATGAAATATTTTTAACAATAATTATATTATATTGTGATATATATGTTTAACATATTGTATTTTAGACCTAAATATAGTAAAATATAAATTAATTATAAATTTTTATTGATTTTTTAAAAATGTTTTTTAATTTTTAATTTTGAAATTTATGAAGTTTTAAATTAAAGTTTCATAAATATATGTGTAAATATAAAACTTATAGGGCTATATATGTAAATATGATAAATTTCAGGGATATAAATATAATTTTCCTAAGACAGATAGAGGCAATTATTTTATGTTAACATCTGATCATTTTCTTCTAAATTTTACAACAATCTAAGTTGGCTTTTTATAGTATTAATCAAAATAATATGATGATAAAAGTATAATAAATAATTATTAACAAAAAAATAAAATAAAATCATTAACAAATTAACTTATTTTAAGCAACCTTGATGATATGTATGTATCGCGAAATTTATTATTGCCCCTATGTAGAAAGAACATAATCTTCTGGACTATAGTACTCAGCTACCAGCCTATACACATACGAAGGATTGTGTCCCCCACTGCTCGGTAAAGACTTTCTCAGTTAGGACGTTATATTGTATGCATTATAAATATATATGATTATATATATAGTTTAACTATATATTGATGTGTAGTAACACTTACTGATCCGTGATGAAGAGAGAGATTAGCTCAGGCGCAACGTAGTCGAACGTCGGGTTAACCACGTTTAATGGAGCTCCATCTCCACCGCCGATCTCGCCGATATCCAGAATTTGCGATGGAGATTTGAAGTCGTTCAATACCACCGAGGGGTTGTGTGGGTACAAAGGACACAACTGCACCAAAATATATTCAAATCTTCATTATTAATAACATATTCAACCACCGGACGATGTATACACCTCTATTAAGACATACACGCACACACACACATATATATAGTTCACTACAAAAGGACGTGTGTGTGTGTTGCCTATGCAACGAATCAACAGTACTACGACAATGTATGTCTATGTCATTGAGTAAAACTATATACTACTTATATAAATGTTACTTCTTAAATATGTGTGAATATAAAGATATTATTAAACATTCAAAGAACAATACAAATACCTTGTGAAGACCAGTGAGAACTACAAAGGGGACAGCATGACGACGGGCAGCAAGTGCAACCATGTTTATACCAACGGGGCCTATTATACCACCGTTTGCCATTACTGCGTGTGCACCACAATGACCTGAAAAGCATATATAACAATGAAATCGATATATCAAAAACAATAAGCGTGCGTGTAATTTGGCATTATATAACATATTCAGGTTAATATAAAGCTTTTTATGTTTATGAATTAACTTAAAGAATCAAGTTAATGTTGCTTACCATGTTAACTCGAGAAATCAGAGCAAAAACTGCAGAGTCCGTGATCACCGTTGTTTGTAAGTTGATAGCAGCAAGTTCCTTTGCCAGTTTGTGACCCTGGTACCTGTAAACCACTCACATAAGCATATAAAATACATACGCACACACACACATGAGGGTAACATAGAGACAATAAAAGTGTACACACATATAAGCAAGACGTACTTTGGTGCTCCTTCAGCAACGAATACTTGAAAGGATCGCTTCTTTTTTTGCCTCTCCTAGAAAGTGTAGAGATCGTGATCGTCCCAGTGTAAGTATCACCTCACTAATGTTAAATATTGAAAACATTAGATGTGTCTACATCTAATGTTGGTCAATATCCATTGAAATTAACAAACAAGAAATATGTGTCCGTCTGCATATGTACATGTGTGTACACAAACACACGCACACAACGCGCACACACACAAACTAATATGAGCATGCTTACTTTTGGTGAATATGCTCTAAGGCTTGCTCGGAAATCTGAGAGTGATAGTTGTCTATATCTCCCAACAGCTCGATTATTCCTTCGATCACATTGTGCTTCAAATGCCAGCTCTTCGAATTTTTATCACTAGCTGGATAACATATCACTAACATCAGCATCAATAACTATAATTATAGTGATTATCAATCTTCTCAGTTCCTGACGAATCCATTCATTGTCATTAGCATAGTAGTATTGTTGTTAACTATAGTTATGAATGTCTGTCTCTCTGTGTCTGTCTCTCTCTCTCCCTCTCTCTCTCTCTCTCTCACAGACACACACACACACAACACGCTTACATCGACTTTTTGTTTCAGGCTCTGTATTGACAAATTTCACATTAGCACCGGCAGAAGTTGGGATTGATTCGAGGAGATTATGGAGAGAAGGAGCTCTTAATACGCTTCTGTTTGCTGCAGCAAGTGCCACGGCTGATACTCCTGGAATATTTTCGTGTTCATCATCGTCACTATCGGATACCTGGGATATTCCAACGTCTGGTGCTGTCAAAGATGCTTCTTCTTCTCGTATTATGTGTAAAACTCGTCTTACAATGTTCCCAACAGCAAGTTCTGCAATATTAACAACATATATATATACATACATACATATACAGACACACACACACACACACATATAACTGTAGTAAACACGTACTGTAGAGCCTTAAAATTAACTGTAATATAGTCAAACGAGTTAATTGTATATACGTAGAATAAAAAGTAACCATTATATGTAAGGATATATGCAGCTTTTAAATCATCTATTGAAAGATAAAAGAGATTAATAAACTTAAAAATAGCACATAATTATCATTTATTTAGTATAGTGTCTTTACATAGTATAGTATGTTGTTGCACGGAACTAGTCCTATTTAAACTCCATAATGTGTCAATAAACTTGTTAGATAAAGCACCTCTTTGTCTATATATAGATATAGCTGTACGACTAGATAGTTACGTTTTTTATATATAGTTTATTATATATAGTAATATAACTATATAAGAACATACACACGCACATACCCGTGGGATTGGCTGCAATCATACGCAATCCATATGACTTGACAGCATCGATCAAAGTGGAAACTTCTGCAGAAGCAGGTAACTCTCTGGTGTGAAACCACGTCTCTAAGCAACACCGCTGTTGCTCTTGCTGTAGCCAGAGAACCCTCTTCTTGTCTAACATTAAAATTATATATTGTTCATATCTATCCTCTGAAAGACCATTTGATGGGATATTATACACACTATATAATGTACATCAACATTATATCAAATATATGATACATACATATCTACACACAGATTCTATTATGAAAACTAATATGAGAAAACATTATGTCACTTATATATAAAAATTCACAATTTTATGAATTAAAGCATTAGATTTGATGAAAACCCACCTGCGCCTGAGCTTACTGACAAACTCATTCACAGAAGCTTGAAGGTCCGGCATTGTTGCCGCGACCATCGCCCTCCTGGAAACCCTAGAGTTAGCCCTAAAACAGGGTTTACATAATTATTATTGTATAAAATTAAATTAGTATATAAATTTTAAACTGATATATATTCAGCAGAATTAATTATTTAAATCATATTATTAAAGTTCTAAATTCTGAAATATAACTTAATGTGCACACAGTCTAGTAATTTTAACACATAATTCAAATAAACACACATTTATACATTGATACGATTATATATTCCTAAGTATATACTTCATCATAGAATATTTTAATTTTTTTTAATCATGGTTTCTTAATATAAATAATTTTATTACCTTAAACATAGAAAAATATGATATCTTAAAACTAACGATATTTTAAATTAGTTTTAAATCTAAATAAGAACAAGATCAAGCCATACATTAATTATACAACTAGAATTTTCTGTTTTTAAAAAAATTAATATTATTCGTTAAAAGCTCAATGTTTCATACATTCATATATTTATAAATATGTGTATCTTTAAATTGTATAAAATTATTATTAATATATTTAATTTCATATGATTATTATTTTTAATAAAATTTATATAGTGAAGTATAACTTTGTTCCATATTAATATGTAAACATTACATATTTAAGGATATTACACACACACACACATATAGTAAAGTAAACATATATATTCATATTAAACACATTATATCACATAAAGTACACACATATATATCGTATAATATTTTCAGAAGGTGAAACAGGGGAGTTAACTTTAGTAATTTAAATAAACACATAAACATACACATATATGTCGAATTAAACTTGAGTAGTCCACTAAGATAAGTTACAATATTCACTCCTTGTTTTCAACACTTAATATATTCTAAATTTTATATAATTAAATTTTTGTCTAAATAAAATTGAAGGTTAAACTAAAATTTAAACCATTTCGTAAATGTTTACCTTTAATACTTTCATCAATATTCAAACCTCATTAACAACCATTAAGATGAATAAATTTAAACTATTCAATTATATTAAATATACTAGTTGAACATAGGAAATTATACAATTAGAATATTTAAGCAATCTAATTAAAGTATATTCTCAAGCATTTCACACCTTGAATTATAGTATTAGAATTCTTTTTAAGAAAATTAAGCTTAAAATATGTAGTTAGGTACATCCTTATTGGGTTTTAACCAAAATGATATATTTACAAATAATGAAGTATATTTTTAATAAGACGCACAGCTAAACGGTCTTAAAAATATGTTAATTAAACGATTTAAATTCTATTTTAATCTAGAAAATTCTACATAGTAAATTGTATTGTTCGGAAACAAAATTTAAGGTTGAAATTTAATTAGCATATTTTAATAACTTTATCACTATAAATAAAATTTTAAAACTATTTACTTATGACATATCTTTCTTTATATATTAAGATTTTTAAAAATTAAATAGCATCGTAACCATTCAATCAAATATGCTACATCAATGTTCGTATTAAGACCTAGGTTTCATGTGAAATAATTAATAACTCATTAAAAGTTATATGCTTTACATAGTTTAAGTTATCTATACGATAAATAATTTTTTATATTGTATTAAACTCAGTTGCATGAGATAATTTGTTTAAATAAACACGTATGCACACACCATATGTTAAATAAAATCTAACACATCCAATGCCCCTTTAGTTTAATGAATGTTTTATTTGTTAAATGAAGTTTAGGTATAGTAAAACAAATAAACGTTTATATAATTAAATTCTTATTAAATTAATATTATTATTGTATTAGTATACAGTATTCATTTATATTAAATAAAGAACTTATTAATTAAATTTGTTAATATAAGTTAATCAAGAAGATATTTTACTTAATAATATATACACAAGCATCTACATTTTAAGGATACTCTGTCTAGATTGTTTGACATCCTTACATATTTCCAGACATCTAGCTGTTAAATTCCTGAAGCACATTGTGGTGACAAATGTTGCATGCAAAAGAAAAGAGATAAAAATAAATAATTTTATAATAAGTAAAATAAAACAGTTTGGCTGAGGTTGCTATGCATCCCGGACAAACCACAATGGAAAATACGTCACCCCTACACATATATCTCTTTTAATCAGGTGGTAAGTTCCAAAACAGTTAATAATGACATTGTAGAGCATGTTGAAGTGTTGTTTATAAATATTGAAATATGCAGGACTCTTTGTGTTCCGTGAAACTCAAAGCAGCAAGAATTGAATAAAGAACAAGCCATGTCCCAGTCGTCGCCAACATGGGTAATGGATCTAATCGATGAGCTAATTCAGAATCCTCCCGAGTTCAGCGAAGACATGCTCTGCTCTCCCATTCCCGTCCGCAACTACAGCGTCGTCTGGGATGAACAAGATGACCCAAACACATGCTTAGATCCATTCTTCTTTGACCACCTAAATGACTCAACGTTTTCTTCGAGAAGTATCTCTCCAGTTAATAATCTCTCAAACAGTCAATCTCAACCACATGCTTTACCACTCGCCAGAAGTGATTCACCCTTACAACGCTCGGCTAGCCCAAGTGTAACCACAAAACAGCGACCACCATCCCACGCTCGAGCAGTCCGTGCCCGATCACAGTCGCACAACCGCTTCCTATCAACAACAACAAGAATAACTCCAGCTCTACCACCTGCTTGCACCGTTCCCCATCTTCTTCCTCGCTGACTAGCCCCTTGCAAGGCTTGCTAGATCAGGATCCCTCCATGCTACTGGGAGCTTCTCCAAAGTCCCAGGTAATAATAGAGATTAAAGAGAGTTTTCCCGGATTAACTCGTATTGTTGTACAGTCAATGGAATACAAGCAGAGAGTGGCCAGGATGGAGCTAGTGCACATGCTACTCAGCTGTGCAGAGAAGGTGGCACACAGAGAGTTTCTGCATGCACGGACCATCCTTGTGCAGCTCCAGCAGCTTGTGTCGCCCAGAGGCGACTCAATACACAGGATCGTCACGTATTTCTCTGAAGCTTTACAGGCTCGACTAACAGAAACAGGCCGACGCTCGTATAATGCACTCCGTGCGTACGATCCATTGACACAAGAGGAGATCCTGGGTGCATATCAGATACTGTTTCAAGTTTGCCCCTATATAAAGTTTGCACATTTCACATCGAACCAGGGCCATCTTCGAGGCGTTTAGGAGCAGCAGAATGTGCACATTGTTGACCTGGAGATTCTACAGGGGTACCAGTGGCCGGCTTTCATGCAGGCTCTGGCAGCCAGGCAGGGTGGTCCGCCTCATCTCAGGATTACCGGCGTCGGAATGCCACTGGATGCAGTACAGGAAACTGGAAAGCGCCTGTCGGACCTAGCGCGCAGTTTACACGTCCCGTTTGAGTACCATGCAGTGGGTGAGCGTCTAGAAAACCTCTCCTCGGTAATGCTACATAGAAGAGAGGGTGAGGCGCTCGCGGTAAACTCCATAGACCGGTTGCACCGCATTATATCTGATGAAAATCTCAACTCCTGAATTTACTCGCTATGATTCGAGAGCAGTCTCCCATTATAGTGACCCTGGTTGAGCAAGATGCAAGCCATAACACGGCTCGTTTCTTGCGAGGTTTCTCGAAGCAATGCATTACTATAGTGCGATATTCGACTCACTTGATGCCAGTCTTCCAAAGAGTAGCCCTGAGAGAACCAAGATCGAACAGGTATTTCTCTCTTCTCACACACACATACACATACACATACACACACGCATGTTTATGACTATAGGTGGTGTTCTCGTCCGAGATAACCAACATAGTGGCTTGTGAAGGACCGGAAAGGATTGTGAGACATGAAAAGCTAGATAAGTGGTGGAAGATTATGGAAAGTGTTGGATTCTATACACACCGCTGAGCGCAAGTGCTGTGCATCAGTCCAAGCTTTTGCTCGGCTTGTATCCAACGGATGGATATTTCTCTGGAAATACAGGGGTGTCTGCTATTGGGTGGCAAGAGCGGGCTATCATTGGTGCTTCGGCGTGGCGATGCTAGGTTAATCACGTTTTCATCAGATATAATGTGGTGCAAAGTCTATGGAAAAACATACATATTTAAAAACAAAAGGGCGGGAAACTACAGGGTAGACTGTTTCATCAACGCATGTCGTAGAATAATACAAAACATATTAGAATAAAAGATGGATTTATTTAAATAATTATAACGCAAATAGACAGTTAGAAAGACAACAAGCAATCTGGAACAGGACGATTCCCATTTTTGTAATACAAGTAAAATGTCAAAGTTAGCTGGCATTTGGAATTATGTCTATGCTCTTGCTTAGCCTACATCTCCAGGCATCTCATTGCAATAGTATAAATATACTATATTCTATTATATATATATATTAAATATATATATATATATTATATTATAATACAAGATTGATCCAAAAATCCCGGGACGATGTAGAGAGTTCTATCGAAGCGACATGTCAGGAATATGAAGAACATTGATGTGGTTTCATGAAATGCTATCATGGGGAGCTTCTCTAATGGTGAGTGTCTTTCTTTCTTCAACTATATGCAGCTTATTGGGTATGAACCGGACTCTGTTGCATTCCTCAACTTGCTGAGTGCGTGTAGCCACGCCTGGCTCGTTAAAGAAGCGTGTGAACTGTTCAGTTTCATGGTTGAAGGCTTGGTATTGTTCCTATAATAGACCATTATGGATGCATTATGAATCTTGGACAACTTCAAGATGTGGTAGAGGCCAGTGTTATGATATGGACGGCCTTTCTCGTTGCGTGTAGGAACCGTGGGGATGTTGCTCAAGCAAAGTATGCAGCTGAACGAGCGGAGAAGATGAACACTGCCTCAACCTTAACAATGCTCTTGAATACAGCTGCTGAACACTTTCGAACGTAAGGTATATAGCATTTTATGGAAACCATTAACATACGCGTTTCAATATCACACACATCTCAACACCCTATATACTCAACTCTCTCTCTCACACACAACCCAAAGATCCATGTGCAATAACTCTTGTTTATGACAAATTAAAGAACACATATTTTAGAATCATATAATAGATACTCAAATATTACCCAGAATCCCACTTTCAGTTTGAAAGCTTGTAATTAATTACACAATTGATTAATTATTTTTCCCCACGCATAATGCATCTATCCGTGTAATGCCAATGTCAATCTACGTACGTGTGTAACTTCTATATGTACACATATTTATAGGGGAAACGCACACACAAACAAACACAAGTATATCTGAAGTACCACCAAAGCGACATGTTGTAGTGATACGAGCTAATAAATCACCAGCACAGAGGTTGTACACTTCAAAGAATGACTATGTTCCTTGGAGGGTCTCCCTCACGAGGTTGTTGTGTACACTAATCAACCTTTAACCAAAAGATTCAAAGAACATATACTTTAAAACGTCTAATGAACTCTGCTACGCTTTCCATGACCATTGCTGATTAAATATGATGAGCATTGACTAGTCAAATTAGTCTAAAACCACAGGAACACATTCAAGTCCTCAAAATTGTCAAAGTTGAATGCATCTGCTTGTGAACATGAGCACAAATACTTGGCATGAGTTTCTCCTCCGTGTAGTGTGGTATGGAGGCTCCACATTCGATGCCTGGCTAAACATTGCATCAATGAGGTATATTCAGTTTGTTATATATCTGCAAAATGTATACTCGGTTTTCAGGTAGTTTCTCGGATTCTTAATTTCCCTCAAGCAACTGCACAGCTAGGATTGCCCTCCACTATCATTTTCTTTACTTCAGGCTGCCATTGGAGTGTGGACTCAGTGTGTGATCAACGCTCTTTATCTCAAACATAAGAGACAAACAATCCAGCTTAACGCTAATCCTTGTCATTTACAGCGGCAGCACCACAGTTCAGGTGAGTTCGTCCTGAAAGATATGAATCCATCATTAATTATTATATTTTATATATTAATAGAAGTTTGCAGCTTCATGAAGTCATTGGTGGACTCCTGGGTGCAAGATGGAAAACAACTCACTAATATTTAACTTATGCTTTGTGTCGTACGTTTCATTTGCACAGATAATTGCGTGTAGCAAGTACGTGTGTGTGTGTGTGTACATTTAGCATGGAATTTTGTTATTAATAATGTTAAATGCAGCATTGTGTATATCATTAATAAGAAACTTGACAAGAGGACGTGGACATGTGTTCTTAGTGCAATCTTCTGTTTGTCAATCTTTATGCCCAGTGCTCACAACTACAGGATTTGGTCGTTTATTGGAGTTGTCACGAGCATTTTTGTGTCTAGTTACTTAACTGTAGCAACGTTAATTCTGGATAAGGCAAGCATAACCGGTTTATATGCGCACACACACGTAATGGAGCTAATTCATTGTGTTTGAATATTAGGCTCCAGATGTGAGGCATTCAGCTCCTCGCAGCTACCATGAATATTTTACTGGTTTTTCTCAGTTTATACATCTGGAGCTATCCCCATTCCAGTGTAAGCCGTCTATGTGTGTTTGCCTTTATATATAACCATTTTCTTGTAGTGAAATTATGGATGCAATGTGGAAGCCTCAAGAATATTCATGGCATTGCTATAGCACACTCTACATGTTGTCATTGTCATGGTTCCAAGCATAAGTATGAACCAGGTGTTCGGAGACAAACTGCTCAAAGTATCAATGCATTTCAAGTGCTTCCACGTTCCAGCTTTAGAGATACTTCAGTGGTCCTCATGCTTATTCACCTGGTAGGACTCTCTCTCTCACACACACACACACACATTGTATTTGCAGTTCATCACTTTGGGATGTATTCACTTGCTGCATACACAATGTGGGAGAAGCTCGTGCATATACATGAGTCGCGAGCTATACAAAGCGAACATTGTCCAGGTTACCGGTGTTCATGGTGATATGGGCAACAGCATTAGCATTCCCATATTTTGGTGTTCTGAACAAACTAATTGAGGCTGCTGTGCTAACTTGGAACTTCTTCATCATACCTTGCATGGCTTATTGTACAGTGTTTTGGTCACATGAACGGAAGCATTCACAGCCTTTAACAAGACTGGGCTGGGTAGCGGATTTTAGTATTAATCTAGCTGTCATATTGTGGGTTCTCATTGTAGAATGTGGTCTGTGTTATGGGCTGATATGATACTATTCTCAAGCTGAAAAACTTCAAGTTTTTCCCCAAATGTTACACTGTTAAGTGTTTCATTCTCTTTTTTAAATTGTATATATAAATTAAATTTGTAGGGAAGTTTTCTAGGGCTAGGTATTCCCGCCATATCATCAACATCCAGTAGTTAAGTTTTTCTGATTTCTCGAGTGATTTTGTAGGATATTATAAGTATTAAGGAATATCAAAGACATATTTTACACTTTTAAATAGATCATATTAGAATATTTCAAAAGATTATTACAAAAGATAATTTTTCAAATTTAATATTAAAAAAAAAGGAAGTATTTATCACCTTAAAGAGACTTGTGCATTTGTTAAACCCAATGGTCTCCTCAAGGTCAACCTTGACTAATAATAAGTATATTTGTTTATGTATATCATACGCACCCAATCAACAATGGGCCATCATAAATTTTATAAAACTATCATCTTAATTTCATAATCTTAAATTCAATTTAATAATTATTTGAAGGTTAATGTAGATTAAGAATCTAGCTTAGGAATAAATTTATCGAGTTAACAATAACAATTGTGTTTAGCGTCATGTTAATCATAATAATTGAGTTAAAAATTCAGTTTAAAAATAAAATTATTGGTTAAGAGTTTAATTTAAAAATAAATTTACCATGTTAAATGTCAAAGTTTTAACCTAAAGGGTGGTTACCAAGTGGTTATCAGCATCATGTGTGAGTATTGTTAAGTCTTTAACATGACCTTGAGAGTATGTCTCAACTGCCCAAATGGGCAAGAGATTTACCCTAAATTACTATTCTTGAACCCTAAAGATAATTCTAAAGTGATTATTTCTTGAATTTTAAAGGATAACCTGAGTAGACTTTAAAATTTTGCTTCATGAGATCTACATAGGTTCATATCCTAACCCACTAAGGAGACATGTCCCATACAAATCCTTGTGATAGAGCTAAGGAGTTGTACTTGTCACAGGAATTGCCCTCATTTGGGAGTACAACTCCTTTACAACGACAAGGGGACCTTGACCATGACTAATCCCTAAGTCATACACTAGACCTAGGGTTAGTACTTAGTGAGGACACAAGTGTGCATCGTAAATAAACATGGTGGTTTGTTAAGTAACTCCCGGCTATGTTTGAATAAACCTATGTACACAATCTCGTGAGTGCCTCCATAAGGGCTCTTACTAACGAGCTTAGGTTGTTCAATCCTTGAACCCCTAGGAGAACACCCTTAGCCAAGTGTGCCAAAAGCAACCCAGTTACGAGACTTAACCTCCCTTGAGCAAATGCTTAAGGCTTAGCACTATGCAAGCATAGACCTACTTGCCAGAGTATATAACCTCTTGGCTTTAAACTCATAACACAACCCTAAAGGGTGTGCTCATGCGTTGTATCGTGTGTCATCTAACTTGTGTCACATGAACATGTCAAGGATTTGCTATCTGTTGCAAAGATAACAGATATGGCTAACAGTCTTTGTTTTGATGATAAATCTTGTGTGATTCATAATACAAGGATTAATGATGTAGATGCTATAGCTCCCAAAGAAGGGAACTTGTACCAACTCAAAACCAAGGAGTCTACAAATTCTCTAATTCTTGTCTTAGTTGGTAAGGGATCTTGTGATCTTTGGCACATTACTCACTATCTAGAATTTCTATATTGAGAACAATGGTAAATGGTTTAAATGTATCTAATGAATTAACTCTTACTCCATGTGAAGGTTGTGCTCTTGGTAAGCACCATCATCAGCCTTTAACTATTGGAAGTAGAGTAAGTGATTTGTTTAAGATGATTCATGTTGATGTGTGTGGTCCAATGCAAATTTCATCATTCAAAAAGGCTAAGTATTTCTTAACTTTCATAAAAGTAAGACTTGGGTTTATTTTCTGGAAAGAAAATTTAAGGTCTTGGATTGTTTTATAAATTGGAAAGCTTTAGTTGAAAACCAAACTAGTTGTCAAATAAAAAAGCTATGCACGAATAATGGCGAGGAATTTGTGAACCATACACTATGGAGTGGCAAAGCGCAAGAATCAAACCATCATGAATATCACAAATACCTTCTTGCTCAATCTAATGCTCCACAAAAGTTTTGGGCAAAGACAGTTAGGTAAACCATTTTTTCTTAATAGTTGACCTATTGTGGTAGTGAAGGAAATGACCTTAAGGAATGACTTGGCGCATGTGCAAATTTTTGGATGTACAGCATACTGGCAAATTTTAAAGGAGCTGCAAACCATGATCCAACTGGAGAAAGGCAGGAAGAAGTGGTATCTTTTAAGAAAATTTCTTTTTTTTTCCCAATCCTCTTCAATTCTTGATCTTGACTTTTTGAGTTTTTGGTTTTGGGATGATGCCATTTTAAATGTTGATTTCTGGAGTGATGCTCAACAAGGAGGAGAGCTTGAACAAAGTGTAGAGCTCGAGCAAAGAGGAGCTGGCCCAATTATCAAGGCTAAACCAATTTCCTCAACAATACCTTAGGAATTTTCATGTGTAACAGCTAAGGATTTTTTTCAAAAAATTTCGAAATTCCTAGTTGGAAGGCTATTGAAAATATGAATGCTCTTATGCTTTCACTCCTAACTTGCTAGATTTTTGTGCAACCACATGTACGTTAGAGCCTTCCTTGTTCAAGGAGGTTGTGACTAGACCTGAAGCTAGTCACTAGAAATGAGCGATGAACAAGGAGATTGATTCCATCACTCGCATGAACACTTTTGAGGAAATTGACTCTGTAGCCCTTGGCAGTTGGTGGGTTTATAAGACAAAACTAAATCCAATGGCTCCATCAACAAGGTTATAAGCAATAATTGGTGGAATTATCTCAAGACATACTCTCCAGTGGTAAAGATGACAAGCGTTCAGATTTTACTTGCATTCGTTGTTTATTTTGATCTTGAGTTACATACACTGGCATTAAAATTGCTTTCTTAAATGGAGATTTACAAGAAATGTTTATCTTCAACAATCAAAAGGTTATATCCAGCTTGGGAAGGAGCATTTTGTATGAAAGCTCAAGAAAGTTCTTTATGGCCTTAAGCAAGTATCTAGAGTATAGTGACAAGAAATCAATGCTTTCTTCAAAGCAAAAGGATTTTTTTTATCACTCCCGAGTCCAACGTTTACATCAAGGAAGGAAAGTTTTTACTCATTGTTGCTCTCTACATGTATGACTCAGTTTTGATTAACAACAACCTTGAGTATTTACAAATCTTCAAAGCAAAACTTGAGCTTTTGATATGGAGGACCTTGAAGAAGCTTGGTATTTTCTTGGTAGATCTGTCAAAATAAGAAGTTGAGGTATCTGCACATCTCCCAACAGCAATACCTAACTAAGATTTTTGAGACTTATGAATGCTAATTATAATCCTTTTATTTGCATATGGAGCTTGGTAACATCAAGTTTCTCATGAAAGTGGAGTGTCCTTCCACTGAGGAGGAGCATCAAGATATGGAAAAGGTACCCTTTCAAAAATTTGCTTGGGAGTCTCATGTACGCTATGGTTCCGAATTTTACTTATGTTGTCATTGCTCTTAGCCAGTTTTTGCTAATCCTAATAGGAAACAATGGGACATAACCACAAATTCACAACATGATTTTGCTTCCAGATTGGAAAAGTCTTGTTTTAAGAAGCAAGTTCACATTGCCTTTTCTTCCATAGAAGCAAAGTATTTTTGCATCTAGGGAAATCTTTTGGTTTCTTGGAGCTTTCATGCAATTCTCAACCCAATTCCACTCCACGTGGACAATAGTAGTGAGGTGCAACATTGGAAATCCAAACACATTGTCAAACAGTATCACTATATCATGAAATTGGTAAGCACATGTTTGCTGAAGGTTGAGCACATCTCTTCTCAAGATATCTTCACCAAGCCATTGGTTAGACTCCTTCACCAAACACAGGAATTCTATTGGGGTTGACTGAGGAGTAGTAGCAGCAGTCACATCCATGGCTTTAGAAGGAGTGTTGGAGTCGAAATCCAAGGATAAGGCGTGCAGGATCAAGAATATTCTTAAAGCTTGCCTAGGGCAAACTAGCACTAGTACCGCTAATATATAGCGAGCTCATTTGTCTTGTTTCAACGAGCAGTTGTTTTCATCTTCTTCTATGAAAAGATCATGTCTTTCCTTTTCTCATTCCAACCTTTTGTTATTTATCAAATTCTTCCTGATGTTTTAGAATATATCATTAATCTATTATAAATAGTTAATTAACGCATATTTTATAATATTAACAAAAGTTTGCAGCTTCATGACGTCATTGGTGGGCTCCTGGGTGCATGATGGAAAGCAGCCTCACTAATATTTAACTTATGCTTTGTGCCCAGATAATTGCGTGTAGCGTTACATTTACCATGGGATAATAATGTTAAATGCAGCGTCGTGTATACCATTAATAAGAAACTTGACAAGAGGACGTCTTAGTACAATCTTCTCTTTTGTCAATTTTTATGAGTGCTCACAATACAGGATTTGGTCGATTATTGGAGTTATCACAAGCATCTTTGTCTCGAGTTACTTAGCAATAGCAACGTTAATTCTGGATAAGGCAAGCATAACCAGTTTATAGCACACACACACAAATACATTGTGTATTGAATATTAGGCTCCAGATGTAAAGCATTCAACTCCTCGCAGTTACTATGAATGCTTTACTAGTTTTTCTTAGATTATACATCTTGGAAATGTCCCCATTCCAGTGTAAGCACGTATATGTGTGTTTGCCTTTATATATAAGCATCTTTCTTGTAGTGAAACTACGGATGCAATGTAGAAGCCTCAAGGATATTACGCCTATGGCACACTCTACATGCTTGTAGTTGTCATGGTTCCAAGCATAAGTATGAATCAGGTGTTCGGAGACAAACTGCTCAAAGTATCAAATGCATTTCAAGTGCTTCCACGTTCCATCTATAGAGATACTTCAGTGGTCCTCATGCTTAGTCACTTGGTAGGACTCTCTCTCACCCAAACCCACACAGACACACACACAATGTATTACAGTTCATCAACTTTGGGATGTTTTCACTTGCTGCAAATACAATGTGGGAGAAGCTCCTGCATATACAAGGCGAACATTGTCCAGGTTACCGGGTGATATGGGCAACAGCATTAGCATTCCTATATTTTGGCGTTCTGAACAAATTAATTAAGGCTGCTGTGCTAACTTGAATTTCTTCATCATACCTTACATGGCTTATTGTAAAGTGTTTTGGTCACTGGACGAACAAAAGCATTCACAGCATTTAACAACACAACACTGGGCTGGGTAGCAGATTTTAGTATAAATCTAGCTGTCATACTCGTTGTAGAATGTGGACTGGATATATTGGGCTGATTGCTCTTCTCAAGTTGAAAAACTTCAAGTTTTCCCCAACTGTTAAGTGTTATATATTCCTTTTCATGCAAGAAAATCATACATTATACATACATACATATACACATATATATATATATTATATATATATATATAAAATTTAGGTTAGAGGTAAAAAGAAAGATGAAGCGCAAGGCAGAGAATCGTGACGACAACGAGGAAGTGAACAGCACTCCACACTGGGATTTCGTGGCGGCTGCACAATGGCTATGCAAGAGAAAGAAGCACACAAGGTATTCTGATCCTACGTCTACCTTACTGCCGCCCCAATCCGAAGAACACAGGGGTAAACCTACACTTGTCCTGGACATGGACAGGACCTTGGTCTTCTCTTGCACATCGGATAAGCTCGTTTTGAATCTGTCCGGCGGCAAAAGCATGGTTATTCCGCTTGCTCGGATGGCCAAGAGGCCGGGAGTGGACGAATTTCTCCAACAAATGGCCAGGGTTTACGAGATTGTGGTGTTTACATGCGGGATCAAGCAATATGCAGACACCATCTTGGATAAGCTTGATCCACAAGGCAAGTTAATCGCACACAGGCTGTATAGGGAGTCGTGCACTCTTGTAAACGGTAAGAGAACCAAGGATCTGTCTCGGCTGGGGCGGGATATGAAGCGCGTGGTCATCTTGGATGACAAGCGGAAGTCTTTCTGCTTGAATCCAGGTAATGGTATAAAGGTTAAAGCGTTTAAGAATAAGATTAATCGTAGCTATGATGAGCTTAACAATTTAACTAGCTATCTGTTAGACCTTGCAAACGCTGAGGATGTAAGAAAGGTAATACAGGAACGGCCCCCTGTGCTATAGAGCATGCATATAAATTGTAACAGAGTTCATTAGACTTTTATTCTGATTCTTTAATCTGTGATGACAATCTGATAGAAAAGTGCGTATACGAGAGAGTTTCTTGATTTTTGTGTGAATCATATATAAAGCTTGTCATCCTTACAGTTTGTGAATAGCGTTTATATGCTGCGTGCGTGTGACCGCTATTTAGTGTGTGATAAACAACGTTGTTGTATGGATCATTCGGTTAAAATAGAGAGAGAGATTTATGTGTATATCACCTCGAGATTGACTTGGCAGCTTGTAATATCCTCTGCGTGTGTATGTGTGTAATTCACGCTATATAACGTTATGTGTCACATCTTTCATGCAGGTGAGTTGCTGTAACCTGGTAGCTGGAGAGATACCTGTCATGCTACTTCGTAGATACTTGAGTGTGCGTGAGTGTTACATATCAAATACCACTAAATTATCAGATTAAGTTATTAAGTTATGACTCAACGGTCTGTGTGTGTATCATATAGATATAGAAGGTGCATTGATCTTACATGGATAGATGCATATGTGTGCGTCCGTGGATTAACAAGCGGGAGTAAACTTATTAATAATAATTTTTTTTCTTACAAGACATACATAAAGAAGGGCAAAATAGTGCTTAACAGGTATTCAAGTATTTTATTTGTTCTATATTATTTGTCACCGCTATATTTGAAGAAAAGAACCCTAAAATGACAAGTCAGCCCTAAAAGTATTCTGGAAGATGACGTGGCAAGGGCAGTTCAGTTAGCAGTGCATTCTTTGGGGTTCTACGGATCACGACATAGGCTGACATCAGGTAATCGATTCTTATATTATATGTTGAATAGTGCACATTTCTTGTTTACACTGAACTGCATATATTATATTTCGTACATACACAACTGTGCTCTACACTTAATAAACTATCTCCCAAAGCAAGTTTGGGCTTTTAATATCTGCTGATATGGAAATACAGGTGAATCATGCTAGTGAGAGTGGTCCTTGTGA
Source organism: Selaginella tamariscina (assembly GCA_003024785.1). Taxonomy (NCBI): domain Eukaryota; kingdom Viridiplantae; phylum Streptophyta; class Lycopodiopsida; order Selaginellales; family Selaginellaceae; genus Selaginella; species Selaginella tamariscina. The sequence goes on from PUQB01000024.1 coordinate 358,433, forward strand.
CAGGGATGATCTGGAGATTAGCAACGTCTTCTTTCCTGCCGTTGTTGGTACTTAGACGGAGAAGACGACACACCGTATAATCTAAACGGTATGTTCACCATTATATATAATAATTATTAATATTATTGTTATTATCTATTTAATTCCAGGAATGGAAGAGCCTCCAACTCGTCAAAGTAGTTATGTATATTTTGACTCCGATAGTTGCACATTACGAACAGACTCATTCACAGATGGGATTTTAAGATGCAAGGGATGCAACTATATACTTAGTGCAGAGCATGTCACAGCATGCAGGTACCTACATTGAATATAACAAGTACATAAGAGGTGATACACATCTTGTGTGTCTGTGTGCGTGCGTGTGTGTGTGAGAGAGAGTCAGTCACTTAAGAACATATTTTATAGGTATTGTATGGGGGACTTGAACACAAAGAACAAGAAGCTGCGTGGAACAGTGAATGAGCTTGAGGAAGAGCTATTGAGATTACAAAGAGACCTTTCATTTCTAAGAACTTGGGATGATGAGCTCACTAATAGTACTTCGGGGAGTGGTGACATCACACTGAAGACTACAGATGGCAGTTTCTTCAAAGCACATAGTTTTGTACTGGTAAGAGGTGTGTGTATACATGGATATACAGACATCCATGTCTATAGCTGTTGACGTCTAAATGGATGCATATGAACACCTCTCTCTCTCTATATATATAGACACACACACATACGGAGACAGATCTATACAAGTCTCTTTGATGTTGCTGATTGAGATTCCAGTAGTACATGCAGTTGAATCCACTTCTTTTGGGCATGTTTTTATAATGAACTTGCGTGCGTGCGTGCGTGTGTGTTTTGTTCTTGAACATACATTATGTACCATGTAGAAGTTGAAGAACAACAATAACTAACACACGCACACAGACATGTATGTATCTAGGACAATACACAGTATGCTTTTCCATGTAAATATGCATACACAAGCATACATATGTGCATGTATATAGATGTATAATGAAAGAATGCAGTTCGTTACAGGCGAGCAGATCCACAGTGTTCAAGAAGCTTTTGGATGAGAAAACTGAGAAAGAAATTCTAACAATATGCGACATGGTGCCGGAGGTTATGGGGCCATTTCTCGAGTATCTCTACACTGCTCAAGTCAGCAGCAAGGTTCTGGAAAAGAATGCAGCTGAGTTGTTAGCCGCTGCACATAGCTACAACATCTCCTCTTTGAAATCCCTCTGCGAACATTTATATGCCACCAGGTATGTATCTGCGTATAGATGTGTGTGTGTGTGTGTAGAGAGGGGGGGGAGAGTCCCTTTCTTATCAAAAGGCTTTTGATAATGTAAAATGTCTGTGTGTTCTACTCAGGACACACGCACAGACACATACACACTTACACACACATACATATATATGTATGTAAGTTATGTATGTACAGGTGAACCGGGATAATGCAATTACAATGGTAGAGCTGGCTTCCAAGTATGATGCAGTGAGTATTAGAGAGGCAGCGTACGAGGCGGTAACCATGACATACAAGGACATCATCTCGTGTCCAAACTTCAAGGCTTTGCTAGAGAGAGAGCCCAGGATTGCTGCTGACATGCTCAAAGAAATACTTGTCCGAACCACATGCTAGATATTATAAGGTGTCTTTTTATATTGTAAATATCTTTTCATTAAAAATGTGCCCTGTTAGGACATGTATAAGAAAGTGAAGGGAAATTAATATTTCCCTTAAATTCAAAGGTTTCCAAGGGTTTCTTGGGTTAAATTTTTTTTATTTTTTCAATTAAACTCATTCACATATGCATTTAAATAAAAAAATATATTAATTCAAAAATGTATTAACCCTAAACAAATTTACATTTTAATTCACAAATAATTCACATTTAATTTTTATTTTCCTTCCTATGTCATAACAGTAATACATGTTAAATCCTTTATAAAAAGTATTGAAATTACTAGCCATAAAAATTTACAATCAATTGTGCTTAATGAAAATACTGCGTCTTAGTTTTTCAAACTAAATTCATGCGCTCAAATCATTAGTTTCTAAGCACTTTATTTTTAGCACAAGATATGCTCAGGTCATTAGGTCCTCAATGTGGAAAGTCTAAACTCACGTGTCAGAACAAATACAGAAAATTCGCTGGGTTTAAATTAAATTGCAGAGAGAGAGGGTATTAGGGTTCTTGGCGAAGAGGAGGTCAATGGCGCGGCGCAGGAAATCTCCGTCGCCGTCGTGGGAGGACGAGGAGGACGAGGCGCCAATGCAGCAGCAAGAGGATGAAGAGGAGATGGAGGAGATTGAAGAGATGGAGGATGCCGCTCAGCCAGAAGAACTGGATGCGGAGAACACTGATGAATCCGCCGATGAGCAGTCCATGGAAGACAATGATTCGGATAACAATGAAGATTGGGACGGTGAGCAGGTCTGTATCCTCGTGAATATGATATTTTCTGATATACTCATCCTTGTTGTATATTTGTTGAGTACGAAACTTCATATTTGTCATTTTACTTTTATTTAGCATAGCTAGATTTTAACAATAATAAGAACAAGCACATTTAGTCAAGTTAGTGATTTTTCCTTACAGTTTATCATATCTAGATGAAGGAATTTTTACTTTAGTTAAACTAACGGTTATGCTTAAAGTGACATACATATTGTGTCGTATCAGAATCTATCTCATAGTTACAATATACAACAAATTTCTTGTCTGTTTTAGTGAAGAATGTTCAGTTACTTATTTTAGACTCATCTCAATAGTCTGTAGACAGCAGCATCGGAAACACAAGTTACATTTAATTGAAAAATCTTAAGCTACATTATTGTGGGTTCTTTATTCCTTACGTTACAGAACATATGTATACATATACACATAGATATGTATATTGGTGGTTTAGAAATATAACATAATACATGTAATATTTTTAAAACAGGTGAGCTCCCCTACAAAGAGAGATATTGCGAGAAGGGAAAAGAAGAGGCTTAAGCAGCTCAAGGAGAAAAAGAAGAACGAAGTCGATAAGTTCCTGAAGAAGCAGAACTCTCTGATTGATGCAGATATTGTAAGTGAAGTTTATTAGTTTATTGTATCAGTATTTTCATTACTGTTTTTTTCTGTTATCAGAAAACCAAGGCCAAAGGGAGGCTGAAGTTTTTGCTAGAGCAAACAGAGATTTTTTGCGCATTTTGCACAAGGTGCAGAGAAGGCTAAAGCAAAGAAGGCAGCTGGCAGTGGGTTTGTGTGCGTGCAAAATATGAGACTGGAGAAATTACTACTAATTGATACATATGTATATATGTATTATTAGCCATACAAATTATGAAAATGGTTAATTACAGAGGTAGACATGCGTCTAAGATGACTGAAGAAGAAGAAGATGCAGAATATTTAAAAGAAGAAGAGATTGCTCTAGGTGATGGAGTGGGTGCTTCAGGTGGTACACGACTTGTTGCACAACCAGCTTGTAAGCAGAGTTCTACTTGGTTCATCCTTTATGTTATATATACACACACTTAATATAATATTTTATTAAGATATGTGTGACATAACTACAATTGAGTGTTAATTTTAAGTATATAACTTTTATTTATTTTTACTTCAGGTATTACTGGGAAAATGCGCGATTACCAACTTGCTGGTCTTAACTGGCTTATACGGCTCTATGAGAATGGAATTAACGGGATTCTTGCCGATGAAATGGTAGGAAGAGAAGTATTATGTAAACTAATATGCTAATACGCAAATATATGTAACTGTATGGCTGTTATCGACCCATATCTAAGTATGTTTGCGTGTATGTTAGCGTCTTGTAGGTTTGTATGATGTTTTCAAAGCTGTTATGTGTTGCAGGGACTAGGGAAGACATTGCAGACAATATCTCTTTTGGCATATCTACACGAGTCTCGAGGAATAGCTGGTCCACATATGGTGGTTGCACCCAAATCCACTCTTGGTAATTGGATGAATGAGATTCGCAGGTTCTGCCCGATTCTACGTGCTTTTAAGTTCCATGGAAACCAAGACGAACGGGTCTGCATACATAATACATATATATACACACATGCATAACGCCATACGTGCGCGTGCACACGCTCTTATGACGTACAAGTTTTGTCATATCACTGATGGTCTATATGAGGACATTCTACTTGTTAGTTGTAAATACATGTACGGACGCACATCTACATACGTCGGTGTACAGATGATACGTCTATGAATATAACACCATGTACATACAGTCACACACACATGCATATATACATGAGTTGCTATATCTGATTATTTACGAACTTTTATATGCAGGCATACCAAAGAGATCATCAGCTGGTGGCCGGGAAGTTCGATGTATGCGTGACAAGCTTTGAAATGGCATAAAGGAAAGAGCCGCTTTGAAGAAATTCAGCTGGAGGTACATCATAATTGACGAGGCCCATCGTATAAAGAACGAGAATTCATTACTTGCCAAAACCATGCGGGTATTTTCGACTAACTACAGGCTCTTAATCACTGGAACTCCACTCCAAGTATGTTTACATGTAGACGAACATACGTATTTATATGTACACATGCACTTTAATTTTATGTGAATGTTTATAACTTTGGAATGTTTTGGGCAGAATAATTTACATGAGCTTTGGGCTTTATTGAATTTCCTACTGCCTGAGATTTTTAGCTCTGCAGAAACTTTTGATGAATGGTTTCAAATCTCTGGAGATAATGACCAGCAGGAAGTTATTCAACAGCTCCACAAGGTACTTTAATTTAGTTCACTTTATTAAAATTATATAAAGAGCACTCTATGTGGATGTGTCAGTGCTCCTTAGATATAAATATCTACATGTATGTATATATTATACCTTGTAAATACACACACGAATAACTTGTAATTTGTGCAGGTTTTGCGTCCTTTCTTGTTACGTCGATTGAAATCGGACGTGGAGAGGGGTCTGCCACCGAAGAAGGAAACTATTCTCAAAGTCGGCATGTCACAAATGCAGAGAAATTACTATAGGGCATTGTTGCAGAAGGACATAGACGCCATAAACACGGGCGGAGAGCGTAGGCGGCTTCTCAACATAGCTATGCAGCTCCGTAAATGCTGTAACCACCCCTATCTCTTCCAAGGTGCCGAGCCTGGTCCACCGTATACTACAGGAGACCATTTAATCGAAAACTCCGGTAAGCATACATGTATATTTGAGTGTAACATATGTACGTATATATGCATGATGTCTCATGACTATATGCTAATATTTGCCCGTATGTATTAATTGTGGATTCCTGGTTAACCTACCATTGGCAGTTGAAACTTACGGGTTAAATGTACCACTTACGTGCAATATTTCATGTTCTTGCAATACTTCCATTATTTTTGTCATCTGCGATATATCTGAATAAGTTCACTCTGATGTATGATGGGTAACGGTTTCTTTATGATGCAGGTAAAATGGTTCTTCTCGACAAGCTTCTTCCTAAACTAAAGCAAGGAACTCTCGTGTGCTCATATTTTCTCAAGTAAGCTCCGTTTCACAAACACAAAAAGAGAGAATTTTAGTGTATGTGCCCTATATAGGAACATATGTAGATGACAAAGCTAGTGCAGATTAATAGTGATATGATACGGATTAGGACACTTATACGTCAGACAACACACATCAATACTTTATAGACGTATGATAATACACAGATAATTCAATAACTATAGAAATAACTAATAACCAATAAATAGCATATTAATTACAAATAACGTACTCATTTTCATTTCCAGATGACACGACTCTTGGATATACTCGAGGACTACTGCATATACCGGGGATATCCATCTTGCCGTATTGACGGTGGAACAAGTGGTGAAGATAGAGAAGTCGCAATTGAGGCTTTTAACAGAGAAGGCAGTGAGAAGTTTATCTTCTTACTTTCAACACGAGCTGGTGGTCTCGGTATAAACCTTGCCACTGCAGACATTGTTATCCTCTACGACAGTGATTGGTACGTATATAGCGAACTTCTATATTGTATATGTGTAACCTGTTTACTCTATGATTATATGCAAAAGTATGTCAAACAAGTGTACTTAAAACTAATATATTACTGGTTAAGTTCTGTAATCCATTTGATTTATAGTTAGTGTTATAGAACTAACAGAACAACAAACGAATCAATAGAATGCTAATATATATCAACTAAAACGAAAATATAGGACAGGAACATATCTTTGTATACTCTATTGTTTAGCCGACATAACCAGTAATTTAAATAATGAACTGTTTTTAAACAGGAATCCTCAAGTCGATCTGCAGGCACAAGACAGAGCACATAGAATTGGTCAGAAAAGGAAGTTCAAGTTTTCCGTTTCTGCACTCAGGTATTTTAAATGTGTAATATATTTAGTATACACACATCAGAGACTGAAATTTGTATCTTTTCTCCAGTACACCATTGAAGAGAAGGTTATTGAAAGAGCGTATAAGAAGCTTGCTTTGGATGCCTTAGTCATTCAACAAGGTCGACTTGCAGAACAGAGAGGTAGTGTCTCTGCGTGCGTGCGTGCGTGCTTATGTGTGTGAAGTCTACAAATGATTGGATTTAATACAATGGGGTGTAATATTGATGACATTAATTTGGTTTTTGTGTTCTACAGCGGTTAACAAGGATGAGCTTTTGCAAATGGTCAGATTTGGTGCCGAAATGGTGTTTAGTGCCAATGACAGCACTATAACAGACGAAGATATAGACCGCATCATTGCAAAAGGAGAAGAAGCAACTGCAGAACTTGATGCTAAGATGAAGAAGTTCACAGAAGATGCTATCAAGTTTAAGATGGATGATAGTACGTATACTGCAGACATACATACATACATTCATACATACAGTAATGTATTATAACCCTTCTATAGTGGAACTTGCGGATTTGCATCACACTACACCGCTCTACTGCTCTCTCATGTATATACATACATACCCATTTGCATACTCCTATTAACTATATGTGCGTGCATCTATGCTAAAGGAGATTGGATTGCATACACACGTGTGTTTGTGATCAGCATGTATATGTATGCCGAGATACAATGTTAACCATGCTTTCCCTTTTGCAGCTGCTGAGTTTTATGACTTCGACGGAAATGATGAAAGGTTAGTTTGATATGTTACAATATAAATATGTAGTATTCATGAATATGTTTGTAATATGTATGTTTGTGTCTATGGATGTGTGTGCGCGTATGTGTACGTCGTTTTATATTGCTGGCGTTGCAGGAGGATGGCAAAGTTGACTTTAAAAGACTGGTTGCGGATAATTGGGTTGAACCGCCTAAGCGAGAGAGGAAACGAAAGTAAGTTGTGCGCAGTATATAATCTAACGGTGAAGTAATATAGCAGAGTGTAACTCCATAGATAGGTCGTTCATTTTGCGCATTTATAAGGCTATTAAGTGTTACAAGCTCCGCTATCTCTCCGCGCGCAGCGCGCACGCGTGGGTGTGGGTGTAAAACTAGTTTCTGACGGTGCTTCATGCAGCTATTCCGAGTCGGATTACTTTAAGCAGGCGATGCGGACTGGAGGTTCAACTAAACCAAGGGAACCTAGAATTCCTCGGATGCCTCAACTGTATCCTTACTATTTACTCACCTATCTATTAGTATTATATATCTTTCATTGATATTTATATACTTACTACTTTTAATTAGTAACTATTGGCGACATAGTTGTTTGCACTTTGACGTTATTTTCTAGACATGATTTCCAGTTTTTCAACATCCAACGGCTGACGGAACTCTACGAGAAGGAAGTCAAGTTCCGCCTGGTAAGAAATGTTAACTTTAATATGCTACATTATATATTATTATACATGTGTGTATGTTACACGATGATGTATTAACAAACTATGAGCATAATAATACAGTAGTTACAGTAGTTAATTTACTCTTAACAGAAGACACAATCAAAGGATGGAAATGGTGACGGGGAAGATGTTGAAGGTATAACTTCTCTTTCTGATCAATGCTATAATTGCTAATCTTATTATATCGGCAGATGGTGAGCCTCTCACTCCAGAGGAACAAGACGAAAAGGAACAACTGCTTCAAGAAGTGGGTGACTCTGTGTGTGTGTGTTGGGTATGGTGCGTATATGTTTTCTTGAGAAAAAAAGAAGTTCAAGAACAACTGCCTCACATTGTGTGTGGGTGTGGATGCGTATTTGTTTGTATTTGTATGTACATCTTTAGTCAATGTAGCAACTCAAATTTTATTTACTTCACTGTTTCTTTAACAGGGATTCTGTACTTGGACACGTAGAGATTTCAATGCATTTGTGAGGGCATGCGAGAAATACGGAAGGTAATATAATATGATTAAATATAATGTATATATATTATACAGCATATTTAATACATATAACTAACATGATGTAAATATGAAAGGTATGATGCTGCAAGCATTGCAAGTGAAATGGAAGGTAAAACCTTGGAAGAAGTGGAGCGGTACTGCGGAGTTTTTCAAAAGCGTTACAAGGAACTCAACGGTAAAATTTCTTATTATTTTTTAAAATTGTGTGTGTGTGTGTGTGTGAATGTGAGAGAGAGAAATTAGTTGCTGGCCGTGCATGTTTCTAGTGATATATGATACTTATGCTATAAACTACATACTTTACATATAATATAGTGTAATACTGTTACAAGTATATATGTTTGCATTATGTGCATGCGTATTATAATTAAATATGGGATATCTTTAATACACTTAAATCTGAGTTATTATTATTATTATTATTAAGGTGGAAATGTTTTACAGATTATGATAGAATTATGCGAAATGTTGAACGGGGAGAAGCGCGGATTGCACGCAAGGACGAAATAATGAGGATTATTGGGAAAAATTAGATCGTTATAAGAATCCGTGGCAGGAGCTCAAAATACAATATGGTCAAAACAAAGGCAAACTTTATAATGAAGAATGCGATCGATTCCTGGTACGTGCGTGTGTGTGCGGTAATGCTGCTCGTATGCAGTACATTATTCTATCTAATGTTAATATTTCTTTATATGATGCATGCAGACTAAGTATTAACATTATGGTTATTTCACTAAATCATCTCTGTTCTAGATTTGCATGACTAACAAGCTGGGATATGGAAATTGGGACGAGATAAGACTGCCATACGAATGTCACCAATCTTCAGGTTTGTTTTGTGAAAATGTGTCTGTATATGTAAGTGTATATTTATTTGAGATATATATAACCAAGTATATAGAGAGAGAGCTCTCTACACTTTTTGTAATAGCAAAGTTTATTGGTATCGCTTTTGTAGGTTTGATTGGTTTATTAAGTCGAGGACACCAGCAGACTGGCGAGGCGTTGTGACACACTCATTCGTCTAATTGAAAGAGAGATTCAGGAACTTGATAGACACACAAGGAAAGACAGTAAACATGCCAAGGTATTATGCTCAATATATTTCGTGATATTTATTAAAAATACACTCGTATAGATTTATATTTGTACAATATGTGTACGCATTAAGATATACACAAACACAATGTATATTTTAGAACAATGTGTGCAGATATAACAATATTCTATTATCTATACTGTCCTTTCTCTTATGATATTGGTGTGTAGTAAATGTATAAATGGTTAAAAGATAGTAAATCTTCTCTCATATATATATATTTAATCGAATGGATTGCATACTTGTTTTGCAGAGTGCATCTCCAGCCAGGAGATCATGGCCTAAGCTTTCTGGAAGTGATGGAGAAGACGAGCCACCAAGTAGTAAGAAGAAGAGGCAAGCGACCACGGATTCATATCTTGCTCCCCCAGTAAGTTTATTATATTGCGATATAATATATAAATCATGTGTGTTGCTAATGTTTTGCAGAAGAAAAAGAGAAGGTAAGCCATAAGGGCTACTTCGCTGTTTTAATTAAACTACTTCGTTGTTCAATTTGATTGTGTATGTTTTATTATAAATGTATTAATCTCGTTAAGGAATTTATTGTTATCTAATTCATATATAAAGAAGTTAAACCTAATATAAATTATAGAATTTAATAAGCTATATATTAAATACTAAACGAGGAAACAATATATAAATAAATCATATAAAGCTTTACATATTATACTTTTTGTAAGTTTTTAATCTTTATAATTAATTTTAAAAATTACTAATTATTTTAAATATAGTTTCTCTTTATATATAAATGATTTGTTATTAAATATTAAATGTTTATGTATGCTGTATATTGAAGACCTTAATATAATTTCCATTTTTATATTGATGATGTCATAACAAGGATCTGAACTAATAATTTACATTATTGAATTTCATAGGCTATTACATTGTCAGGGCTGTACTTCTATATATGTTAAAGAACTTATGACTAGATTTGTCTCAGTATACTTTTATAAAGACACGAGATATGAACATATTTCATTCTAAACGCGCCATATGAAATGTAAGTGTGTATATACATTTATGTATGTACGTATAATTTCTCCGTATGTCATAGAAAGTATTGGAATAATGTTTTACTCATATTGAATAAAGGCTTAAAAAACAAAGATCCCGTCTAATGTGTAGGTTTCAAAGGGAGATACTTGTGCGTGTGTTTTCCCTACAAATGTGTACACATAGTTGTTACGAACACCGGAATGAAAGTTAAATTAACTGTTTTTCAATATATTTAAATGTTAAATAACAAAATTTTAATAAGTATTGCTAATTAACCTAGGTAAAAAATGAATCTTAATAAAAACTATAATACACATCTTATCTTCTAATTTGATGGCTTCTATTTTATTTTATTTACTCCTAAAACATCCCCTGTGTTTAATATTTTATAGTTCAATAGAATTGAATTACGACTTAATCTTTAATGTCCTCATCGTAGCTGTATAATTTATAATTCTTAATGTTTTAATTAACTCCGAATTAATTTTAAATGTCTTTAATGTTAATAGAATACAAATCTATTGAAACCATGCGTGTGTGTTACTTTCCTGCTCCCTTCGAGACTGAGCTACGCTGTGGGATGAAAGGTTTGTGACAGGCGTTCCCATTTGAAGATCTGCACTTGAGATTAAATATCTTAATTAAAAATTGATGATACTACACATACACGCTCAACACACATGTGCTGTGCGAACACATATACACGCGGATATTCCTTCAAATCATGCGTGGGGCTTTGATACACAAGCACATCAGCATATACATATATGTGGCTATTTAACAATGTGTTATGTCAGTCATGCAGCATATTTGGAAACCTTTGAGTAAGGAGTAATTGTGTGTGACCAATTGTGCTATGTCTATATATGTGTGTATATTGATGCAACACACGGTCTACGCATTATCTCTCTCTTGTGGGAAGATGGAACTCGGTTGTGGATACTTCACCTCTATGTTGTTCATCCAACCAATGCACAGACATTACTGTTGTAATGGTTGATATACTGGCCAGGACTGGGAACGTTGCCATTGCTCAGGAGGTGATTCGACGTGTGTCTTATCTGTCCGCTGAGGAGTTTGTTAGATGCGTGTAGGACTAATCAGGATCTGGAACACGGAACTCATGATAATAATATGCATAGCTAGGCACATATTAAAATAATATAATCCTCCAATTATCAAAGCCTGATATATCCAGCGCAGCCACACACACAAGGTCTTGTAACAAGTAGATGTAGACCTATCTCCCAAACAACAACAAGTTGTGCCAATTTTCTAAGGCTCTGAAGTATCGGCAATTGACCTGCATGAAAGACACATGACTAGTATGAACACACGCATACACATGCGTAGTACCATGTACACGTATCTCTTACGTTGTAACCAGACGAGTTATCAAATGACCTGCAATTGACCTGCATGAAAGACGTGACACATAACGTTATATAATATGATTTAACGCACACGCACACACATACACATAGAGGATATTATACGTTGTCAACAAACTGTGAATCTCAAAGTGAATAATACACATCTCTCTCCATTTTAACCAAAAGATCCATATATTGTTTACAAGATGGTAGACTTTATATAAAAATGCAAGTGTCTAGTTCTCTCTCACGCACACACACAAGACCTCTTGTTACAGAATCATTGCAATTAAGTGCTGTTACAGTTTTCACAATTATAAGAAATACGTATGCATTTACCGCTCGCCATTCCTGTATACATCCTCAGCATTTGTAAGGTCTAACAGCATTTGTGGGTTAATCTTATTCTAATCTTTATACCATCACCTGGATTCAACCGCTTGTCATCCAAGATGACCACGCGCTTCATATCCCGCCCCAGCCGAGACAGATCCTCCGTTTACCAGGGTGCACGATTCCTGTACAGCCTGTGTGCGATTAACTTGCCTTGTGGATCAGACTTATCCAAGATGGTGTATGCATATTGCTTGATCCCGCATGTAAACACCACAATCTCGTAAACCTGACCATTTGTTGGAGAAATTCGTCCACTCCCGGCCTGTTGGCCATCCGAGCAAGCGGAATAACCATGCTCTTGCCGCCGGACAATTCAAAACGAGCTTATCCGATGTGCAAGAGAAGACCAAGGTCCTGTCCATGTCCAGGACAAGTGTGGCTTTACCTCTGTTTTTGGGATTGGAGCGGCAGCAGTGTCGATTTGGAATCGGAGTACCTTCCTCCTCTCGTGTAGCCATTGTGCAGCCGCAACGAATTTTTGGTCGCGATCCTTGGCCTTGCGTTTCATCTTTTCACCTGTGTCGGTCTCTGAGGAAGGTTGCAAAGTGATGTTTGCAAGATGGATTGCAGAAATGCTGCATCGAATTAAGGAGAAGAAGAACACAAAACCTCGCACAAGATGTACATCCAGCTGCTGCAAGCTTGTACAGAAAACAAGGCATTGCAAGAAGGCATACAGGTACACAACTCCATGACTCACTCCGGACATGCACAAAACACGCGCCTTGTCAACCACCTCATCACAATGTACAGCACTTGCAGAAGCATCGAAAACGCTAGAAAGGTGTTCGACAACGTGGAGGAAAGAATCTCTTTACGTGGACAAGCATGACACAGCATATGCCCAGTGTGGGAATTGCAAGATAGTTGTTCAGCTCCTGCAAGAGATGCTATCCACAGGCTTGAAACCTGACCATGTTGTGTACATTGTAGCCCTCAGTTCTTGTTGGGGACCTGAAGACCTCGAACACGGAAGGATCATACACGAACTTGTCAGGCGTTCTATAGAAGACAAGTTGTCAATAGCAAACGCTCTTCTAAACATGTATGGCAGATGCCATGCGGCCGAGGATCCTTAGATATGTTCCAGCAGATGGCGGAGCGGACATATAAGCTGGACCACGATGATTGGGATCCTCATCAGAGAAGGGAATGCAGCAGAAGCAGTAAAACTCGCTCGAGAAATGAGACTGGAAGGTACAAACCCGACAAGGTTGTGCTCTGTCAGCTCTGACAGCATGTGCTATTGGTGGTTTCAAGTTCCTCAAGGAAGGCAGATGCGTTCACATGTGCATCTCAGAGCTCGGTGTTGAACATGACGAGGTCATTGGATCCACACTGTGAACATGTACGGAAGTGTGAAAGTCTGAACACAGGAATGCACTTACTCGAGAAACTGCAGCTGGAGAACGTATATGCCTGGACACGACCGTTGAGGCATTTGCTTGTCGAGGTCGTACTCGAGAAGCGATGAATCTTTCCACGGAGCGCTGCTCGAAGGTGTTAAACCTGATAAACAGATGCTCATTGCTGTAGCAAAATATCTGCTGACTTATCTTCGTTATCACAGGCAAAGCATCTCCACAGGCTTGGGGGAGTTGGGTTTCCATGCTGACTTGAAGCTCAACAATGCACTCATTGACATGTTTGCGAAATGCTCTAGCCTGGTTGATGCAAGAAATCTCTTTGACACGGTAATGGACCGCGACATTGTACATGGAACACCATCATTGCAGCTCATGCCCGTCATGGAGAGGAGCTCCATGCTCTCGAGCTCTTCAGGAGATGGATTTGGAAACTCTGTAACTTACATTGCAGTGTTGAATGCGTGGTGTAGTAACATGGAAGTGGGAGAAGATATTCACAGACAAATACAAAAGCAGGGACTGAAACTTGACCTTCCTCTGGGGAATGCACTAATGAACATGTACGGAAGATTAGGATGTGAATGCATTTGCTGCGTTCAACTCTATGGAGTTTAAGGATGTCATTACGTGGAGCTCGATGATTTCTGTGTATGCCAGAAGTAGCCATCCCAGCTTGCAGTGGAGTTGTTCCACAGGATGCTTCAGGATGGGATTCGGAGCCCGACAAGTCACGCTCGCGAGCGTGCTCGATGCATGCGGAGCTACTGGGGCTTGAACGACGGAAGAAGGATTCATAAGTGTGTAGTGGAGGGTAAGTTTGATGAGGTCCTTGTACGGAATGCGGTTCTCAATATGTACGGGAAATGTGGAAAGACCAAGGAGGCATTGGATGTGTTCAGGAATATGAAGAACTTTGATGTGGTTTCATGGAATGCTATCATGGGGAGCTTCTCTAATGGCGAGTGTCTTTCTTTCTTCAACAATATGCAGCTTATTGGGTATGAACCGGACTCTGTTACGTTCCTCAACTTGCTGAGTGCATGTAGCCACGCCGGGCTCGTTAAAGAAGCTTGTGAACTGTTCGGTTTCATGGTTGAAGCCTATGGTATTGTTCGTAGAATAGACCATTATGGATGCATTATCGATCTTCTTGGACGCAGAGGACAACTTCAAGATGCCGAGGATGTGCTGGAGAATATGCCTATGGAGGCCAGTGTTATGATATGGACGGCCTTTCTTGCTGCGTGTAGGAACCATGGGGATGTTGCTCGAGCAAAGTATGCAGCTGAACGAGTGGAGAAGATGAACACTCCTGGATATACTGCCTCAGCCTTCACAATGCTCTCCAATATGCATGCTGCAGTTGCTGGACACTTTATATAACATTCTATGGAAAACATTAACATACGCTGTTTGTATATTGCTAGCACACACAACATACACACACGTATTTTAACATGCAAGAACTCTTGTTTATAACAAATTAAAGAACACATACTAGATGATAAGAATAATAATAGTATTCTTATTTATTATTTACATATTTTAAATGTTTTCCCAGTTTGACATGGCCTTGCCAGAAATGCACTACGTAAGTTGCGTGAAAATATAGGCAATTACAAGAACTGTGGCTTTTTAAGGCAATCTTCTACAGTCTCTTCCCCTGTGACACAAAGACACATATATTCTGTTTTATAGAGGCCAACTTGAAGAGCTTTGAACTTTAGCACTCTCAGGAATAGATTAACATGGCTTCCACCAAGTTTTAAAAAACTTAAAAAGACTTCATGTTTACTTAACTTTAAAAGAATTTAAATATCAAGTTTTAATTGTTTTTACTTTGAAAGGAAATTGTGTTTAACCTCTCAACCGACAGGAAACACTTCACACTTTACTTTTTATCAACTCTCAAAACACACACATACAACATACACACACATATATATAAGATCACCTTCTCCCAGTGCCACAATGACTGGTCTCCAAAGTTAAGGGCAAAAACGGATTTTGGCTATTGCTTTGCCAGATCCATTCATTGAGAATATATATATCACACAAAATCTTATAATATGTATCTTCATTTATAATATGAATACAAGAGAACAAAGGAACTTCATATGGAGACCCCCTTGTGTCATGTTATAACTTCTTGTGGAGACCTTTTTTCTTTTGCCCTAACTACTCTTAACTACTCTTCTTTGCCACATCATCCTTTTCCTTACTCCTCTTTTCTTCCTTGTATGCTTCCTACAGACTTCCTACCCTTATTTTCTCATGTCCTATGCTTTTAATAGTTTACCTTTAACATTATTCCTTTCTTATTCATTATTGTGTCTTTACGGCAACTATCCTACTCTTTTCTTTGAATGTTGATCTTCATGGTACTGTGGATAATCTCCTTTATATTTCCAAAAGTTGTTCCTTTCTTTTTTGAGTTCTTGGTTGGACGTTGATACCTCGAGTTGTAATAATTAATTTCCTGCATCTTTTACCTTAGGATGAGCATTTGCTTTCTCTTCTTATTCTTGAATAGTTTTTCCTTCCTGTTTTTTTGGCTTATTTTCTGTGTTTATATTTACTTACTTTAAAGAATTTGTGGTATATATACTTTAAAGGTTGTTCCTGCAAATCAATTTTATACGAGATTGCCTTATAGAACTTTTCTTATAATCTAGGCTTATCATTTTCCTTCTGCTGAATAGTTTTTTTCCTTTCAACACTACATTAAAGTCTATATCTATTAAGACCTTCAAGTCAGGATATGCTTTCATGATTTCTACCTCTTCCTGATCATTTAGCTCATTAAACCAATCATGTCCTTCTAAAATAAGAGGTTGGATTTTTTTTTAACACTGATCTTCTCCTTCTTCTACCATCGTCTTTTCTATTCTCTAGTTTTAAATAACCTTATCAGACTTAATCCATAATCTATCGTATAAATAATGTCATTTTTTTTTCAAAGGACAAGTAAGGATATCTTATATTTTATATAATAGTGAATCCTCTCATTATATTAAGTGGCTTTACACTACATTGATAAGTCATTTTAAGGTTAAATGGGGTAGGTTGAATTGGTCTTAAACTCATCTTTTTACATTCACCCTCAATAAAATTCACACATGAACCTTCATCTATAACACCCTTTTTAACTTATTCTTACCCATATATACTGTGATACAAGGAACTTGTCCATCATAATCACCTTCATACAGTACTTCCTTATCCATTTTACAAATTGTATATCCTTTATTCGAAGGTGATGTTTGTTGAATCAAATTTAATGCATATCTCATTTCTTCTCCTTTATATTGTTTATAATTTCTTTCTTTATAGAATCTATCCTTCTGTCATCTATTGTATGGACCATTTCTTTCTCCATATTTCCTTTCCTCTCTGTTTTCGTAAGGAACATCACTTATTATGATAAGGAATCTCATTCTTTTTATCATATGATATATTATTTCTGTTCTCATAAGAAATAACAGTATCATTCTTATCATTCTCAAAATTCCTATAAGGTGAGAAACTTCTAGGAGGTGAACGTTTATCTATTCTTTTTTCTTTCTCTATAAAGCCAACATTCTAATTCAAGAAATGTTTACAATTCCAAACCATATGTTCTTCCTTTTCGCATATTTGGCATGTAGACAGTTGCAACCTACATTCCTCCACTAGATGGCCAGGATTATTACATTTAGTGCACCATACCTTTGCTTTTATCTCATTTTTAACTGTCATTCCCTTTAAAATTTTCATCATTTAAGCTAATGCTTTTTCATTTATTAAATATTTACGAACCTTTACTACATTAGCTTTCTCTTCCTCTTCATTAAAGGATTCTTCCTTTTTTCCATATACTTTTAACTTTATTTTTGCAATTTTTTATGTGCCTTCTCTTCTTTTCATATATTTTTAATTGATTAATAAGATCCTCTTTATCCTTTTCATTAATAACGAGTACTAAATCTTTATATGATTTTAGCAACTCTTGCTTATACCATTACAATAAGGCATCTATCTTTACATATGCCTTACGCTTTTTCTCATATTTCTTAAAACGATGTGTATATTTATTTATCTTTTCTGTTTTGCCCTAAAGGATAATTCTTTTAAATGTTGCTCAAGCAATTCCTTCTTTTTGAAATATTCCTAAAATTTTAAAGTATCAGTAACTTTCTGAGAATCTTTTCTAACTTCCTTTTCAGGATCATAATACCAATTAAAGGCATTTGCTTTCAATGTATATGGAAATATAAGTAGCTTTTTTACATCCGTCACCTTATACAGTTTTACTACCTCTTCAAAATGTTATAAATGTCTTTTTGGATTCTCTTTTTTTCTTGTAGAGAGTGTGGGATACATCACCGTACCCCAAACATTCCCGGGAAAAATGCCATATTTGAAATAATCCTTTACTCTAGTGTACTTCCTTTTACACCTTCCTCCCTTTCTCTCAAGGAGTTCTCATATGAAGGAGGAAAATCCTTACCGAGAGGAAAAGGGGAGTAAGAAAAAGGAAAAGAAAGTCTCGAAAGGAAAAGGATGATGTGGCGAGGAAGAATAGTTAAGGGTAGTTAGGGCAAAAGAGAAAGGGTCTTCACAAGAAGTTCTAACATGAGAAGGGGTCTTCACACTTTGTCTCTTGTATTCATGTTAAAAATGAAGGTGCATATTATAAGATCTTGTGTGTGTGATATGTATATTCTCAATTAATGAATCTAACAAGGCAATAGCCAAAATCTGTTCTTGTCCTTGACTTTGGAGACCAATATATATATATATATATATATAATATATATATATTATATATATTATATATATAATATATATATATATGTTGAAAGTTGATAAAGAAGGAAAGTGTGAAGTGTTTCTTGTCGGTTGAGAGAAAGGAAACGGTTGAATAAAAAACTGTGAAGTTTTCTTGTTTGACCACAAAGGGATTTCACCATTGCAGTATTAGCATTCATTGAGAAGAGAGGATAAAGTGATCAATTGATTAGAATTTTTATTCTAAAAATGGCTCAAAAGGTATAGTTGGATGTGTATAGGACAAGAAATGAATGGAACTTTGGAGAAATTATCATCTTGATCCAACATTAGTTGATCAAAGGAATCAAAGGCAGGCCAATAGAGTGGTTGCCCAACAACAACATGAATTTGAAAGAATAGATGTCAAAATATCCTTAGGAAAATAGTATAGGATATTGTAGAAACAATACAAAAATTTGAACATGATCCAGAGAATTGGAGACAGTATCAAACAGCTGGTTTAGAGGAGACTGTGAGAGGAAGGGAAGGAGTGCATATTCATAGACCGAGATTACAAAGAGAAGGATCTCCACCTTTCCTTCCATGCTTCCTATAGACCGTGCTACCCTTATTCTCTCCACAGTAGGGTGTCCTATGCTCTTAATATTTTACCTTTAACAACCACTTAGTGTACCGATGTCCAAGTGCGATTAGGTGTTTACAAGAAACTCTGAGCAAAGTCAGCACTTCCTTCTACTTTCATTTTGTGTCCCGATTAGATTCCTTGTTAGTGGTGGGTTCAATGTATTGGATATATCTTGAAACACTTAGTTCGGGGTAGGATTTAGGAGTCAGTGGGTCATTAGGTTAGACTCACTAATTATTATTTCATTAGGAAATAAGATTACATGTCAACTCACTTTATAAAACATGAAAATAAGAGGGGCTTCATCATGGAATGAGCCTTGTTTATGTCATTAAGGTATATCTTTTGTGCCACTTTAACTTCCAGCATGTAAAGGACACCTTAAGGGTAAGTCTACCCTTAGTGTTAGCAAATTCACAATGTTGTGTCCAAGTACGCCACATTCAAGGGGTTAGTTAACTCTTTTTGTTTAGTAACCTATTCGCACGCCTAGGAGGTCTTATTGGAATACATATTCCATTAATTAAAGATTGAGGCATGTCTTCAACCTTATCCTCCATACCAAGTTAAGAGCAGCACTCCCAACTAAGTAAGACATGCATCATGACTCACAATGTGAGCATTGTCCATGCCCTTGTCTAACTGTGAGCATGAGATCTTAGTAAATATTTGTTATTACCATGTTTCCTAGGGTTCACATAAAAGTGTTTTAGAGTTGACATATGTGAGTTTGTGACACCATATGTAACTCTTGAGTTTAAGGGGTTATAGCGATATAGCTTACATCTTGAAAACTATGTGACATGAACATGTGACACTAGGTTGAACACCCAAGGCATGACCTATGGGGTTGTGTTATGAATTTAACATCGAGGGGTTAGATGTCATAGCTAATAAGTGTGCTTGTGCTTGCATTAAGGTGTTAAGCCTTAAGTCTTATAATTGAGTGTGCTAGTATGCACACTTGGCTAGGGGTTTCTTCTTAGGGGCGTGTGAACATGTCAGAAGTTGAACAACTTAAGCTTATTAGCATGAGCCCTTTTGTGGGTCAGATTTTCCAAACCTAACCTTAAGAGGTTTACTTAACAAAACACTTGTGTCCACATATGGCGCACACTTGTGTCCTAGCTAAATATTCCCCCCGCCCCCCCCCCCCCCTCTCCTCACTTTAAAGATGTTGTACTTTCAAGTAAGGGTGATTCCTTAATGGATAAGTGATGATGTCTTAATTTTGTCACATGGGTATGCATAAAGCATAAGTCTTCATGATAGGGTTTAAGGCAGAGATTCTCTAAGTACTCTAGGACATGATCCTCAAGTCTATTGGGGTTATCATATGGGGTTTGAAGGATAATCACTATAAAGAACTTAGGCATTTGAGTCAGACTCTTTAAGTTATCTTGAAAAGTTTAATGTTATTAATGCCGAATGGACACTTGCCAACCCATGTGTTGGTAGATGCAAAAAGGGAAAGGCCTCACTCATGCTCGAGAAACACCAAGAAGAAACCAAGAACAAGTCAGCTAGCATGGAAACCATCATGTGTGGGAATTCAAATTAATTAATATGCTTAATATTGAGAGTTGAAATGAGATAAAGAAAGACATAATCTTTCACAGAAGAACGATGGAAATAACTGTTAACTAAAACAAGAGAAATGAGCTCACTATATACTAGTAGCTTTGAACCAACTTAGGAATACTCTTGAGGTTGTGCTTAATACTTAGTTGAGTTTGTGTTGGGCAAGCTTTAGGAATATTCTTGACCTTGCACATCTTCATCCTTGGAACACTCCTCCTAAAGCCAAGGGTGCGATTGCTACTCCCTCCTTAGTCCAAGACCCCAATGAAATTCCTATGTTCGGTGAAGAGAGTCTTAGCCAATGGCTTGGTGAAGATATCAATTAGCTACTATCAAGAAGAGATGTGTTCAACCTTTAGCAAACTTGTGCTTACCAATTCCCTAATATAGTGATAGTGTTTGGCAACGTGTCTAGATTTCCAGTGTTGCACCTCACTATTGAACCAATCAATTCCTTGTTGTCTACATGGAGCGGAATTGGTGTCGAGAATTGCTTGAGAGCTCCAAGAAATTCGTGAAACCAAAGGATCTCCTTAGAAGCAGCGAAGGTAGCTGTGTTTATGTGGAAGAAAGGGCAACATGAGTTTGCTTCTTACTAGCCCAAAGAACAAGACTTATTTCAATTTGGAAACAAATTCTTGTTGTGAATTTGTGGTTGTCTCCATCATCCAATAAGCTGCTATCGCTAAAAATTGCCACTTGAGCCATATGAAAAGAATTGCAATCAACATAATATCTATAAGTCTCAAGAACCTTAGTCAAGTATTGTTGTTGGGAGATGTGGAGAGACCTCAGCTTCTTGTTCCTATGGATCTCCGGACCAAGAATCTCCAAGGTCCTCCATAGCAAAAGTTTGTCCAAGTTTTGCTTTGAAGATTTGTAAATACACAAGGTTGTTGCTGATAAAAAGTGAGTCATCCATGTAGAGAGCAACAATGACTAAAAACTCCCCTTTCATCTTGATGTAAACGTTAGACTCATGAGTGATGGGAGAAAATCCTTTTGCTTTGAAGAAAGCATCGATTTTCTGTCACCATGCTTTAAAGGCTTGCTTAAAGCCATACAGAGCTTTTTTGAGCTTCCATACAAGATGCTCCTTCCCAGGTTGGGTGTAACCTTTTGGTTGTTGGAGATAGACATTTTCCTGTAAATCTCCATTCAGGAAAGCAGTTTTAATGTTAGTGGGATGTATCTCAAGATCAAAATAAACAAATGTAAGCAAAATCTGAACACTTGTCATCTTTACCACTGGAGAGTACGTCTCAAGATAATCCACACCATATTGTTGCTTATAACCTTGTGCCACAAGTCAAGATTTGTGATAGTTGATGAAGCCATCAAAATTCAACTCTATCTTGTAGACCCACCGACTGCCAAGGGCTATAGAGTCAACTGGAAGAACAACTTCCTCAAAAGTGTTCATGCAAATGATGAATCAATCTCCTTATCCATTCCTCACTTCCAATGACTAGCATCAGGTCTAGCCATAGCCTCCTTGAATGAGGAAGGCTCTAGCATACATGTGGTTGCACAAAATTTTAGCAAGTTAAGAATGAAAGCATAAGAGCATTTAGCATTCTACAGCCTTCTGGTTAGGAATTTTCACCCTTTTTCTATGTCCCAGTGACTCCTGAGTAAATTCCGTGACTACTAGAGTTGTCACATGAGAAAATTCTTGACAGAAATTAGTTTAGCCTTGATGATTAGGCCAACTCCTCTTTGCTCGAGCTCTACACTTTGTTCAAGCTCTCCTCCTTGTTGAGACACTCCTCCTTGTTGAGCATCAATCCAAAAATCAGCATCTAGAATGGCATCATTTCAAAATCAAAAACTTAAAAATGTTACAAAGTCAAGATCAAAAATTGAAGAGGATTGAGAAAAGAAAGGAATTTCCTCAAAAAATACCACTTCTTCCTGCTTGCAAACATGAATGATGGTTGTCACATGATCCATCAATTTGTAAGCATGAGAATTTGTATTAGACATGCCAACAAACATCAACTTTTCCCTAGTTAGATCAAACTTGGTCTACAGCTCCTTTGGAATTTGTCAGTAAGCCGTACGTCCAAAAACTTGCACATGCACCAAGTCAAGCTTTTTTCTTATAAAGGATTCCTCATGGGTCATTTCCTTCACTACCATAGTAGGTCAATGATTAAGAAGGAAATTGGTATACCTAACTGCCTTTGCCCAAAATTTTTGTGGAGCATTAGATTGAGCAAGAAGGCATTGTGTGATATCCATGATTCTTGTGCTCTACCACTCCATTATGTTGAGTAGTGTATGGTTTAGTGAGCTAGCACTGAATTCCTACCATGGAGTAGATGCTATCAAAAGCATGGTTCACAAATTCCCTGCCATTATCCATGCATAGCTTTTTAATTTAGCAACCAGTTTGGTAAACAATCTAAGACCTCATATTTCCTTTTCATTAAATAAACCCAAGTCTTATGATTCAAATCATCTGTAAAAGTCAAGAAATAATTAGCCTTTTTGAATGACAAAATTTGCACTAGACCACATACATCAGCGTGAATCAGTTCAAGCAATTCACTTGCTTTGCTCCCAATCATCTTGAAGGGCTAATGATGGTGCTTGTCAAGAGCACAAGCTTCACATGGAGAATCCCAAATAGGCCAATACGTTTGTGCCAAAGATTACCAAACTCTAGGTCAAACTACCACTTCACCATGAACCCTAAACCCTAAACCCTAAAACACAAACCAAAGCAAGAATAAATAATTCTCTTTCTAGAACGATATGGCAGGGATTATCAAAGAACATCATCTCTTACCAATTGAGGTAAGAATTAGAGAACTTGTAGACTCCTTGTCGATGCCTTACTAAACATTGCATCGACTAAGAATATGTATCTTACAAAATGTACATAGGTAGCTTCTCTAATTCTTAATTTCCCTCAAGCAATTGCTCAGTTAGGATTGCCCTCGAGTATCATTTTCTCTTACTTTAGGCTGCCATTGGACTATGGACTTAGTGTGATATCAACGCTCTTTATCTCAAACATAAGAGACAAACAATCCAGCTTAACATTGATCCTCGTCATTTACAGGTGAATTCATCCTAATGTTTTAAATATATCTAATTTATTATATTAATAAACACATATTTTATAATATTAATAGTGCGAGAGCTCGGAATATAGAAATGTGTATATCCATTAGTTGAGAAACCCTAACTTATATACAAAAGCGAGTGGTCCAGATTGAAACCAATCCAACGGCTAATAATAATATGTGCACATGCAGCCATACACATGGATCTTACATCATCCCCTCCTCTCGGAAGGATGTAAGTTGGTTAGGGTTCTTTTGTAGATGGGCCTGAATTTGGAGGAACATCAGGAGGAGGCACTAGTGGATTTGTAGGTGGCACAACTTGTTCTCGTTGCACAAAACGCTTTAATTGTTGCACATGTACAATCTCCAGAGGATCGAGTTGAATGTCATGCCGAACCTCATAAACTTGCGGCCCTACTTGCCGTAGCACTCGATACGGTCCTTTTCACTAAGGAAGGAAACTCTTATTTAAACCACGTACTGTAAGCTTGGGAAAACGAACCAACACCAGTTCCTTAACCTTGTACTCCGTAGGAGGACGATGGTGCGAGTTGTAGCATTGTTGTTGTCCTACCTGTACGCGGTCCAAGTGTTCTCCTGACTCCGCACGAACCAATGGAAGAATGCTCGTCAGATACCAATCCCATGACCTAGCATCAACAGCTTGTGGTAACAAACCCAACTCCGTTGGCAACACTGGGTCATGGCCATACAAGAGCTTATATGGGGAAGTACTATTGGAACTTTGTACTCCAATGACATAAGCATATCAGAGAGACGGTTGATAACCATCCCAATCCGAATGTTGAAAGTTCACATACTTCGCAATCATCCCCTTGAAGGTTCTGACAAGCCGTTCCACCAAATCATCTGTCTAAGGATGATAAGCACTTGTGAACGTGTGGTGTATCCCTAATCGAGACGTCAAAACATGAAATGCCTCAGCTATAAATGCAAGACCATTATCCAAAAGAATTTGCTCCGGACAAGAATGCTAAAACATGACCCGATTAAGGAGAAATTGACCAATAGTAGAAATAGTCGCACTAGCAAGAGCACCAACTTCTACCCAACGAGTTAGGTAATCAAAAGTAATAATAACGTGCTTGTTGCTAGCAGTTGACCGCGGAAAAGGTCCCATTAAATCAAATGCCACCAACTCAAACGGACGAGAAACTGCAATTGACTCCAACCGTCCTTTTGAAGTAGACGGGGAGTATTGCGAACTTGGCACCACAAAAAGCTATGCACATACTGAATCACATCTCCGGCCAATAGAAAGATCTGCGTAGCTTCTCCATCACATAACGATGTTCCATGTGCCCGCCAAGAATAGGAGAGTCATGGTAAGTATGGAGAAAGCGTGGAATGAAGACCAAAGGCACCACCAACCGTAAATGATCATCTGGATCAGTCAAAGAAGGCTGTCATGAAGGCGATATTGCAAATGTAAATGCCTGAAAGGCAAGTCATCAGCAAGTGATACAGGATTCTCAAACCCATCATGAAGCCTTCGAATCCATGGCTCAACCTTTTGAGCTTCCCGAACCTCATCCAAAGATGGCAAATCTAACTTTGCATTCTACGGACACCGAATGTTAAGCACAACAACTGCTGATGGTACAAAATCTTCGTTTAAAAAGTCCACTGATGCTGGAACAATTGGTTCCTCTGGGGCAAAAGAAGAGAGAGAGGGTGGAAGAGGAGCCTGAGAAAGAGCATCAGCATCAGCCATGGAACTTCCTGGGCGATGAACAATTTCAAAGTTGTAAATTTAAAGTTTCAAGGCCCACCGAGCAGTACGACCAATTAAATTCTTCCGCTTCAGCAACAAAGTGACTACTGCATGATCACCTTCCAACAACGTCCGTGAACCATGCAAGTAGGCATGGAGCTTCTCAAAACCCCAAATTGCTGCTAGACATTCCTTTTCTGTTGTGGAGTAGTTCACCTCTGCTGCATGTAGATGCTTCTGACATCGTGGAGTAATTCACCTCTGCTGCATGTAGATGCTTCTGACATCAGTCCATTCGAATGGATTAAAACATCATTGATGAAGTCGGCAGTCACCTCTGGCATATCGTAAAGAACCTCATCCATCATACGTTGGAAAGTTGCTGGAGAATTGCTTAAACTGAAAGGCATCACCAAGAACTCGTACAGACCAAATGGTGTCCGAAAAGCAGTCTTGGGAATGTTCATGTCAACCATCGGAACTTGCCAATATCCAGAGGCGAGATTTAACTTGGTGAACCAATGGCTCCGCCCCAATCGATCCAAAAGGTCTGTAGTATGAGGAAGTGGGTACACATCTAAAATAGTTACATCATTTAATGGGCAATAGTCAATGCAGAATCGAATGCTCCCATCCAACTTTGTCACAAGATGAGGTTCGCATGCCCAAGGACTTTGAGATTTTCGAATAACAACATCTCTTTAACATTTGCTCGTAAGATCTTGAGCTCCTTTAGTGACTGATGGCACACAGGTACCTTGATCGGCCTAGCATCTCTAGTTGAAATAGGGTGGTGTGTCGTAATCTTGGCCCCAAATGACAAGTCAAATTTGAAAAGATCAGCATACTCCTTGAGTTGATCAATGACTGCAGCACGACGATCATCTGATGGATCCAGAGAGGGAAATGAGGAATATGAAGGGAAGGTGGTTAGAATTAAAGGTGAAACAAAAGTGATGCAAGTAGAGGTGGAAACAGATGGACGAAGTGGAATAGAAGTAAGAGGAATGAAAGAAAGATGAGGGAGAGTCAAACATGGGGGAGACTTTTCAAAGTCACACTTGGCATGATTGTGAGTCAACCAATTCATACCAAGAATAAGATGAAAAGCTTGACTCGACACCACCCGCAAAGGTTGAAGCTCAAGCTCACGATTGTTCACACAAACAATAATGTCAACTTCATCTCGTGAACAAGTATGACCATTACCATACAGAATGAAGACTGGTTCTACTGCATGACGCAAATAAAGGCTACAACGTGTAGCAACAGATTGAGAAATAAAGAACAAACTCGAACCTGTATCCACCAACACTGAAAGGAAAACAGGACGTGGCGTGTGATTAAATCGAGCTTGAAAAGTGAAGACCGGGTGAACTGGTGCCGAGTGAACCCCTTGATAATACTCCCGAAAGAAAGACGGAGGGATCACTAATTTATTTGCACAAGGACCCTCCTCTACTTGTGCGATTCGTCGTTTCTCGGAAGATCCACCACATCAGGACCTTCTACTGCAGCGGCACCAATCGGACGTTGTTGACGCCAAGGCCTCCACCTTGAAAATGGGGGATGCCAATTGGGAACCCATTGACAGCGCCGATACGTGTGTCTAACCTCATCACAGGCCCAACAACGAAATGCACGTCCACGTCCTTGTCCATGGGCCCAACCTTGTACTAGTACACGAGCAGCAATAGCCTCAACCTCCATCAGAGCAGGTCCATCCTAAACATAAAGTGGAACGAGAGACGTGAAGGTGCAAGTGGGAGAGGTGACAACTCATATCGTTGTGCCAGCCTCAAAGCATTATCAAGAGTCACTAGAGCTAGAGCATGGACAAGCCCCACAAGGTCTTGATGAAGTGCTGGCCATAACATACTTAACTTGATGCGTTCCGACATGTTAGGTTCTGCATGTAGCAAAAGGCTTCGAAAGTGAACACCAAATTGCATCACCGACTCAGATGGCTCCTGACGAATATGATGCAACTGTTGAAAAGCATCGTCATAGTCATCCACATGCCCAAATGCACGTTTGAAGATCTCTAGAAGAATACTCCAATCTCCACGAGTTGCAACGTCTAGACCATTGTACCACTGCAACGCCGTCCCTTGAAGACAAGTAGGAAACTTGCACAAAAACTAAGCACCGTCCCATGAATGATATGTGGCAACCATGGTGAAATGGTCAAACCAATGGTACACATCATCTTCAGGATTTTCACGAAAGAAATCCGGCCGAACGTGGGGTTTGCAACATGAGCAGGAGGAGTACCCTGGACTGTGAATGCTGCCATTAGTTGAGAGTGATTGTTTAGTTGCATCCGCATGGCATCTAACAACTACATGAGTAGCTGCTCCACAGACAAAGGATTTGCATGTTGTGGATTTATGGACGAAGAAAGGACAAAATTTACAAGAAAGGAATAGATCTAAACAATCGAAAAGCTAGATCTATGAAGATAAAGAAAATCAACATAAAAAACACAAATCCAAGCACTCCGTAGGGACAATTAGAGGTGCCCCTCACCTCCACCAATGTGAGAGCTCGGAATATAGAAATGTGTATATCCATTAGTTGAGAAACCCTAACTTATATACAAAAGCGAGTAGTCCAGATTGAAACCAATTTCGACAGCTATCAAAATCCACTATGTTAATAATAATATGTGCACATGCAGCCGTACACGTGGATCTTCCAATAGAAGTTTGCAGCTTGATGACATCATTGGTGGGCTCTAGGTGCAAGATGGAAAGCAACCTCACTAATATTTAACTTATCATACATTTCATTTGGACAGATAATTGCGTGTAGCAACTACGTGTGTGTGTGCTACATTTACCATGGTATAATGTTATTAATAATTTTAAATGCAGCATTGTGTATACCATTAATAAGAAAGTTGATAAGAGGATGTGGACATGTTTTCTTAGTACAATCTTCTCTTTGTCAATCTTTATGCTCAATGCTCACAACTATAGGATTTGGTTGTTTATTGCACAAGCATCTTTGTCTCTAGTTACTTAGCAGTAGCAACATTACTTCTGGATAAGGCAAGCAAAACCAATTTATAGCACACACACCCATACATTGTGTCATTGAATATTAGCCTCCATATGTGAAGAATTCAGCTCCTCTAGCTAGTATGAATATTTTTACTAGTTTTTCCCATATTATACATCTTGGAAATGTCCTAGTCCAGTGTAAGTACGTAAATGTGTGTTTGCCTTTATATATAACCATATCTCTTGTAGTGAAATTATGGATGCAATGTGAAAGCCTCGAGAATATTACATGGCATACGCCTATGGCATAGTCAACATGCTTGTAATTGTCAACACAAGAGTAGGAGACACACAAGGTACAAAAGAGTCGTGGACTTTGAAACTACACCAAGAGCATATATTACTAATATACATGTATGCTTCAGCACAAATCTTTTATTGTACGCTTCAGCACAAATCTTTTATTGTACATTGTATGTTAAGTAGTATCATTTGACTATATAGTGAATATTTATATTTTATTTTTTAATGTATGTATATTTTAACTATATATTGTTATTATCATATGTATCTTACACAACATTTGTTTCACTAATTATGATTAATTTTAATATAAAAATCTTAAATATATTTATAGCTTTGTATTTAAACTCTCTATGGTGTATTTTACATATATTTCACTAATTGTCAAATGCATTTCAAGGTAACAAATAAATATTTGCATTACCTTTTCTCGTACTTTTGCATCTAAGCCTTCAAAATATACCACTTTATAACTATCTCTTAGTTTCATTATGGTAGTCATAGAGTTTGTTCTTGTTCTTTTTCGTCCCTTAAACCTTTAGTTACATGTATCTATTGAAGGAATTTTTTTCACCTTCCTCTAATACTACTATTCATCAATTAGGAGGATGGTTAACTAGCCTATTTACTCATTGCTTTTGGACAGTATGTATATGATCTTTTTCAATAACTCATCTTAATGTCATGACTTAAGTTATTGAATAAGAAAAAATCATGTATATGATTAGAGAGAATCATATAAAAAAGAAAAACTCAACACTTAAGTCATATAAACACACTTATATGAATAAGTACAATGGCTTTCTCCAATATATGTCTACTCCCTAGATCCTTTCAAAGCTCAACCGTTGCAACCGCTCTTAATTGTCAGATCTACAATGCCTTCTTACTATGCCATCCTTCCTACTATGTTAATCTTCATTCCCTTTATTCCTCCACTATAGAAGGAGGGTTCTACACGTGCATTTACTATGTAACTTTCTACCTTTAACATTGTCCTTTTCTCTGTTTGTTACAATATAAATGCTTGATGACTTTGATCTCACTATTCTACTCACCTTTTATGAAGTTGAATTCTTGGGACTTTCCTTTGGCTGCTTCAATCTTTCAATATTTAATCTTCCCTTAGGCATTATGTTGGGTTGAGTAACATACTAGACTATTGACCTTTTAACTTCTACCTACTTTTTTTTTTTGTAATCCTACATTCTCAAAGTTTATCTACCTCTTCTTGAATTTATATAGAGTTATTCAATATACAAGATCTTCTCGATTCTTAGAATATACCCTATTTTAAAAGCTTCTTTTTGCCACATGTTTCTTAAGCTCTTATCTAAACACGTTAATTATTCTCTTAAGCATTTTCAATGGCAAGATTTTAATTAAGAATACCATTCATTGCCTCTCTCAATGATCTATGAATTATGTACCATTGCCTCCTCGGCATATCAATAGCACACATGCTACCATTAACACACATAACATGACTATGTACCTCACTCATGAACTTTTGTGCACATTGCCTCCCTTACCTACACTCACCTCTTGTCTTTTGGTATAAGTATCACCACACTGCTAATCTACTCTTATAACTAGCCTTTCATTTGAATTGTCCATTGAACTCACTTCAATTAATCTCCTCACCACATGTAACTCCATCAATACTACTCACACATAGCTATTACACAAAATAACTTAATTACTTTGTTAACAATTTAAATATATTATCTCCACAAGCATTTTACGATTCTTAATAGGATTGAATTTATGTCTCTTCACATCAAGAAAACCCTAATAATTAAGTTACATAGTTCAACTTTTTTTTCATATGAATCAAGGGGTATTCATATGAATCATATATATAAACCTATGATTCTCAAGGATTATTTTTAAACAATGGCAACTTCCTTCTGTGGTTGTCATGTGTTAAAAGAATTTTTCTCATCTTCCTCCGATACTAATGTTCATCAATTAGGAAGATGGTTAATACTCATTATAATGTATATGATCCTTCTCAATGGTCCATCTCTAAGGCCAAAAATAAATATGACTTAAGTTATTGAATGAGAAAGAATCATGTATATGACTAAAGAGAATCATATAGAAAAGAAAAACTTAGCACTTAAGTCATATAACACACTTGCTTTAAGAATATAAACAAGTACAATGAAGCAAGTGGAAAGATTCCAGTGTGAAGACCCCCTTTTCCTATGCATGTCTACTCCCTATATCTTTCAAAGCCTCATCAACTCAGCCATTGCAATCGCTCTTAACCGTTCAACGTCCTTCCTTCCTACAATGCCTTCCTACTATACTATGTTCAACTTTCTCTTTATTCCTCCATTACAAAAGGGAGGTTCTATATGTAGCTTTTTACTTTTAATAGTACATTAACCATGTCATTGATCAAGGGCTAAACAAAAAGTAAACCAATCCTACTACCAATAACCTATTAGGAAAGCTTGGTGTTCTACTTTCTAAAACCACATGATGTCCTAGCCTCTTCCCATCTATATACAAAAGTACCATTACATCCCATTTGATCTTACTAACTGGAAAAATACTTTCATATTCATACATAAGCATTCCTAGAGCTAGAACTCATAGACCTACTTCATCTACTTCTTGCTTCTTATTTATAAGTTATGCTCAAAAATAGTATGCTGAGAAAAAAACATCTGACATAGTTCATGTAACAATGATATACTTTATGCGACTGTCCAGTTTCATAGCCACATTATCCCCCTCTTACAAATATTGTCTTAAACTTGTCCATTGTTGAGTCCATATTACATATCTTATCTTTAGCTTGTAATGCTATTAGCTCTAGTGGTGATATTAGTGTATTCAACACTCTACCAACAAGGATTTCATTCTCTTCAATGAGACTCTTCTATTGAGTGTGCTAGCTTCTACTCCCAAGAGATCTTGCGTGTTGCTCACTAATAACATGAATATATCTTGCACATTTAAGGCATTTTCTAAAGTTATATGACTCCCAATATAAATAACTTATACATACTTAATTTATCAATGTTAGGTACACTTTTATAAATGCATTTCTGGATCTCCAAACCCCACTTTTCTGGAGGTAACAAGTCATTATGGTCCCTTGAATAATATGGTATTGAAAAACTTCATATTCACAACTTTAGATAGCGTTATCTCCAGTGATATATGCCGTAGTAAGAAATGCTACTGATTAGTAATTAAACTAGATTAGTAATTAGTAAATTAGTAATTAAATTAGTAATTAAACATTTTCGTAACATTTTTCGACTACGGATTTAATCACTGATTATCTCTGATTACTTATTGTTGGTTGAAATACAGTTCAACACTACAAAGAATCCTTCATGCACATAACACCAAAGAGCCGTGTTGTGTCCAAAACACTTTATGCAATCCCAAAAATGTCCAGCTTCGAACATGTGATTCATGTTACCACATATCTCATATACCATGGCTAACATAATAATAGATTTCTTTATTTTGTTTCCCGTGACTTCTACTATTAATTTTAAACAAGTCATTAATTTAAGACTTTATATAACTCTTATTATTTATTTATTTATTATTGTTTAAACTAAGAATATATATTTTATTTGTTTTCCTTATATGTGAATATATACAACTAATGTGAATTGTTGGAATATGTTTGTAATCTTTTAAAACATTATTAATATTTATTAATCATTATTAATATTTTATTAATAATATGAAACTAGAAATTGTAAGTTAATAAATATGTGATAATAATCATAAAGGATTCTAATAATGTCCCTCATCAACTCCATGAGCTCCATTAAGTACTTGGGAATTAAACCCATCATGCAATACTCACTATAAATTCATGTAAAAGTCTAATGCTCATCTACTTTCCAGTTACCATATCGATGCAATGAATTATTAAGATATCTTCAACCTTCAAAATAAGAGCTACAATACTTCATCTTCATGTCTATTGTTGTTGGTGAGCCCTTTTCTCACATTGTGTGATATGTAGTTATAGACCATGGTACCAACTAACTTTTAGGTTCTATAGCATAACACTTTGAACATCATAGAGTGTTCATCATTTTAAAATAGAAGAACCCTAACCCTATTACCTAATATAGAGGAACCTTCTAAATCAAAGTAACCTTAAATCTATAGCTATGGATGTGGCAAGGGTTTATAAGTTCTCTCATGATAAATTGGGAGTGGCTTTGGAACAACAACTAATTTTTCATAGATTGAATGTAGATGTTGTAGATATAACAATTCTAGTAGTGAATAGAGAGTGTATGTCATTATGATTTAGATGATACATGCCATTTTAATGCTGGCCAATGTAGCTAGAGTTGGTCTTATGTGTGGCGATGGTGAGGGTTTCATGGCCAACAAGAGAGAAGCACCAGTATGGATCTACCCCAAGAATGTTGTCGATGGTTGTACATGTGAAGAAATGGGGCCCTAAGGAATTGTTGAGGTATTTAGAGGGTGTATATGCTGCCTTGAAGTCTTTGTGGGCAACTATTAAAGATAATGAGATGATGGGCATCTCATTCTTGACACTCTCATTCAATCAACTAGTTTTGAAGGCCCTCAGAACATGTGACAGATGTCACAAATAACTAAAACTTCAAACGACATAACAAATGTGAAGACGTGTGAAAGGATATGTTCGGATGCTGATTTTGACCCTAATGATATATTCCTGAAATAGTTGAACTGACTGTGTTGCAAGTCATGTAGCCTTGAAAGAGTGTGAATATGAGTATAAAGCTGCAATTGTAGCCAAGAACATCTAAGTGATTCATAATAATGTGATTGAGAGGTTTCAAGTGTATTCGAACACCAATTTTATTAGAGTTGTCAAAAATAGTAAGTTCATACACACATGCACACACACATACAAAAATAACATATACACGACAAATAATATGTTTATGTATTTTGACTCTTTTATTTTGCATGGGACAATGTAGAGCACACTTTGCTATCTCGAGAATTGCTATCTAAGGGGCTAATGAAGCCAATAGTAACTGCATGAAGAACGCTTGGAAATGCAAAGGTTGTTATTATTGTTTCTACATGTGTGTGTTGTGGGCGTTTGTGTAGAGCATGCATATGTTTAGAGTGAGAGCAAAACATAGTCTGGGTACTAGTATGTAAACACTAACTTGATTTTGTTATTTTGGATCCATGACGTGGTAAACAATACATATTTGGACAAACAGAGGTGTTAATTTTGGCATTTGACTATGGAATATCAGCAAAGGTTGTGACATTTCTTCACAAGGTATTTGAAATAGAGAATGGTGCGAGAGCACATAAGAAGTTTATTGTGGGGAATGGCATAATACATTCGTTCTTTGAGAGTTTTGGAATTACTTTACTAATATTAGAGTTGAGAGAGGTCAGTGTAGTAGGTGGACACTTACATGTTCCATTGACATCTATGACAGTGGAAGTCATTATGAGTTGGGTATGTACTCATAAGCACTTGCACAAAGTACTAATCTTTAAATTAATGTGAGAAATTGTATAAAGGCTTGAGTGTTTGATGACTAATGAAGATAATCAAATGACTTTCAGTGATAGAGAACAAAGGAAATGCCCACATCCATCCTAGACCAACAACGAAAGGTTACATTCCTCATGTGTGTGTCTAAGTGTGCTAGGGCGTGTGAAATGATGTTTGTTGTTTATTATGTTTAACATCTTTGTGAATGTTTTTAGAGGTCATCCACCAATGTGTTGGATAAAAAGAAGTAACCAATTGCCAGAAATCAACCTACCACATCCACACCTATATAGTATAAGAAGGTTTGCATTTCTTGTCTCTCTTTGTGTGTGGTTGTTTATGTGGGTGTTCGTGTGTATGAGTCCTTTCATATGCTATATGTTACTAATGTTTAAACATAGTTTCGATGGTCAGAAGATTCGACTCACAAAGAGAGCAATGTACATATGACACATGAACTTCTTCTCTAGTTCCTGACATACCTACAATGAATCAGCAAGGGAGTTTGAATAATAACACTCGTAACACATCTTCACAAAGGTAGTGAGGTACAAAATGTTCTTAGCATAAATGTTCTCACACAAGAAGATGATGGGTGTGGTTTTTTTCTTTTAAGCACATGCTTCATCACATAACTATGTGATGGCTTTTGGTTTGGTTTGTACTGGTTTGCAATGTGTGTTTGATATATGATCTTGAGTGTGTGGTTAATGATGTGGCGTTGTCTATGGTCTAATGTGCATCTTTCAATAGAATGGTCTATGTTATGGTTTATGAGCATGGGTTTTTGTATTGTATTGCAAGTTTTGCATGACAGCCCACTAAAGATCTACTTTCTTTCACAATTCATTTGGTCATGCTAGACACCACCCTACTAATTTAATTAAGATAATCAGGTTTACTATTGGAATATTCTTAGAATATAAAGAAATAATAAAGAACCTTTAATATAAAAAATGTTGAATAATTACTCAAATAATTAAGAATATATACTAATTTAATTAATATAATCATGTTTAATATTGGAATATTCTTGGAATATAAAGAAATAATAAAGAATATCTCATTAATATAAAGAAATGTAGATTAATTACTCAAATAATTAATAAAATAATATTAATATACAGACTATGAATATATTTTAAATGATACATAATAATATATCATTTTATCTATTGTATAAATATATATATATATATTTATAATATATATTGAAATATTAAAAATGTAAAATAATTACTAAAATTTCATAAAATTAAACAGTTTGAATCACTTGTTAATGTTAAATACATTAAATGCAATTTATAAAAATCATTGGATTTAGAAAGTACTATATACGTCAGAGAGTCGATTATTTATATCAACTCATTTAAAGTTTTATTTTCTTTTCAAAAATTTGAAATTCCGACATAAGTATTCTCAGTCAGACATGTAAATTTAAAAATGCTTTTAATTTCCTACTCAAATTCAGATTTGGTTCTCTCTCTCGCAAGGGTTTTTTCATTTTTGTAATTTTCTCTTTTCAGATCTTGTCTTCCTTGATTAAGAACGACATTAAATTTGGGTGCTATTATTTATATAAAAAAAAGTACGACACCCTCAGTGCTATTATAAATAAATTTAAAAATACTTATAAAAAGTCACTCTCTTACATTCTCTTTTAAAATTAGAATTTAAGGGTTTAAGAATTCATTAGGATTGCATTATAATTCGTTAGGAATTTAATTCCATTTACACATATTTTTTACTTAAGTTTTCAGTTAATTGAAATCTTAAAGAGTTTTCGATGGGGTGGCAGGATTAATCCAGCCATTCCTTTTCCGCCTCTTAAAAGAGGTGGCGAGATTAATCTCGCCCGCAACATTTTAAAACAAGGAAAGGGTGGCAAGATTAATCCCGCCAATGCTTTTAAAAGGGCAGCGGGATTAATCATGTTGACAACTCATTGAAATAATGAAGAGTTGACGAAATTAGTTTTAAAGAGTTATGGGCGGGATTAATTCCATCCACCATTCTAGGAGGCAGGGAAGGGGAGACGAAATTAATTCCGCCGCCCCTTCCCTGTTTTAAAGAACTGTGGGTGAAATTTATCCTGTCAACTAGTTTAGGAGGCAGGGAAGCATTGGCAGGATTAATCCCGCCACCCATTCAAGATCTTTATGAAATCTTGGCTAGCTAAGAATTCTAATTAAAGAGGATATGTGAGCGCAATAAATTCATAATGGATTCTAATGCAATCTTAATGGATCCTAAACCTCTAAAGTAGTTTCATTAAATGCACATCATAACAAGCCAATATGTAATGATGCCCACCATTTTTGGAAGTAAATTAACCATGCCAATGCTTCTCTGTCTCCTAAATGGTGGGCAGAATTAATCCGCCCCCAATTCTATGAGGCGAGGAAGCATTGGCCCCCATCCCGCCACCTCTTCCACGTCGAAGAGAGTCGTGGGCGAGATTAATCCCACCCACCATTCTATTAGGTGGGAAATCCCACCACCACTTGTATTAATCAAGCATCATAATCTATACTTATACATAATTATATATTATTGCATATGCATATATATTAAGCACCCTTGATTCACATTTTTTTGTAGTATGAGTTCACCAAATGATGGCTTGCCTGCTGTGATGGATGAGGTGATTCTCTTTCTTCATGAGATCGAGGTTGGGAGGGGCATCATCATAACTGTAAATCCAATGGAAGCCGT
The DNA here is from genome assembly GCA_003024785.1 of Selaginella tamariscina. Lineage (NCBI taxonomy): Eukaryota > Viridiplantae > Streptophyta > Lycopodiopsida > Selaginellales > Selaginellaceae > Selaginella > Selaginella tamariscina. The sequence goes on from PUQB01000024.1 coordinate 395,364, forward strand.
ATCAAAAGAGAAACTAGGGGCCTACTTCATGGGTGTAGTTGTGACAGAGATTTCACCTAATGGCACATTGCATCTTGGATCCCTTATGAGGTGGCAAACATCTAAATTAAGAGGACGAGATGGTTCAACATATCTAGGGTTGGATTTCAATAATAATAACCTAGAAGGACAACCCATATTTAAAGAGGTTCCTTACATTGGTCCTATAGTAAGGAAAAGGCGATCATGGGTTGCATATTTGCCCTTGCAAGTTCCGGCAAGAGGGTCAAGATGGATCCTACATCTTCGACAAGCGTTGCTAGCATTTTCATGATTGACTACTGCAAGAAGAAGTGTTGTCAGATGGCAAACCAAAATGAAATTACCCAATGTAGACATGCCTTTCGTATGCTCATCCAAAAGCAAAGGCATGAGTTTGTATATGTTGCACTAATTGGGTGCATTGATGAAATGGCCTTGGACACAGGTTATCAGAGTACATCCATGGTATATAATAAGGTGGTCATCTGCTTCAAAGCTTGGTACACTATATACGGGATCCCAAAGGCCAAGTTCTACCACCATAAGGATGAGTGGCTAGATGAAGCGCACACCTCAGTACATGGGAACACTCGCTTGGTCAAAACCTGCTCTCACATTATAACAGCCATAGAGATACTGAAAGCTTTTGTGAAGCAAATGCAGATAAGATGCCTCACAAATGCCATACCACAAATGTAGGGGTCAGGGAAAATCTCAAGGTTTTGCCTTCAATCTACACTCAATTGAAGCTGTGTAAACATGTGAACAAGTGCCTCAGTTTAATGGGGCTCCAAATAATTTGCACTTGTACCTTCAACAATATATGAAATACTCATTTTAATGATGTGGAGATTGCAAAACACTCTAGCTTTTTGTGACACTTGTACATCATTAAAGGCTATAGAGGCTTGTGCAAAAACCTTGGTGGAGATCACTGCTATTCAAAAGAAGATGGAGGGCCACATGATTACACAACAAACTTGCCGGTCTTAGTACTATGCACACCGCATGCTTTTGTGTCACACCCATCAGAATACATGTGCTTGATCCACGACAAGATGGACCATTCAAAGACCAGCATTCCAAAGCTCATTACAACACTAAAGTGCCTTCGAAATATCATAAAACTTCCGATTTCATTGACAAATGTGCTAACACGGGGACCCCATTTTAAAAATAACAGCAAGAAGTTATATTTGAAAATAACGTTTATAATTTGTGATTGTAACAAGAGGTGAGAGAAATTATTTTTTGTTTAACTGTTATTGTTTGTTGTTATTTATAACAAATAATATGTGATTTGGGAGTATGGAAGTGTAAACAAGATAAAATAACATGTTATTTTTAATCTGATATGTTTTTTAAATAGGGCTTGTATTTGTTACTTATTTGAGTATTATGTTTTAGTTCTAAGTTTATTATTTACATATATCTTTTAGTTATGTTAGGTTTTCAAGTATGGCACCTGCGAACAAGGTAATTTGTCAATGCAAGTTGTGTCGAAGTGAGGAATGTGGCTATAAATTGGTTCCTAGACCAACAAGGGATTATCATAGAAAGCGTGACAAGCAGTTGTTGCATGTAGCATCTTTAAGAAAAAGGTTTACAAATGTTTACAGGATTTGTAGATGTCAACTTTGTAAAGCTAGAAATCCTGAACTAAGTGGGGTGCAATACTCTAGAACAGGATATGGGCAGCATTTGGTTGCACAGATGTTAAAAGAAAAATACTTCAATCAACAAGCAAGGGGTGCCTTACAACAAAAAACCACAGGTTCCATTTACAACGAAGAAACACAAGAAACATTGCCAAATACAAGGGAGATGAAATAGATGACGGCATGCATGTTGAGGTGTGTATGGAGCCATTGCCACAACAAATTGCAGTACAAAATCCATTTGATGATCCAATTTTGATACAGTTGCATCCACAGAAAGGATTGCTGACGTGAATGATGTTTTTTATTCTCTATTCTTGACCTTGCAAGTTTGTTTGAACAACACAGAGCACCTGAAGCATTAGCTAATGAAGTCTACAAACTGCTTTTTAAAGAAGATGGACTTGCATCAAAGATAGCTTCGTTAAACAACTGGTCAGGGAAGTTGAATGGTCATAAGGTTCCAACTAGTGTGAAGACTATGAAACGCTTTTGCCGAGACTTGGGAGCTCCAGAGGTTGACAGATATGCAATGTGTTACCATAAGGATGACAAACCATATATATTTCCAAAAATTAAAGACGATGAAGCTCAAGTCACTAAAGCAAACCGGGTGTCATGTGCTTCATGTTTAAACATCCGCAAGGATGCAAAGCAGTTCATGTACATCCCTCTTGCAGCTAGGCTTCAAATGCTAGTGTCAACAAGAACAGTAGCTTGGAGTTTCCTACAGCCATGGCGAGAGAGAAAGGATTGGCTTGGAAAACATACGCATGAGCAACCTTCAAAAATGCAAGAGTTTTGGCATGGTAGCAAGTGGCGTGAGTATCAATCGTTTTTCACTCCAGGTGCACAGTGGAAACTTCCACAACAATGTCCCACCTGCAAGACAATGTTCCACTGCTGGCCAATGAACACAACGTTGTTGCTACACGTTCAGAGAATGGAAGCATGACTTGCTCTATCTGTGGTAACATCTTTATGTACTCTGGGGCATACGCAGAGGGTGATCCCAGAAACCTTGCCGTGATCATTCATTCGGACAAGTTTCAGGCCACAAGTACGAGAACAAGGAGCACCATGTCTTTGAACATTCAGGTGGTAAATGGTGGTAAGAACGCTATTCCAGAGGTTAAACACATGGTTCTACCAGTTATGTTATTTACAACTGAAGATCTTCCAGATGGTCCTGACAAGTACGATCTTTATCTACAACTTCTAGTTGCGGAGTTGAATGATTTGTTTGTCGAAGGAACTCCAGTTCAGTATGCAATTGATGTCCCCGGCTTGCAACTTGATAGATCTTTCAACTTACGCGTATTGACACTTGCTGTTGTTGGAGACCATCCGGCTCAATGTGATATTACAAAACTGTCACAAGGTACATTTTCACTTTCCAAACTTTTTCTTTTTTAATCTTATACAATAGGCGGATTGCTACCTTGCCGATATTGTCATGTACGTTGTGAAAATGGAGGTAAGTTTGAGGATGTGTGGTTAAAGACTAGAGAACCAGATCCTCTTCGCACTCAAGCTGATTATGAAAGTTGTCTACAAAAAAGGAACAAAGGAGAAGAGACACAAAGAGAGACAGGTGTACGTGGATCAACAGAATTATATGGTTTGGTCACTACACAGGCTTTCAAGATTGTTGGTGATGTTACTATAGACGTAATGCATCACTTAGCTCTGGGAGTTCTAAAGAAGGCACATGAAAGTTGCTGGGAAGAGATCTCTTCACAGACTTCTAAAAGAATTTTAACAACCAGGTTGGAGACTGCTTTGGAGCATAGAACACCTTACCTCCGTAAGAAACGTGCTCCTGAAAATCCTACATGCAGACCAGGTAACTGGAAAGGAGATGAACACCAGACTTTCAGTGCTGTCTATAGCCTCTATGTTTTGGAAGGACTTGTAAATCCTGCTCTATGGGACATTTTACAGGTATGTAAATATGTGTTGCATGTACTTAAACTGAAAATAATATGTATGCAGGTGCTATCAGCCATAACAAAATTATTCTATGATTACAGTAGAACTCATGGCTGGAATGAAGAAACAATATCAACTGCAAGGACTCTTCTTTTTTCATGGCGTGTTAGATCAAATATTGCTTTTGGAGACAACAAATCTATTGTCAGCATATGGTTGGAGCAGCTCACATGTTGTTAGATGTTGAGCGATTTGGTCATCATGACTTGTTATGGTGCTACCGATTTGAACGCTTCTTTGCTACAGTGAATCGTATCTGCACAAACCAAAAAGAAATGGAAATATCCTTCACCAGAGCATTACAAAGGTATGCTTTCATTGTTTTTTTAAAGATTATGTATTAAAACATTTTGCAGAACCTTTTTTACAAAGTTAATGAACTTGAAATCTATTGACTGTGATGGATTACTTCCTACTACGCATGGGAAAAGCTTGTTGCATTATATTGCAAAGGAGGAGCTCCAGGTAAATTTGTTTACATTGAGAAGTTATAAATGTAACATACATGTCTTTGTAGATGGTTACATATGCGTTCCAACACAAACTTTAGCAAAGAACATACGTCTGTTTAGCAAACACACATGCTGGGATGAGTTCGTTAGCAAAGGTATAGCCATTGGAAGGTCTACCAAGAGACATGTATCAAAGGAGGAAGAAGAAGCTTTAGCAGCGTTTAGATATGAGTTGTCATCTAAGACCATAGAAAGGTACTCATCAGTACTTGTAGCTGACACGGTCTTTAGTGAGGGGGACTACATTGTTGTTGAAGCTCCAGACAATTTGCTTGAGTACATTGCGAAGCTGGAGTTTGTATTCACAGCAAACATTTGTACAGGGACGGTTATGTTCTTTGCAGGTGAGTACATGCGGTATAGTGTAGTGGATGGAGAGGTTGAGGTTGACGCTGCTACCGGGATGAGAATTCTGCACAAAGAAGTTGAAGGATTTGATTATAGCAGCATTCTACCAGTGTCCAAGATACTTAGAGAAATATGTGTGCTGCCTTGTCGTGATGGTAAGAGACCAGGATATAAGATTGCAATGGAGACAAGAATAGCTGAACTGCCAAAGGCACTGTTGAAGCTTGGTAAACCTGGCATTGTTCCAGTCTGGCCTAGAGATGGAGAAGTTGTGGAGATGTACGCTCCCATCGGTGAAAAATGGTACGCTCTTATTAACACTGTTAATGTTGAAGACAAACAAGTATATATTACGTGGTTGCAAGCACAGCAAGGGTTCTTATTGAAAATTACAAGGAGAAAGAACCACAGGAATGGGAAAGCATTGTCAAGGTCATTCCTTGCATGGAGGCAAGACGAAGCGGAAAAAAAGTTTTTATTCCGACAAATAAAATACACTTATAATTATCATCTATAATTATTTGTAATGAAATTATTATCTATAATTTCCTAGTTCAACTGAATTCACCATATAGGTACGGTTGTTATTTTATACTGTATTAAAAGTAAATGTAATTAAACGAAGCTTTTAAATAATAAACATATGTCTATTTTAAAAATTCAAATGTAAGTAAATAAAACTATTAAATAAACATATGTCTTTTTTAGACTTCCCAAGTATAATTAGAGTCTCTTATAAAGACACATTTAATGATGGTGAGTGGTGTTCAGTCGGCAGAGCGCTCTCCAAAGTATCATAAATTCTCTCAATCTTCATCTCCGAGCTCTCCTACTAAGCTTCTATCTCCCACTCCACCGTGTTCTCCAACTGTTGTGTTAAGCAGCCGTTCATGTCATCCATAAGTTTGTTGGAGGAGAGCAAAGCTTGGGATAGCAAGGCTTTGTTCACCCATATCAAGCAGCATTTCCATGGTGCACCGAGGACTTGGATAGCATTCATTCTGTTTTGGTAAGCCAAAAGATCCGTGGCTCTAGCTTTGTTCACCTCGACATTGAGCACTGGGTTAAGTTGGGCCTTTGTTATGGGTCAGCTGCGGAGCTTTTTAGCATAGCGAAGAGTTTGAAGGTGGTGAACCCCAAGCAAACACCTTCCAGCGTCAACAAAAATAGTCATGTGTCTCAATCACCTACCCAAGCGTCTCCAGGGACAAGAGTGAAACGGCATTCAAAGAGGTCCAAAAGGGTGGAAAAGAAGCATAAATATGGTCTCATGGTCCGTGGGGAGGTGCCTTCAAAAGAAGTTTTATTCAAGAACTACAACTTCAACTCACACAGCGGACTTGATGCGGTTGGTTGGGAGGAACAGTATGAGCAAATGTCTGGGAACTTAAGGGAGATCCGGCTGGCATGCGAAGAGCGGTTTCCACTTTTTGATCGTGTGGGTTTTGGAAAAAATGAAAAGGAGAATTTGGCTGCACGGGAAGCTTTGGCAAAAGAGCTTGTTAGCACGGGGAAGATGCAGCCCATTGTCTTTGAAGGTCATGAACCATTTACAACTCCTGTGGAGTGGGTCTCTCAACGCATTGCAATATTCCTGCATGGGAAACGTCAAAGGCTCCAACAAACATTAACACAAGGACAATTCATACTCGCTCATATACTTACAATGTTTCGGAGGTGGTTCTTGTAGGTTTCAAGAAAGTACTTGACTTGGAACACGTAGAATTCTGCCAGCAACTCTTCAGGAATAGGAGGAAGCGGGAACCATTCTTTATAAAGCGTGAGGTGCTTGTGGGACGTGGAGTTGTTCAAAGCTGGTACGTGGAATCCAACATCATAATGTTGAAGGTGAAGGTAAGTAAAGTTAGCGGCCTCAGTTCTGGAGCGTTTGTACCTCTCACGGGCTCAGAAGCATCACAGATCACTGAGGAAGTAAAGTTTTACCTTTTACATGTGTTTTCTAGATATATCTAATGTGTACATATATTTGTAGGAAGTTGTTACTTGGCCTGAATGTCTTACTGATTGTGAGATGGATAGCAACTTTCTTAAAGCGGACTGTTGTGACGATGAAGAAGTGCCAGCATCAAAGAGGCTAAAGACGAGACGTCGTATTGTGCCGGATGTAAGTAGCATTGCATAGTTCTCTTTAAAGTTATATGTGTGCACACTTGTTTTAGCAGGATGATGAAGGTGATAATGAAGAGAAACGATCGGAGAAAGAGCCAAAAAAAAGAGTGAAGTAACAGTCACGGCCTTGGAGGTGATTTAAAGTAGTATTTTTTCTTTGTTATGTTTTATGATTTTTTTTGCTAGGAGAGGAGCAAGAGCAAGAGCTTACGCAAGACAATGAAATGGAACATGATGATGAGCCAAAGTACATTCATGACTTGGATGACGTTCACGACGACTTGGGAGAAGATCAAGAGAATAAAGAAGAGGTATTGTTTTCAGTTGTAATAATATTTATTTCATTACAACATACCTGTTCTTGCAGTTTGAGACACTACAAGTGGTGAACATCTTGAATGGTAAAGAAACCATTGGAAGAGGCATCATCAAGGAAGCCAATAGAATGGCAAAGCTTCACAACAAGTAAGTTTTCTATAGTTTTGAGGTTCTTTATATCACTCTTTTGCATGCAGGCCTCTGGGGATCATGATGTTGCACTTTCTGTAATAGCTGTCTCGCCAGGATATGAGCGTATGAAGGTTGATTCAGGGGATCCCGATTGTTCCAACTTGGGAAAGTGTTTAACTTATCGTGGAGTGTTCATCCGATGGCCACGGTGTAAGATTGAGGCAGTTGAGCCGTTTCAGAAGGTAAGTTTGTTGTTTAATTGGTATTTTGGTTAACAATTTTACATGCAGCTTCCATTGGACTTTGTTGATCTTGTGAGAAAGAGAACAAAAGCAGAGATTGAGACAATGTGCAACGTGATCATCCCAAACTTGACAAGGAAAAAGCTAAGAACCTATCTCAATATAATGACAAAGACTGAACCGTGGACATACATAGGTTGGATAGATTTGGAACCACCAGTGCTCTACACCTTTTTTGTTGAAGAGAGCATCCGTCTCGGACATATGCGTATTGAGTATGAAGACTGGAAGAAGGCTAAATGGACTGAACTCAATGTGTGTAACTTTGATAACATTAATAAAATATAAGTATTTTACTAAAATCAACGTCTTATAAGTAGTCCTATTATGTATTTTCTAAATGTAACTAAAAATGTTTACTTAAAAAATGATATATGTGTTTTATTTGTAAAATTAATTGAGCGGTTAATTTCTATATAAAACACATGTGTTTAATACGTATATTTTTTAGCTGAATTAATACAAAAAACATAATTTGAAGTTACATATAAAGAAATCTAAAATATTATTGATGTTGTTGTGTTTTATATTGTAACAGCAATATAAATTTATACTTTATAAACATATCAATAAAACATAATAAGAAGTAACTACTACAAGTAACTTTCAAAAACAATCGTTAAAAAAGCCATTACAAAATCATATGTTATTGTGACCAGAACTTGTCATTTTTAATAACATGTATGTGTAAGGTAGGAAAACATATTATAAAACCACATATAAACCGTTATTTGGGATTCCCGTGTAACACATGGTTACGGTTGTGAATCACATGGACACTTTTCACTTCCACATTGGTTAGCAACTCTAATTTCACTATTTGGGTCGTTGGCCATGTGTTTTAGAAACCTTAAAGCCCACTCTTCTATGAGTGATCTCAAAGTGAAGAAAACACCTTCAACTTTTACATAATGCTCTCATGAACACATCTGCACTTGAGGCTACTTGGGAATATGAGAGGCTTTGTCAGTAGCTTACACAAAAAATAGATGGCCCTGTTGAGAGTTCTAGTTCAGTGAAGGGATCTAGCTCACATAGTGTACATGTGTCTTCAACATCACATAAGCTTCATTGTCATTTGCTTTTACAGATAGATAATTGTGCAAGCGAGAACAAAAATAGGTAAATCATTTTAGTTAAGGGTTTCTTAAGCTCATACTTACTTTTATTTTCTAGATATGTACTAGCATACTTGTCAATGCTTGTTGCCAAAGGTGTGTTTGAGACAATCATACTTAGTTTTCTTATGGTTGGTCACACTCATGAAGATATTGATGCGTTCTTCACTAAGGTCTCTAACTCTACAAAAAGGACAAGTGCACTTACCTTACCGCATATGATGGATCTTTTTGAAAATTGCATTTCCAAAAAAATTGTGCTTTGCTTGTGACTGAAGTGCCAGACTTTAAAAAGTTTATTAAGGAGTAAGGGGAGCAATTCTTTAACTGGTCACCTTGTGCCACTACAATTCTTTTTCTCCATAAGAGATGGTATACCTATTATGCAGTACAAGTTACGGCCATCAATGCAGTACAAGTTATAGCCATCAAAGCAGGAGTGGTTACCAAAAGAGGGCTTAATGCTCTTTAAAAGTGAAGAGTATGAAAAGCCACTTCTCCCAGAAGTACAACAAAACCTTATTCCATTGAGTACCCAGCTCAAGGAATAAGAGCTTATTGATGACATCAAAAAATATGTGGTATGGGTTCAAAAATCGATGTTAAAGAATTCTAATAAGGCAATTGGTTACTCAAAACTATATAAGCATGTGGTCGACTATTAAGAGATTGTTGTTCAAGACTTAAAAGGGCCTATTGTTACAAGTACAAAATTACAACACTCTTTTTGGCCTAAAACAAGGTGGCGAGAGAAGATTGAAATGACATCAATGAACATAGATGACATAGAAGTCTAGTGATGTGGAAGTGCAAACCCACACTTTGTTGGACAAAAAAAACCAAAAACCTAGAACATATTTTGATTGTTGCAAGGATCTTTAAAAACTGATGATCGTCCTCATTATTCCAAATGTGTCATCTAATCAGCCTATTTGAATGGGTCAAATTATCGAAACACTTGAAGTTATCATAAAAAATAATATGGTAAAGATTGTATGGTTTAAACCACAAAAAAGGCGGCATGAGAAGGAGAGCGAAAAATATAATGAATGCCTAAAGAAAACATGGTCTCTCAATCAAAAAGACCCTACATGTTTTATAAATATTAAATCCATTCGATATGGGTGGATGTTAAGAAGTGTTGATAAAGTCATAATTAACAAAAATGTAAGAGAATGTATGTTTTCTAAAGCTTAAAACAATTACAAAATTATAAAATATATTATATTTAATTATATGGAAGATTGACTATATAGGATTTTGTATATTATATAAATATTATTAGTAGTATAAATTTTTAATTAATGTTATATTTAAACATTAATATTTTAATAATAACATAAATATTTATATAATGTACCTCTCATTCTTTAATAATTTTTATATTAAACCCATACAATCTTAAATATAATATATTATATATAATACTTTTTACTTTTATAATGTTATTAATTTTTGGTTGATGAATGGTATAATTTATTAAAGGGTCAATTACAAAAATTAATGTTTTAAAGAATATTATGTCTATTTAATCTAGACATATATTTAGACATATATTAATCTAAAGAATATTTTTATAATATTAGAAAATGCTAATTAAATAACTAAAATTATTAATTATTAAAAAATGAAACTATAAACATTTTCATTTTAGTTACAACTTGCATTCTTGTAAAATAATTGTTATTCTTATTGCTGCTCCAATACCATATGTCACCTCAAAAATATCTTCCAATAAACCAGATGGGAATTCAAAATGATACTTGTCATACAATGTTTGAGAACTTGTTAGGTATCAACTCTAGTGCAAGCACTAGAATTACTTTCCCTTTTGCTTTTCTGTGTTCCTAGTGAGGTACAATGTAGACCTCTTTCATAATGTGTTCAATTAGTAAAATACTCTTATGATCAAATGGGTGAAAACCAAGGGCTAACATATGCATTTTAGTGGTTTCATCCATTTAAGGATGTTGCACTAGTACTTTACAGAAATATGGTAAATTAACATCGTAAAGACACTAGTACCTTTTGTACATATACAAGTGATTAGATCTAGCACCAATGTCATATTGATCTATAAGGTGTCTTTTGCTACTTGTATATATATATGTGACTTGAATATGTTCACTCAAATGTGCTTCTATTGCATGCATCTCAATCACAATCATCAATTGTACAATTTGCCTTTCAATAAGGATTCTGGTTTGCTTAGTCTTGCCATATCCATATATGAGATCCCATATTTTTTATTAAATTCCATAACATTATCGCTTTCTCCTTAAATCTAACCACTACTAAGCATGTGTTGATGAGGACTATCTCGCCAATAAATGTTGATGGTCTTACAAAATGTTTGCTCAACGTTGTCTTTAGATGATCAAGAAGCAATAACCATCTGAATCTTCCTTCAAGCATTAACAAAAGAAAGCCCTATAAATATCAAAACTTATTACAAAAACGAGTTACATGGTCTAACTCTCATGTGTGTTTTTGTAAAAAGTATTTTCCATGTCCTTTTGATTAGTATGCACTGCATTTAGAACTTTAAAAGATGCCTCATAGTGATAACACCATGTTTTGAACCGAGCTTCATATTTGTATATGTCATTACAAAGATGACCTCTACCAAAGACATGATAGAAAATAAGTTGTTAGGCTTCTTATACATATTAATGTCATTTGTATGACATATGTTTATCATTTGTTGTATTGTAGTCCGTGTCCACCCAAAAACTAACTATAATAGTAAAAAATTATTGTCATAAGTGACTTAATCTTACACAACTTCATAGCTTATGATGGAATGATACCTACAACTTCATAGCTTATGATGGAATGATGCCTACAAAGACATATGAATCACACACCATTAGCAATATGTTTGATGTTCATGTGCTTTTCAATATGCCATTCTCAGTGGCATTTGTCATGCCTTCATTTTACTAGTTCTTGCCTTAATAATATTTTCGAGATTGTTCATGGTCACACTTTCCATGTCTTGATTAATCATCTATGTAATACACTTCACATTCCACTTTGAAAGTACTTCAAGTGTTAGTGTGTGCATCATGTTTACTATCGAATGTTCCGCCGTATCAAACATTCACGAGCCAGACGTGAACATTAGGAACAACTTAAAGCACGACAGTGCATAAGCCATAACCCCAATGATAAAACCACACAAAAAACATACTCACCTACCCGTGCATCCTGTGCAGACGCAGCAGTTTTGATCTTCCACGGATTCCTATCTCCTTCTATGCTTTACGTAGATATTGAGTAAAATTTATGTTATATTTTTCTGGGTTTTTAATCTTTTCTTTACGGTTTTTCTTTAACCGGTGTTTATAAAAGAAAACCTAAAGTTTGCGAACCCGTTTGTACGTTCAGCGTTCGTTAACACCTATGTATACACATATTTATAGGGGAAAACACACACACACAAGTAGAGATATCCATCAAAGCAACATGTAAGGAATATGAAGAACTTTGATGTGTTTTCATGGAATGCTATCATGGGGAGCTTCTGTAATGGTGAGTGTCTTCCTTTCTTCAACTATATGCAGCTTATTGGGTATGAACCCGGCTCTATTGCGTTCCTCAACTTGCTGAGTACGCCTGTCTCGTTAATGTTCCTATAATAGACCATTATGGATGCATTATGAATCTTGGACAACTTCAAGATGTGATAGAGGCCAGTGTTATGATATGGACGGCCTTTCTCGTTGCGTGTAAGAACCGTGGGGATGTTGCTCAAGCAAAGTATGCAGCTGAACGAGTGGAGAAGATGAACACTGCCTCAACCTTCACAATGCTCTTGAATACAGCTGCTGAACACTCGAACGAAAGGTATATAGCATCTTATGGAAAACATTAACATACGCGTTTCATATATTGCAATATCACACACATCTCAACACTCTATATACTCAACTCTCTCTTTCTCACACAACCCAAAGATCCATGTGCAAGAACTCTACAAACTAAAGAACGATATATGATTCTAATAGACCCTTCACATTAACAAGATACTCACATATTACCCAGAATCCCACTTTCTTTATCCCAGTGTTTGAAAGCTTGTAACTAATTACACAATTGATTATTTTTTTCTCCACGCATCATGCATTCCGTGTAATGCCAATGTCAATCTATGTACTTATATTTATAGGAGAAACACACACACAAACATACACAAGTATCTATGAAGTACCACCAAAGCGACATGTTGTAGTGATACGAGCTAATAAATCACCAGCACAGAGGTTGTACACTTCAAAGAATGACTATGTTTCTTGGAGGGTTTCCCTCACGAGGTTGTTGTGTACACTAATCAACCTTTAACCAAAAGATTTAAAGAACATATACTTTAAAACGTCTAATGAACTCTGCTATGACATATTGTACCATTGCTGATTAAATTAGAGACAAACTACGTACAGTGATGAGCACTGACTAGTCAAATTAGTCTAGAACCACAAGAACACTATTCAAGTCCTCCACACACTTTATTACTTAAAATTGTCAAAGATGAATGCATCTGCTCGTGAATATGAGCACAAATACTTGGCATGAGTTTATCCTCCGTGTAGTGTGGTATGGAGGCTCCACATTCGATGCCTGGCTAAACATTGCATCAATTAAGGTATATTCAGTTTGTTATATATCTGCAAAATGTATACTTCGGTTTTCAGGTAGCTTCTCGGATTCTTAATTTCCCTCAAGCAACTGCACAGCTAGGATTGCCCTCGACTATCGTTTTCTGCTTACTTCAGGCTGCCATTGGAATGTGGACTCAGTGTGTGATCAACGCTCTTTATCTCAAACATAAGACACAAACAGTCCAGCTTAACGTTAATCCTCGTCATCTACAGCGGCAGCACCCTGCAGTTCAGGTGAATCCGTCATGAAAGATATGAATACATCATTCATTTCATATATTGAATTAAATTATATTTTATAATATTAATAGAAGTTTGCAGCTTCATGAAGTCATTGGTGGACTCCTGGGTGCAAGATGGAAAGCAGCGTCACTAATATTTAACTTATCCTTTGTGTTGTTCGTTTCAGTTAACCCGATAATTGCGTGTAACAAGTACGTGTGTGTGTGTTACATTTAGCATGGGATAATGTTATTATTAATGTTAAATGCAGCATTGTGTATTCCATTAATAAGAAACTTGACAAGAGAACGTGGACATGTGTTTTGAGTACAATTTACTCTTTGTCAATCTTTATCCCCAGTGCTCACAACTACAGGATTTGGTCGTTTATTGGAGTTGTCACGAGCATTTTTGTCTCGAGTTACTTAACTGTAGCAACGTTAATTCTGGATAAGGCAAGCAAACCGGTTTATAGTGCACACACACACGTAATGGAGCTATTAATTCATTGTGTTTTTTGAATATTAGGCTCCAGATGTGAGGCATTCAGCTCCTCGCAGCTACCATGAATATTTCACTGGTTTTTCTCAGTTTATACATCTGGGAGCTATCCCCATTCCAGTGTAAGCCGTCTACATGTGTTTTCCTTTATATATAACCATTTTTCTTGTAGTGAAATTATGGATGCAATGTGGAAGCCTCAAGAATATTCTATGGCATATGCCTATAGCACACTCTACATGCTTGTCATTGTCATGGTTCCAACCATAAGTATGAACCAGGTGTTCGGAGACAAAATGCTCAAAGTATCGAATGCATTTCAGGTGCTTCCACGTTCCAGCTTTAGAGATACTTCAATGGTCCTCATGCTTATTCACCTGGTAGGACTCTCTCTCTCTCTCTCTCTCTCTCTCACACACACACACACATTGTGCTTGCATTTGCAGTTCATCACCTTTGGGATGTATTCACTTGCTGCGTACACAATGTGGGAGAAGATCGTGCATATACATGAGTCGCGGAGCTATACAAAGCGAACATTGTCCAGGTTACCGGTGTTCATGGTGATATGGGCAACAGCATTAGCATTCCCATATTTTGGCGTTCTGAACAAACTAATTGAGGCTGCTCCGCTAACTTGGAACTTCTTCATCATACCTTGCATGGCTTATTGTACAGTGTTTTGGTCAATGAATGAACGGAAGCATTCACAGCCTTTAACAAGACTGGGCTGGGTAGCGGATTTTAGTATTAATCTAGCTGTCATATTGTGGGTTCTCATTGTAGAATGTGGTCTGTGTATATGGGCTGATATAGATACTATTCTCAAGCTGAAAAACTTCAAGTTTTTCCCCAAATGTTACGACTGTTAAGTCTTTCATTCTCTTTTTTAAATTGTATATATATAAATTAAATTTGTAAGGGAAGTTGTTTTCTAGGGCTAGGTATTCCCGCCATATCATCAACATCCAGTAGTTAAGTTTTTCTGATTTCTCGAGATTTTGTAGGATATATTATAAGTAATATGGAATATCAAAGACAGTGTTCTGAAGAATATTTTACACTTTGAAATAGATCATATTAGAATATTTCAAAAGATTATTACAAAAGATAATTTTTCAAATTTAATAAATAAAAAATATATATTTATCCATTTGCTAAACCCCAATGGTCTCTCAAGGTCAACCTTGGAATAATAATAAGTATATTTTGTCTATGTATGTCATATCATACAATGGTTATCATAAATTCAATTTAATGATTTTCTTAAGGTTAATGTAAGTTAAGAATCTAGCTTAGAAATAAATTCATCAGCATCATAATGAATAATATTAGGTTAATAATTTAGCTTATGAATAAACTCATTAAGTTAAGGATAATAAATAAATTAAAAGTTTAATATAAAGATAAATTCACTAAGTGTCAAAGTTTTAACCCAAAGGATGGTTAACAAATGGTCATCCGACATTAACATTAATATGTATAAGTACAGTTAAGTCTTTAAGACGACCCCGAGAGTATGTCTTAAATGCCCAAATTATACACCTACTTTACTTAATTCATGAGATGGACCCCCCCATTTTCATGTTTTATAAGGTGGGCTACACAAAATCTTATTCCCAAGTGAAATAATACTTATTGAGTTTAATCGAACAACCCATCAACCCATAAACCTTAACATGAGGTGTTTAAGGTGAGCAACCTTAGGGTTAGGTTGATCCTAGAGGCGTTTCTATATATATGACAAATTGAACTCATTAGAACCAATTAGGACTCTAATCAGGACATCAAAAACAATGGGAGAGTTTTTTACATGAAAGTTTTAACTTCGCTTAGGAGTTTTCTATAAATACAACCGTACCATCACTAAATATCTAGGTGGATTAAGTGGACATGTTTCTTTTACACTTAGGGCTTATCAACATAGTTTGGTAGGTTGTGGTCACAGTAAAAACTATGACATGGTAGGTTTGTAAACAAAAAATTATTGATGAAAACGAGTGGATATGCATGCTCACTACAATAGACATGATTTAAGAGGTGACTTTTAAGTTGAAAGGAATTGCCTTTATTAAGAGCTTAACCCTACATTGCAAACAACGTTACAGATTTTAAGCTTAAAGAGTTAATCATTATAATGCACAAGTGTGAGCTAAATGCCTTCACTATGCAAGTCTTTCATTACTCAATAAACTGAAAAAAAAAAAAGTAAACATATGTTTCCAACATTTTCGTTTCTAGTAAACCATGCCATCTACCCCAAAACTATATTGATAAGAAAACAAAATCCTCAAGTTATTATCCCAAGTCTTTATCATGATTTCATATAATCAAGTTAGTTGAGCTAGTTAACTTTAAATACTGAATGCGCACTTACAATTAACTAAGGTTTCAAGTTGTACATGTTCAAATTAAATGATTTGAACTTAGTAAACTATTCCACCTAAAGTTACTTGTAGTTAGCGTCATCAAAATATTACGAACATCAGATAATACTTTGATTATATTGGATCTTTGAATCAATTGCTTAACATATTCATATATTAATATCCGACTTCCCACTGTATCATAAGTTCAACACCATAGCCTGCTTCTTGAGTTACACTTTTGAAGACATGCATTATAGTGACAACACAATTTGCACTTTTTATTAAAATGTAATGTTCATTCTTATGTTTGAATATGGTCCTTTTTCCGAAGTCAACACATTTGAATATAAGTTTTTCCTCATCTGAACACTGTCATAGTTTCTACTACGACTCCTCTTTTACTTTGGATGTTGACTGTTGTTACCTACTGTACTATGTTGATAAGCCCTAAGTGTAAAAAAAATAGGCCTGCTTAGTGCACTTGAATATATAGTGATGGTCCGATCGGGTGTCATTAGGTATTTGCAAGAAACTTTGGGCGAAGCTAGCACTTCTATTTAGAAAACTCTTACCTTGGTTTTTCATGTCCTAGTTAGGTTATTGGGTGGTTCCGGTGAGTTCAGCAAGTCGGATATGGGTAGAAACACCCCTAGGGTTGACCTAACCCTAGGGTTGCCCTAACCCCACGCCCTAAACCCCTCAGGTTAAGGTTTAAGGGTTAATGAGTCATTAATTAACTCACCAAGTATATTTCCTCTAGGAATGAGATTCTGTGCCAGTCCACTTATGTAAACAGGAAAACAGGCGGGGGGCCTCTGTCACATAAATAAGGTAGTATGTAAGAGTGAGGGTTCTTGGGTTCATGATTGAGCTCGTTACTCTTCTCTTGGTGCAAGCTCTAGCTTGTGTCGTTAAGGCACAACCCTCTGTTGTGCCACCCTAACTTTTAGATGACAGGGGTACGTCCCACCTTCGGGGTAGCTTACCTTTAACGTTGGCAAATCCATGCATGGGAGGTCTTGTCGGAATGCATGTTCCAAGAGGTAAAGGTTGAGGCTTGTCTCCAGCCTCCTCCTCCACGTCAAGCTAGGTGTAGCACTCACGGCCAAGTAAGGCACATCCGTGTCCTTGTCCAACTGTGGGTGTGAGATCTTGTTTGACATGTTCACATTGCCTAGTTCCTGAGGGTTCACTGAGGGGTTCTAGAGTTGGCATTTAGGAGCCACGTTTGTGGCACTTGGTGCATCTCTTGAATCTAAGGGCTATGGCATGATAGCCCACATTGGAGAATGCAGTGTCACATGGAGATGTGACATTGGGCTAAACATCACACGGTACAATGCCCGAGGCATGCCCTTTGGGGTTATGTCATGGGTTGGGTTGGATACTCTGACAAACAGGCATGCTTGTGCTCGCACTAGGGTGCTAAGCCTTGGGCATTTGCTCAAGGGAGGTTAAGTCTTGTAACCATGCGTGCTTAGGCACACTTGGCTAGGGGAGTGTCCTCCTGGGAATCCAGGGGTTGAACAACCTAAGCTTGTTAGCAGGAGCCTTTTCGTGAAGCATTCGCAAGGTCATGTACTTAGGGTTTTCTAAACCTAATTTTAAGGAGTTTGCTTAGTAGAACACTCATGTCCGCTTATGGCGCACACTTGTGTCCTCACTAAGTACTAGCCCTAGGTCTAGGGTATGACTTGGCCACCCAAACCCTTATGGGTTAGTCGTGGTTCAGGGTACCCCTTGTTGCCCTAAAGGGTTATACTCCCGGATGAGGGTGATTCCTCAAGGGGTAAGTGCCTTAGCTCAATCACGAGGGTATGTGTGAGACATATCTCCTTTGTGGAGTTAGGGCATGAGCCTGTCTAGGTCTACTGGGACAGGATCTTAAAGTCTACTCGGGTTATCCTTTAGGGTTCAGGGGATGGTCATTCTAGGGACTTAGGGTGGGAATCTAAGCCTTTTGCCTAATTGGGCCCCTCTTAGGGTTATCTTGGAAGACTTAGCGTTACTCACACAGGGTGATGACGCCGAATGGCCACTTGGCAGTCACGTGTTGGCCCTTTGGGTTAAAACTCTAACAAACACTATTGTCGAAGCCGATATTGAATCTTGACATAAGTCAAACTCAATGGACATTGTCATGTTCTCAATCATGTGTTATCCCAATTTCATATACTTTAAAAAGAAAAATTTGCAATAATGTGTAGACTTAGGATATCACAAGACCCACTTCACAAGACTTAGTTTATAAGCTAGAACAAATTAACATGCCATGTCTTGTAAAAGTATATGGTAAAGTAACATGGATAACCATAAGGTAAAATAACTTGGCATACAACTTGGAAGTTGACTTCCAAGTACTACTTTCAACATTTGCACACCCAGTTACCAAGCAAATGTTCCCTAAAGAGTTATAGATCTCATGACCAACTCTCTGTGCAGAATTCAGATGTGTTTACTGAAAGTGATAGAATACTTTAAGAATTTAGAATTAACTAAACCCTAAAACACACTTCACTTAGGCAGTCCTACTGACCATAAAGAATAAGCTCTAATACCAATTGTCAGAGTTTTAACCCAAAAGGCCAACATGTGACTGCGAAGTGGCCATCCAGCGTCATCACCCTGGGTGAGCAACGCTAAATTTTCTAAGATGACCCCAAGAGTTTGACTCAGATGCTTAATGAGGCAGAAGGCTCAAAGTTCTACTCTAAGTCTCTTAGACTAATTATCCCCCGAACCCTAGAGGATAACCCGTTAGACTTTAAGATCGTTTTCCAATAGACCTAGACAGGCTCATGCCCTAACCTCATCAAGAAGATGTGCCTTACACATACTTTTATGACAAAGCTAAGGCATCGTCACTTACCCTTAAGGAATCACCCTCATCTGAGTGTATAACCCCTCTAGGGCAACAAGGGTACCTTGAACCACGACTAACCCTTAAGGGTTTGAGTGACTAGTACTTAGTGAGGACACAAGTGTGCACCATAGGCGAACACGAGTGTCTTACTAAGCAAACTTCCCAAGGTTAAGTTTGGATAACCCTAAGTACATGACTTTGTGAGTGCCTCATGAAAGGGCTTTTGCTAATTAGCTTAGGTTGTTCAACCTTTAGATCCTAAGGAGAACACTCTCTAGCCAAGTGTGCCAAAGCACACCTAGTTATGAGACCTAGCCTCTCTTGAGTTTATGCTCAAGGCTTAACACCCTAGTGCGAGCACAAGTATGCTTGTTTGTTAGAGTATCCAACACTTTAGCGACAAACCCATAACACAACCCAAAGGGCATGCCTTAGGCATTGTATTGTGTGCCATCTAGCCTAATGTCACATGAAGATGTGACACTATTTCCCAAATATGGGCCCTTTGTTATCCCTTAGAAACTCGATAAGGAAACCTTATCAATTGAGACCCACGACCACATTTTAGATAAGGACAGAAACATGCCCTACTTAGTTGTGAGTGTTGCTCTTAACTTAACATAGAGGAAGAGGTTGGAGACAAGCCTTAACCTCTAACCCTTAGAACGTGCATTCCGACAAGACCTCTCATGCATGGATTCGTTAACGTTAAGGGTAAGCTATTCGAATGTGGAACGTACTCCTATTATCTGGAAGTTAGGGTGGCACAATAGAGGGTTGTACCTTAACGACACAAGCTAAAACTTGCACTGGTAAAAGAGCAACAAACTCAGTCATAAACCCAGGAGCTCTCTTACATGTACTACTTAATAAATGTGATAGAGCCCTCGCCCCCCCCCCCGGTTTTCCTGCACTGAATCTCATTCCCATAAAGAATATACTTAGTAAGTTAATTGATGATCATTGACCCCTAAACCTTAAGTTGAGGGTTTAGGGCATGGGGTTAGGTCAACCCTAGGGTGTTTCTACCCGTCGAAACCACCCAAAACCTATAGAAAACTAGAGTAAGAGTTTTCTAAATGGAAGTGCTAAACTTCACCTAGAGTTTCTTGTAAATACCTAATGACATCCGATCAGACCATCATTAATATCCAACTGCATTAAGCAAGCTTGTTTCTTCTACACCTAAGGCTTATCAACATAATTCAGTAAGTAACAACAGTTAACGTCTAAAGTAAAAAGGAGTCATAGTAAAAATTATGACACTTGTAACTTATTTAATGTTCAAAAAGATATGCTAATGGTTTAGGCTTTAAAAGAGGAGTTAAAGTGTGGACAAGAGAAATGCAAACAAGTAAGAATGTTAGCAACTAAGCGTAAAGACACATGGTTTGATAGCAGCTTGAATAAATAAGAATTGAGACTTACTTACAAAAGTTGAGGCCCTACAAACAATGATGAATTAATGTAGTTGAGAAGGTTCAACACTACATGAAGTTAGATTTAAGGATGAAAAATTATATATTTCCAAGTTGGAAATTAGGTACACATTTAATGAGATAATACATTAAAAAAGAAGAAGGTAAATAGTAAAGTTGAAGTCTATCAATTTGTGTGACGCTTCATTAATTAGCTGAATAATAATCTTTACTCTTTAAAATTTGACTTACTATAATAAAAAATTGATTTTGCACTTAAATTTAAATGTTGATTTTATTTATCTTATACAAGGTGCACAATGGTTATCAACTCTTGTGATTGTTCCTAAATAGAGCTCTTGAGACATTAAATTACATAATCTAATTTAATACTTAAGTTGTAAAAGCTTTCCTGTTCCTACTTGAAATTTGCCAACTCAACTACCTAGTGTCTTAAATCATATGCAACCTTAGTGTTGCATAGTCAAGTTCATGCTCCATCTTCATAAGAGCTTCCATTCTACTTGAGCTCTTTCAAAAGAAATAAATACTTTGTTAATGAGTTCATCAAGTTGTTCATATGTGTTACGACCCGTGTAACGAATCAAAGAATATTCTCCAGAAAGGTATAAGCTAGAATATTCCTAAAGAGCTATACCTAGATCTAATAGAATTAAGGGCATCCTAATATGGGAAGCCTTTTGTGAGGGTCTCTAGTTTGTACGTAGTGGTTCCTAACAATTGGTATCAGAGCTGTAGGTTGGCAAAACCCAGTTGGTGGAGCTGCACGAAGACTGTGCCTCAATACGAGATTGAGGGCTCATCTATCACACATAGCTACAGTGCTTGTGTGGAGGAGTTACAGCTATAGGTTGGCAAAACCCAATTGGTGGAGTTGCACAAAGACTGTGCCTCATTGAGGGCTCAACTATCACATAGAGCTACAGTGCTTGTGTGGAGGAGTTACAGCTGAGGTTGGCAAAACCCAGCTGGTGGAGCTGCACGAAGAGCCTCAATACGAGATTGAGGGCTCAGCTATCACACAGAGCTACAGTGCTTGTGTGGAGGAGTTACAGCTGTAGGTTGGCAAAACCCAGCTGGTGGAGCTGCACGAAGACTGTGCCTCAATACGAGATTGAGGGCTATCACAGAGCTACAGTGCTTGTGTGGAGGAGTTACAGCTGTAGGTTGGCAAAACCCAGCTGGTGGAGCTGCACGAAGACTGTGCCTCAATACGAGATTGAGGGCTCAGCTATCACACAGAGCTACAGTGCTTGTGTGGAGGAGTTACAGCTGTAGGTTGGCAAAACCCAGCTGGTGGAGCTGAACGAAGACTGTGCCTCAATACGAGATTGAGGGCTTAGTTGTCACACAGAGCTAAATTGCTTGTGTGGAGGAGTTACAGCTAAGGTTGGCAAAACCCAGCTGGTGGAGACTTTCTTTCTTGCGAAGCTAGTGCGTGTGGATCCTAAGATCTAGTGGAGCACCAAGCACATGAAGCTTGAGTATAGTGAAGTGAAAGACACTTGGTTTGGAACAAAGCTTGAGTCTCCAAACAAGTTCTTTTACTGTCACCTTGAGCAAAGCTGTTGTGCAAGGAGTTTGCTGACGTCTTCCCTGAGCTACCTCATGGCTACCACATGCAAGAGGTGTGGAGCTGGAATAGGGTACAAAAGCCATTTACCGTAAGCCATTCCGACTGAGCCATGCTAAGGAGCAAGAGGTTAAGAGACAAGTGATGGAGCTATTGGAATATGGCTTCATACAACTGAGCAAGTCTCCATTTGGTGCACCAGTATTGCTTGTCAGGAAGAAAAATGGCACCATGAGGATGTGCATAGACTACAGAGCTCTCAACAAGCAAACAGTGAAGGACAGGATGCCCATGCCATGTGTGGATACTATCATGGATCATCTCGGTGGAGCCAGAGTGTTCACCAAGATAGTTGGGCATTTCGAGTTCACTGTTATGCCATTCGGCTTAACAAATGCCCCAGTCACATTCACTCGGTTGACGACTGAGGTGTTTGGTGACTACTTGCACGACTTTGTGGAGATCTTCCTCAACGATATTCTTATTTACAGTAAGAATATGAAGGAGCATGTGCAGCATTTGTGAAGAGTTCTTCAGTTGTTGAGGGAGAACAAGCTCTATGCAAAGAAGAGCAAATGTGCATTTGCTCAGTGCAAAGTGGAGTATTTGGGTCACATTGTGACGCCAAGTGGAGTGAAGA
Source organism: Selaginella tamariscina (assembly GCA_003024785.1). Classification (NCBI taxonomy): domain Eukaryota; kingdom Viridiplantae; phylum Streptophyta; class Lycopodiopsida; order Selaginellales; family Selaginellaceae; genus Selaginella; species Selaginella tamariscina. The sequence goes on from PUQB01000024.1 coordinate 418,163, forward strand.
CTGATCCACAGAAGGTGGCAGTGGTGGAGCAATGGCCAGTTCCTACAATGCAGAAGAGTTACGGAGTTTCTTGGGCATGGCTGGTTATTACCGGCGGTATGTCAAGGATTATGCCAAGAAAGCTTCTGTTAACTAGGTTGCTGAGGAAGGACGTTCCCTTTGCATGAAGTGCTTCAGAGAAGAGCAGTTTCCAAGCTTTGAAACAAGCTTTGGTACGTGCACCAGTTTTATGTATTGCAGATCCCTCTAAGCCTTATGAGGTATCGTGTGATGCAAGTGGAGTGGCCATTGGAGTTGTACTTATGCAAGAGGGAAGGCCTATTGCTTATAAGAGTCGTACTTGAATCCTGCAGAGCAACAATACTCAACGTATGAGCAAGAACTACTGGCTATTGTTAATGCATTATGAGTTTGGAGGCACTATCTTTATGGTGCAAGTTTCAAAGTGTTTACAGATCACAAGACTTTGGTGTGTATCTGTTCAAACAGAAAGAGTTAAACTCTCAGCAAGCTCGCTGGATGGTTAAGCTCATGGAGTTTGGCAAATTTCCTATTGAGCATTGCGTGGGAAAGGCTAACGTGGTGGTAGATGCTTTGTCACGCGTTAGGAGAGCCACAGTGGTTAGAGAATTCCAAACACGCTTATGTAATGCATTAACAAGGACGGTCAGTGAGTTTAGCCAGGTAGTTCAACATGCTCAAGCACAAGACTGAGGTGCAGGAGCTCAGAGGACAGCTAGAGCCACCATTCTCATTTTAGGATGGAGTTTTGTATACTACAATGGCCATGTGTATCTTCCTCGTGTGGACCATTTGATCAACCAGGTACTATATTTCCATCATGATCACCCGGAGGCTGGTCATTTTGGGGGGAGGAAAACGTATGAGTTGATCAAGAGAAGGTTCTATTGGAGGAATATGAAAGCTAATATCATAGAGTACTGCAGGACTTGTGACAAGTGTCAGCAAGTAAAGGTGCCCAGGGAAAAACCAAGTGGGCTATTAGTACCATTACCTATTCCAGACAGGCGATGGGGCATATCTCTATGGACTTTGTCACCATTGCAAGGACACAGTGGCATTGGAATGAGTCCATATTATGTATGTTTGGACGGCATTCCAAGACAGCTTTTGAGCTGGGTTTAGCAAGTAAGAAAGCTCAAGGCAACATGGATGAGGAAGCTAAAGATCTGAGTGTTGAGCTTAAAAACATTCAGAGTTTGTGCAAGAAGAACTTACAAGCAGCTCAAAGCCGAGCTATTAAGTTTGCTAATGGCACAAAGCTTCCAAGAGTTCCAGGTGGAAGACTATGTATATCTCTGAGTGGTATTTGTCACACATGTAAGGCGGAACACCGTTGTGGCCTTACGGAAGGGACACAATGATAAGTTGTCTCCCAGGTACTCAGGTCCTTATGAGATTCTGGAGCGTATCAATAAGGTGGCATATCGACTATGGCTACTAGAAAGAGTGAGGGTGCACCCAGTGTTTCATGTTAGCCAGTTAAAGAAAGTACTCATAAAGAACAAGTCCCAGGTAGATTCTTTATGGATGTACGAGGCTAATGATACAGGACCAGTTGAGTAAGTTATACTGCCCTTTAGGACAAGGACTTGCTAATGGGGGGAGACGACCCGTGTAACGAATTAAAGAATATTCTTCAAAAAGGTATAAGCTAGAATATTCCTAAAGAGCTATACCTAGATTTAATAGAATTAAGGGCATCCTAATATGAGAAGCCTTTTGTGAGGGTCTCTAGTTTGTACGTAGTGGTTCCTAACAATATGTGTTCTTGATTGTTGGAGATTTGAAGTAATCCTCAATGCACAAGCTCGTGTGGTGAGTTGTACAATATATGCTTATCATATAAGGATTTGTTTACTTCAATCTCGTAACCACCACTAATCTAAAACTAACTATAATATTTGCTCCATCTAATTAAATCCCAAACATCTCAAGAAATTTAATCCTCAATTATGAAGAGAGTCCACAATAAAACTTATAACAAGAACAACGTTATGGCTACAATCATAAATAGTTAATTTCAACTTTGGAGTATTGGATGTACGTAACATAAAAAATCAAATGCTTAGTCACATTAGAAAAAATTGTTTAAAATATGAATGATTATAAGACAAAAGCTTATCTTATATATGTAGATTCATGGATCATTATCTTGAGATAGGGGCTTGCATTCACTTTTACAAGATGGTCATCTCTAACTACATCATCAATGACAGAGATAACCCTCAAACAAGCCTTGTCACTTGCCTACATCATTAAAATATCCATGTTACCATTCAACGTCTTGAATTAAATTATCTTTAAGAACTTCACAAATGGAAGAAACCCCTGTCATAAAATATGCACACCTGAACAGGATAACCACGCTTTTCTTAATTTTATGGAGTTATATGCCAATGTTATTTACAATGAATTATTGTTTGTCATACCTTAACTTTCTACATATATATACTGTGACCATAATTATCATTATTGTTACGAGAACGGAGGATTGAGACTTTCAAGTTGTGGCCACTTTGTCTTTCAAACGAGCTCTTGCACTGATGGTGCACAATAATAGCCGTCCTCTTATTATCATGCTCAACTCATCTTTACTTGCCCATTCCTCATCCTCACAAACTTTATCCTCATGCTTTCCTTGTTAAAGATGTTAATCTTTATTTACGATAATAACATATGTGAATCCTCAATGTCTGTTACAATAGCTTTCCTCTTGCCCAGGGGAGCCCTACCCATTGCCCTTGCTACCCAAATCAAACCCTATTTTGAAATGCACTCACAATAAAAATAAAAAATGAAATTAGTGCTCAAAAGAGCATGCATGTAATGATATAATTACGGGTAGAAACCTTTGATTCATAAGTTGAATCAACTCAAATTCTTATATGGCGTTTTTCTGGTCAATGATAAATCTCATCGATTTTGAGTTAAAACGGCCTTTTAGAATTAAATCACTGGTTCACATAGAGCCTAGGACTTTGTATAGCACTGGTTGTAGTGATACTAGTTGTTTAATCACCAGGACAGAGGTTTGTACACGTCAGTAATAAACTGTCAATTTGTAAGCTTTATTACTCTCTCTCCACACACACATGCATTTAACTAAAAGATTCAAAGAACACATACTTAAAACGTCTAATGAACTCTGTTACTCCATGATATACTGCACCATTGCTAATCAACTTAGAGACAAACGCATACGTACGGTGATGAGCATGCTGCTGACAACAAGTCAATATGCCTGAAGTCAATATGCCTGGGACCACAAGAACACTATTGACGTCTTGACGTCCTCTACACACTTTATTCCTTGAAGTTGTCAAAGTTGAATGCAACTCCACACAGCATCTGCTTGTGAACATGAGCACAAATACTTGGCATGAGTTTCTTCTCCGTGTAGTGTGGTATGGAGGCTCCACATTCGATGCCTGGCTAACTAAGGTTTGTATATTCAGCTTATTACAAACTATATAACTTGCAAAATGTATACTTTGGTTTTCAGGTAGCTTGGATTCTTAATTTCTCTCAAGCAACTGCACAGCTAGGATTGCCCTCAACTATCATTTTTTGCTTACTTCAGGCTGCCATTGGAGTGTGGACTCACAGTGTGATCAACGCTCTTTATCTCAAACATAAGAGACAAACAATCCAGCTTAACGGTAATCCTCGTCATCTACAGCCTGCAGTTCAGGTGAATTCGTCCTGAAAGATATGAATACATCGTTAATATTTTATATCAATTAAAGCATATTATTTTATAATATTAACAGAAGTTTTCAGCTTCATGACGTCATTGGTGGGCTCCTGGGTGCAAGATGGAAAGCAGCCTCACTAATATTTAACCTATGCTTTGTGTCGTTCATTTCATTTGCACAGATAATCGGGTGTAGCAAGTACCTGTGTGTGTTACATTTACCATTATTAATAATGTTAAATGCAGCGGTGTGTATACCATTAATAAGAAACTTGACAAGAGGACGTGGACATGTGTTCTTAGTGCAATCTTCTGTTTGTCAATCTTTATGCCCAGTGCTCACAACTACAGGATTTGGTCGTTTATTGGAGTTATCACAAGCGTCTTTGTCTCGAGTTACTTAACAGTAGCAACATTACTTCTGGATAAGGCAAGCATAACCGGTTTATAACACACACACACACACACAAGTTTATGGATATTGTGTTACTGAATTTTAGGCTCCAAATGTGAGGCATTCAGCTCCTCGCAACTACCATGAATATTTTACTGGTTTATCTCAGATTATACATATTGGAACTGTCCCCATTCCAGTGTAAGCCGTCTATGTGTTTGCCTTTATATATAACCAATTTTCTTGTAGTGAAATTATGGATGCAATGTGGAAGCCTCAAGAATAGTACATGGCATATGCCTATGGCACACTGCTTGTCATTGTCATGGTTCCAAGCATAAGTATGAACCAGGTATTCGGAGACAAACTGCTCACAGTATCAAATGCATTTCAAGTGCTTCCACGTTCCAGCTTTAGAGATACTTCAGTGGTCCTCATCTGGTAGGACTCTCTCTCACACACACACAATGTATTACATGCTCGCATTTGCAGTTCATCAACTTTGGGATGTATTCACTTGCTGCATACACAATGTGGGAGAAGCTCCTGCAAATACATGAGTCGCCGAGCTATACAAAGCGAACATTGTTCAGGTTAGTTCATGGTAGTATGGACAACAGCACTAGCATTCCCATATTTTGGTGTTCTTAACAAACTAATGGAGGCTGCTGTGCTAACTTGGAACTTCTTCATCATGCCTTGCATGGCTTATTGTACAGTGTTTTGGTCACTGGATGAACGGAAGCATTCACAGCCTTCAACACGACTGGGCTGGGTAGCGGATTTTAGTATTAATCTAGCTGTCATACTGTGGGTGCTCATTGTAGAATGTGGTCTGGGTATATGGGCTGATATGGATACTATGAAAAACTTCAAGTTTTTCTTAAAATGTTATAACTGTTAAGTGTTTTATTCTCCTTTTTCACGGTATATATAGATATATACAATTTATTATGTGTTAGGTTAAAGGTAGAAAAAAAAATGAAGCACATCGCAACGACGAAGAGGAAATAAGCAGCACTCCACACTGGGATTTCGTTGCAGCTGCAGAATGGCTACACAAGAAGAGGAAGCACATAAGGTATTTCGATCCTACGTCCACCCTGCTGCCGCCCCAGTCCCAAGAACACAGAGGTAAACCCACACTTGTCCTGGACATGGATAGGACCTTGGTCCTCTCTTGCACATCAGATAATCTCGTTTTGAATCTGTCCGGCGGCAAAAGCATGGTTATTCCGCTTGCTCGGATGGCGAAGAGGCCGGGAGTGGACGAATTTCTCCAACAAATGGCCAGGGTTTACGAGATTGTGGTGTTTACATGCGGGATCAAGCAATACGCAGACACCATCTTGGATAAACTCGATCCACAAGGGAAGTTAATCGCACACAGGCTGTACAGGGAGTCGTGCACGCTGGTAAACGGCAAGAGGACCAAGGATCTGTCTCGGCTGGAACGGGATATGAATCTTGGATGACAAGCGGAAGTCTTTCTGCTTGAATCCGTATAAAGATTAAATAAGATTAATCATAGCTACGATGAGCTTAACAAGTTAACTAGCTATCTGTTAGACCTTGCAAACGCTGAGGATGTAAGAAAGGTAATACAGGAACGGCCCCCTGTGCTATAGAGCGGTAAATACATACATATTTCTTGTAATTGTGGAAACTGTAACAGCGTTCGCTAGACTTAATTGCTGTTATGATTCTAAGTGATTCTAAAGTATCTGTTCTTTGGTAACAAAGAGATCTTGTATATTGATGTTTTGGTTAAAGTGTGTAATAAAGCCTACCATTTATCTGAGATTGACAACAGTAAACAACAGTATTGTATATGGATTTACCATATATCTTTTGGGTATATGTTTACATTCACTCGACAGTTTGTTGTGTTTGCGTGTGTTAAATCATATTATATAAAGTTATGCGTCACAACTTTTCTTTCATGCAGGTAGGTCAATTGCTGCTTTGGGTACAGCGTGTCAGATACGTGTACATGGTACTACATAGAATACTTTTATGTGCGTGCGTGCATGTGTGTGTTCATATATAGCGGAGATGTGTGTCACAGCTTTCACGCAGGTCAATTGCCGATACCTCAGGGCTTCAGAAAAATTGGTTATAACTTGTTTCGAGATACATCTACTATATATATATATCGTAGACATGTAATTCTTATATCTCAGTTGGGGGTGCGGAGCGCAATATATCTGTCAGCAATGCATAGGAAGCGCCTACATTAGGATCAGCCTGCATAGCTTGGATTGCAACGTGGGTTCAGATCCTGATTGGTCCTACACGCATCTAACAAACTCCTCCGCGCCACGCCAGTGGACAAACAAGGCACACGTCAAATCACCTCCTGAGCAATGGCAACGTTTCCAGTCCTGGCCAGTATATCGACCATACAACAGTAGTGTCTGTGCACCGGTTGGATCCCAAAGTCGAGCAACATAGAGGTGAAGTATCCACAACCGAGTTCCATCTTCCCGGTGTCTCTGCACGCTCCTAAAACACTTACAAATGTAGCACCAGTTGGCTTCATCCCCTCCAAGTTCAGCAATGAAAAGGTATGCAGTGTCTCTCTGAACCGGCCGTTCTGTGTGTAACCATTGAGAAGTGCATTCCAAGACACAAGGTTCTTCTCGGGCATGCACTCGAACATGTTCCAGTCGGCCCTGGCTTGCGTGCATTCGCTAGTTCTTTCAGGAATTGCACGGAACAGATCCTGTGCCTGTTCTGTATCGTTGTTCTCAGCAAATGCCGTTTCACGACACACAGTTGTGCGCTGGCATTCTTTCAAAGGCCATCTTAAAGTCCCTCAGATGTCCATTGTGTGCGTATGCAGATATGACTGCATTTCATGACACCACGTCCCGCTCTGGCATCCCATGGAATACTCGAGCAGCCTTTGTCATGTCTCCTTCTCGTGCATAAGCACCGAGAATCACGATCCATGTGGTGAAGTTTCTTGCCGGGACACACTCGAACACCCTCGCTGCAGCATCAACCGGTCACTGCATGCATATATCGACAGGAGTGCGTTCCAGGACGCTACATTCCTCTCTTCAGCAGTGCAAAACAGACTCTCAGCTTCTTGCAGATGCCCGTTCTGTGCAAAAGCAACAACCATTGTATTGCACCCCGTTCCGGCATTGCATAGAAGATCCTCGCGGCCTCATCCAGGTGCCTGTTCTCAGCGTACACTGTCAACATTGCAGTCCATGCAACAGAGTCCCACACGGGCATTCTCTTGAAGGCAGCATCTGCCAGCTTTATGGTCTCGGCTATCTCAGTAACGAGCACTGTCCAGGACACCACGTTCCTCTCTGGCATCCGATCAAACAGGAGTTTCGCGTGGTTGAGATGCCCAGTTTGGGCATACACACGAAGAACCGAAGTCCACGAGATAACCGTACAACACGGCATTCTCTGAAAGAACCCGACAGAGTCTTCAAGCATGGAGTGCTCCTCGAACATGGTAAGCATCGAGTTCCATGAGACCTCGTTTCTCATTGACATTCTATGGAATGTCTGTTTTGCTTGGTGGATATGCCCGTTCCGGGCATATGCGCCTAGCAGGATGGTCCATGAGAAGTGATTGGGCATGTACAAGGTTGCTGCTTGTACATTCCCGCATTTGCCGTACGTTTGGATGACGAGGTTTGCAAGGTATCTGTCTTCACAAAGCTGGCCGTGGAGGATCTGTGAATGAATAGCTCCTACCTCCCATGCATCTCCAGACTGTCTCAATGCCCTCACAAATGGTTGCAGCCCCACGCAAAGTCTCCTTGACATTATATGTTCCCATACCAAGTGTCGATTTCTGAAAACATTGTACATTTATAATTTGGGAAATTTTCATATATAACCCTGACATTATTTATTATATTACTTTAGGCATAATCTCCAGCACATCCTCGGCATCTTGAAGTTGTCCTCTGCGTCCAAGAAGATCGATAATGCATCCATAATGGTCTATTCTACGAACAATACCATAGGCTTCAACCATGAAACCGAACAGTTCACAAGCTTCTTTAACGAGCCCGGCGTGGCTACATGCACTCAGCAAGTTGAGGAACGTAACAGAGTCCGGTTCATACCCAATAAGCTGCATATTGTTGAAGAAAGAAAGACACTCGCCATTAGAGAAGCTCCCCATGATAGCATTCCATGAAACCACATCAAAGTTCTTCATATTCCTGAACACATCCAATGCCTCCTTGGTCTTTCCACATTTCCCGTACATATTGAGAACCGCATTCCGTACAAGGACCTCATCAAACTTACGAATCCTTCTTCCTTCGTTCAACGCCCCAGTAGCTCCGCATGCATCAAGCACGCTCACGAGCGTGACTTTGTCGGGCTTCGAATTCCCATCCTACAACTCCACTGCAAGCTCGGATGGGTACTTCTGGCATACACAGAAATCATCGAGCTCCACGTAATGACGTCCTTAAACTCCATAGAGTTGAACACCGCAAATGCTTCATTCTCATGTTCACTAGTGCATTCCCCAGAGGAAGGTCAAGTTTCAGTCCCTGCTTTTGTATTTGTCGGTGAATATCTTCTCTCACTTCCACGTTACTACACCTCGCATTCAACACTGCAATGTAAGTTACAGAGTTTGGCATCTTCCTGAAGAGCTCGAGAGCATGGAGCTCCTCTCCATGACGGGCATGAGCTGCAATGATGGTGTTCCATGTAACAATGTTGCGGTCCATTACCGTGTCAAAGAGATTTCTTGCATCAACCAGGCTAGAGCATTTCGCAAACATGTATTGTTGAGCTTCAAGTCAGCACGGAAACCCAACTCCCCCACAAGCCTGTGGAGATGCTTTGCCTGTGATAACGAAGATAAGTCAGCAGATATGTTTGCTACAGCAATGAGCATCCGTTTATCAGGTTTAACACCTTCGAGCAGCACTCCGTGGAAAAGATTCATCACTTCTCGAGTACGACCTCGACAAGCAGATGCCTCAACGGTCGTAGTCCAGGCATAAACGTTCTCCAGCTGCAGTTTCTCGAGTAAGTGCATTCCTGTGTTCAGACTTTCACACCTTCCGTACATGTTCACAAGTGTGGATCCAATGACCTCGTCATATTCAACACCGAGCTCTGAGATGCACATGTGAACGCATCTGCCTTCCTTGAGGAACTTGAAACCACCAATAGCACATGCTGTCAGAGCTGACAGAGCACAACCTTGTCGGGTTTGTACCTTCCAGTCTCATTTCTCGAGCGAGTTTTACTGCTTCTGCTGCATTCCCTTCTCTGATGAGGATCCCAATCATCGTGGTCCAGCTTATATGGTCTCGCTCCGCCATCTGCTGGAACATATCTAAGGATTCCTCGGCCGCATGGCATCTGCCATACATGTTTAGAAGAGCGTTTGCTATTGACAACTTGTATTCTAGTCTAGAACGCCTGAGTATGATAGGTCTTCAGGTCCCCAACAAGAACTGAGGGCTACAATGTACTGGGCATATGCTGTGATCATGCTTGTCCACGTAAAGAGATTCTTTTCCTCCATGTTGTCGAACACCTTTCTAACGTTTTCGATGCTTCTGCAAGTGCTGTACATTGTGATGAGGTAGTTGACAAGGCGCATGTTTTATGCATGTCCGGAGTGAGTCATGGAGTTGTGTACCTGTATGCCTTCTTGCAATGCCTACAAGCTTGCAGAGGTTTCTGAGTTCTTTTTCTCCTTATTCGATGCAGCATTTCTGCAATAAACCCACACTTCGGATAAGCTCATTTTGAATCTGTCTGGCAGCAAAACCATGGTTATTCCTATCAGTCAATTCTCATGCATGCCTTAGAAAGAGACAACATTTACCAGTACGGCTCTTCTTCAAATACTTGGTGCTATGCGATCTCAAAGGTCTAAATGTGACGGACAATAACAACATTCAGATGGAGATGACATTCAATTAACCTTTTGTACATGTTCACCAGGCTTTTTTTCCACGACAGTCCAGACAGAGATGATGGCAGAATGTGACGGTTTTCTGCCTCCTGAGACGCTGAAAGTGCTTGAACATGAGCTTTGTGAAGCCAAGATCAATGGTAGAGTCGGATGCGGTTCTTGTGAAACATACATCAGAGGAGAAGACAATTGATTTATGGAGACAATGCTGTGATATGGGAAGCAAAGATTGGAGGAATCCTCATAAGTAGGTGTGCTTGTTGGCATGCGGAAGGGAAGTCTTATATCCGTTGTGGAGGTCTAGGCAGTTTCAAGGCTTACCAGGGCCGGTTTCGAACTAAGGCACATATTCAATGAGGAAACTTATCGTCACAGAGCAATTTGCATAAATAGCGCTATTTTCAAAAACGGAAGCTATATAGTGACTTGTGAGCCGGACAACCCAAGCAAGGATTTTTTTTATCTTGTTGATTTGCTACTCTGTGTTTGAGCATGTGGGCAAAATATGCTACACCCAAATAAAGGAGACTTTATTTGGATTACTCTAGGTGCATGACTGTGTTGTTCTCGGCGATCTTTCGAAAGTGAGTTTCAGGTTCTTCAAATTGCTTTGACAAACTTGATTTTTATTTGTAGATGTCATTGTCCCTCTTGGCCAGTAATCTATGAACAAGTGCATTTTGATGCAACGTGTATATTAAGAGTGGAAGACATCTTTGGGGATATTTGCATACTTCCTCATAATGACCCAACGATGGCTAGAAGGAGCTTCGACGTTGCTCTTGACATTGTTGCAAATAAGTTTTTTTTTCATTTGGAAACAGGGGAAGGAAAATGCCTAGTGTGCCTATTGAAAGGGGATATTGTCAAAGTACAAACAAGAGTAGGTTTAAGAGCAGGTGTCAAGCAACGTCTAGAGGTGCAAATCAAACTTCCAATGGTTGGATGAGCGTGCTGTGTTGTGGATGGGGAACCATTTGTTTCTACCATATGAAGTCTAGGACAATGCTCAACATAAATGGTCTAAGGTGGTACATTTTTATACTAGACAAGAAGGATACAGTTAATTACAAGTGGATGACATGGTTCTTTCTATGGTCAAATGGAGGAAGATATTATTGATCCTTGATTTTCATTGTGGAATACATAATAGCCAATTGCATGGTGGTACTTGTGGAATGGTTTAACATTTAATGCACAAGAAAGGTGTTACAAACGGCACAATGAAGTACTTCTTAGTTGACAATGATTAAATATGAAAGCAAAGTTTGTTAGACGCATAGCCATAGTCAAATATCATTTTAAATGTCACAACCCATACAAAAGTTTAGGCTAAATAATTTGTGTTGGGAGTAACTCAAGTGACACACATGCTACAGTGCAAGCTGCTCAATTAACTTAAATTGGATTTGTGGACTGGGACAGAGTGTGGACAGCGGCTTTTCGATGCTGTAAAGCTCTTGAAATGGCTCAATGATGAGTATAACAAGAATTCTGACATGGAAGTAATGCAAATTCACTCCTAGCTTGCGACGTGTGTGTACGAGGACGGTGGGATATGCAAGCACACACTCAGATGCTGAGTAAGCTCTTTTCAAACCTGAATGCATAGGGAAAAGAGCAGGGCTTAACTCGATGTAGAAGATTTAGCTCTACAAATCATTGTCAAGAGAGTGGGATGACTGCATAGAGAAGATGATGAAAGAGGGCAACTTAACCTTTGATGGAGCTATGGCGAAGCTCATTAACACTACAATGTTACAAGTAAAGAAAGCTCAAACTTATAAGGTTCATCGCACCATGTATGCCAAAAGAGAGCCAGTGAGAGCTCCAACAAGGGAATGGATGGCAAGGAGGCTGCTAGGGATGAGGATGTAACATGATGCTCGTGAGTCAAGTCGGTTGAGGAAACCAATTGGTCGAAGGGACTAGGAATGTGGTGCAAGGCCCTACATGCCAAGCTGGTCGAGGGAACCAAGGAGGTGGAGGTCGTGCCATTGCTCGCTTGAACTCAGCACGTGGTTAGAGCATGGGAAGAGGGGATGCAAGGTGTTTGTCATGAGCAATGCCATGTTGTGTTGGGAGATTGGGCATTGGGCTCGAGATTGCAACAATACTGCCATAGCAAACCTAAGTGAGTTGTAGGAGGGACCATGCAAGGAGGTTGAAGAAGAGAGTCACAATGTAAAGGCTACATGGAGTGGACAACCATGGGTCATGGACTCCACATGCACCAACCTCATGATTATGAATAAATTCATGTTTAAGCAGTATACGCCAGTGAATGAATCGAAAGGAGTAGTCTTAGGAGATGACACTCACCTAGGGGTCTAAGGCAGTGGTAGCTTTTGCTTTTTCTCAAATATGGAAGCAAAATTACATTCTTGAATGCGATGTATGTTTTTGGCTTGCGACAAAACTTGATGTCTGTTGCCAAAGTGTGTAACAATGATGTAGTTATCGTCTTCAATGGTGATGAAGTGCTCTTCATATACAAAACCACTTTAAAGATGACTAGAAAGAGGTTGTTACGTGGGTTGTGTTGAGGGAATCTTTACAAGGTGTCACCTTATGTCCAACGAGTGACAAATGTTAAGCACGTGCCACTCAACAAGGATAATAAAGCTTATCTTTGACATTGTCATTTTGGACATGCAAATTACAAGGTGTTAGAGGCCAAAAATATAGCATGTAGGAACTACATACATAGGACTTTCTTACGGTGGAGGAATAATTTGTAGGAAAGTAGTAGTAAGAAATATCCTGTGTACAAGAAAAATCCTACGACAGTAGGATAAATCCTACAAGGTAAGAAGGATCCTACGGTTGCAAGAAGCAGACAGTTATGACGGTTGGAGGAGGACAGGATTCGGTTAGGGCAAGTAAGGGCAAGAAGGGGAGAGACTATGAAGGCTATGGAGAGCTATGGAGAGCAATGCATGAGAGAGAGAGTATCTTTGGGAGAGAAGTAAGTCTCCACACTTGTTATCTCTTTGTATTCATATAGTAATGCAAGTGCATGTTTATGGTGTATTGTGAATGCTTATGCATGGCAATGGCCAAAGCAAAATCTTATCCTTGACCTTAGAGACGAGATAAGTGTATATATAGAGCTCTTTATTGGACGAAATCCCTACACTTTAATTTGCAAAGCTTTTCTTATACTGTGAACAGTGTTTTCTGCACACAAGAAAGTTTTGTATGTTAACACATGGCGACCACGAAGGGATTTCGCCATTGTTGTGGAGGAATTTGTTGAATTCCTAAGTTAGAAGTGACATAGCTCTGAGAGAAGTAGAGCTTAAGTGAAAAAGAAGTGTGTATATATATGATGATGGATGGAGCCTTGGAGGCATCATAATCCTAACTCGTCTCTAGCAAGAGAGAGAGATAATAGGCAAGCCGAGAGAGAGGCTGCCCGAGCTGAGCAAATAGAGCTTGCTAATAGGTAAGAAGCTCTTATAAAACTCATTGATCAGATAGGAGAAGTGCTGCTAAAGGTGTGGAGGATATACAATACGGTGACTATCAAACTGCAGAGAAGAGGAGTTGGAAGGAACTCCTCGGAGAACAGGATTTCCTATTAGACCAGGAGGAGTATCTCCTGGAAATTCCCCTCTTGGTGAGGAGGAAGGTGGTAGAGAAAACCCACGAGTATGTCTAATATGACACTTTTCCCCGGAATGTTGGGAGGCACATTGATGTTCCCAATATTTTCCGCAGGAAAGAAGGAAAATCCTAAAAGACATTTATTGCAGTTTGAGGAAGTTGTAAGTTGTATAAAGTAAGCAATGCAGATAAGTTGCTTATATTTCCTCACACATTAAAAGGAAATGCATCTGATTGGTATTATGAGTTGGAGAAAGATGTGAGAGAAGATTATGAGAAAGTTACAGAAGCTTTTAAAGAATACTTTAAAAAGGAAGAGTTGCCTGAAGAGCACTTAGAGAAGCTCAGAAATATCCTACAAGGAAAAACTGAAACTCTAAGGAATATACACACCGTTTTAAAAAGCATGAAAAGAAATGCTCACTATATGTTAAGGAAGAAGCTTTGCTTCAATGGTATAAGCAAGGATTGCAGAAGCCATATAGGCATTATGCAATGACAATTGAGGAAGTAGACAGGAAAGATCTTGTAAAGCATCTTAAAGATTATGAGAAGAAGAGGAACAAATAGAAAATATAGCAGAAGGAAAGATAAAATCCTCAAGGAGAAAGGAGGATAGTTCAGATGATGAGGATGAACCTATCAAAGTTCGGGATTATAAGGCTGATGAGAGAATGTTATTACAGCTAGTTAAGTCCTTGAAAGGTAATCCTGTGTATAAGGAATTAGATGCCAAAGTATGGTGTGCCAAGTGTAAAAATCCTGGACATACTAAGGATGAGTGTAGACTACAGTTGCCAAAATGTCAAATATATGATAAAGAAGGACATTCGGCAAAAGACTGTAAGTATTTTATTAATCAAAATGTGGCACGTGTGGAAAAAGAAAGGAGAAAAGAAGGAAGAAAGGAAGGCTGGTATAATAGGCCGTTTCCTGTGAGACAACCACCTGTTACCACATTCCCATCTCGAATAGGAAGCTCTATTATGAGGAACAGCCTGGGAGTTGGGAAGAAGGAAGAAATAGGAATCCTTTTGATAACAGAAGGAATGTTCCTTATACAGGAGGAGATGATAGGCTGTATGAGGGGAATCAAACTAGATATGCTCCACCATATAAGCCTAATATGGGAAGGAAGGAGACGTCCTATAGAGGACCAGAAAGATATCCAAGAAAAGAAAGTTATGGAGATCAAAATAACTATAGACAAAGACAAGTACAAGGAAGGAATTCTATTAATCTTACTTGTTATACATGTGGAGAGAAAGGACATATTTCTCCAAATTGTCCTAAGAATCAGCCTTCCACCTCAAACAATGCTCCTAAGAGAGAGCTTGGAGCTCGGTTCATTGATGTGGATGAGAATGAGCTGGAAAACCATCCTGCCGTGAGAGCAGTAATCTGTACAAAAAGAAATATATGTCAGAAACAGGAATACCTTCCAGCAGAAGAAGGAAATTCTGTGTATCCATTGCGGGATAGTACGCAAACAATGGGAGAGATGACACTCATCTCCAAGAACGAGATCTCCCTGAGTATATCTCGGATGATGATACACAACCGACGGATATACCTAAAGATCTAAAAATAACTGATTCTATTTTAGGAAGAATATTCAAGAGAAAAAGAATATTCCTGTAAAACAGAGTAACCCTAGAAAACAGAGCATTCCTGTGAAACACAGGATGACGTGGCAGAATCAATGGCTCAAAGTGCATTGAGCCAAGAAATTACAATCACGTTGGGACAATTAATACATATTGCCCCATATATTAAAAATCAAATCTTGGAAATGTTGAACATTGTTCCAAAATCCTTACCTGCATATACAGGAATGAAATTCACCGAGTAGAAAAACATTATGAAAAAGAAGGTGATTATGATGGGTATGTGCCCAGCATTACTGTATATATTGGTAAAAACAAGATAAAAGAAGTCCTTATAGATGGAGGCTCAGGAGTTAATTTTATTGAGGAACATGCTTGTAAGAAAATGGGTTTAGGACCCATTGAGCCTGCTCCTTTTAATTTAAAAATGGCAGACCAGAGAAGTGTCAAGCCTACAGGTATAGTGAGAGGAGTGACTATATCTATAAAGGGTCTTAAATATAAGGTGTCCCTTATTGTCCTCAAATGGAAGGAAAAGATACTGTATATACTATGTTATTAGGTAGGCCTTGGTTGAAAACTGCCAAAGTTATACAGGATTGGGGAACAGGAAAGATGACGCTGGGAGAAGGAGAAGGAAAACCGGTGATATACAATCATACTAAAAGGTATGTTAAAAAGGAAAATAGACCTCTTATTTTAGAAGGATATGACTGTTTAATGGCTTAGACGATCAGGAAGAAGTAGAAATCCTGAAAGCATATCCGACTTAAAAGTCCTGACGGATATAGACTTAAACGTAGTGCTGAAAGGAAAGAAAACTGTTCAGCAGAAGGAAGAAGATAGGCCCGGATTGCAGGAAAAGTTCTATAAGGCAATCCCATATGAGATTGATTTACAGGAACAGCCTGCGGAGTATACATATGTGTATACTACAGATCCTTTGCAGCAAGTGAATATAGGTACAGAAAATGAACCTAAAAACCTATTCATTGCTCAGGAATTAGATAAAGAATTCCGGGAAAAAGGATTGAATTTGCTTCAAAATATCAGGATGTTTTTGCTGGACCTATAAAGATCTTAAAGGCATACCTCCTGAATTGTGTACACACACTATACAATTATTACCAGGAAGTGAGCCTGTGAAACAGAGAGCATATAGATGAATCCTAATTATGCACAGCTTGTGAAGGAGGAGATAGATAAGCTGTTAAGTGTAGGTTTTATTTATCCTATACAGGGTGCACAATGGTTATCACCACTTGTGATTGTTCCTAAAAAGAATGGAAAGTTGAGAGTATGTGTAAACTATAAGAAGTTAAATGATGCCACAAAGAAGGATGTTTTTCTTATCCCGTTTACAGAAGAAATGTTGGATGTTGCAAAGCTCCGACCTAATTGTTGTACAATCAGTTACTATTAACACTAATCTTTCTACGATCAATTTTGTCTTGTGTTGCTCCTTGCCTCCTATTCTTGTCTTTTTCTTAGTTCCTAGTTCATGTCCTGCTTCTGAGTCAAGCTTCTTTGTTCTTAGAATCCTACTCACTTCCTTGTTTTTAGAATCCTGCTCACTTCCTTGTTCTCAGAATCCTGCTCACTTCCTTGTTCCTGAATCGTGACTTGATAGTAAGCCACAGTTGGCACACTCAGATTTGTGTGGCCCTATGGACGTACCTAGTCACTTTGGCATGAAGTACTTCATGACTCTCATTGACGATTTCAACCCCTTCAAGCATTATAAGGCCTTCGTCAAAGCCCAACTTGAGTTAAAAATTAAGGCATTGAGGACTGATGAAGGCAAGGAGTACCTCAACAATGCCCTTTGTGACTTTTGTTGTGCGCATGAGATTCGGCATGAAGTCATTGCGCGTTATACTCCACATCAAAATGGAGTTGCAAAGCAGAAGAATTTGACGCTTGTTAATGTAGCTCGCAACTTGCTACTTGGTGCTAAGCTAGATAAAAAATTCTGGCAAGAAGCAATTGCCATGGCACTCCATGTGCAAAATCACTTGCCTACCGTGGCACTTAAAGGGAAAACTCCCGAGGAAGTGTGGTTTGGAAAGAAACCAGATTTCTCTCATCTGTGTGTATTTGGTTGTGCGGCATATGCCCATACTCCAAATTAGTTGTGTAAGAAATTGAACCCAAAGAGCAAGAAATTTGTGTTTATTGGATATGCTAGCAATGGGGAACATAGTTGGAAGGGGTATAAGATTTGGGATCCCATCACCAAAGCCACCCTTGTTAGCAGCGATGTCATCTTTGCTAAAGATGATTTCATGCATGACATGAAGCAACCAACATCTACATAGTTCATCAATGATAACCTTCTTGTACATGTCATTCCATTTATATTCTAAGACTATGGTGATAGCATGGGAGCTTAGCCTAGTGGAGATGACGCTAGGCCCGAGCACAACGTCGAAGAAGGAGATGCTCTAGTTGATGCACTGCCACTTGACAAACTTGTAGTAGTTCCACCTGTGTGTCTCAGGGGCATGCTTGACCCTGTTGAGATTCTTGATGGCCCACGCATGCAAAGGCCATCTTAGAAAGTTTTGGAGGATGTCACATCCCTACTTGATGATGAAGTTGAAATGTGCATGTTCACAGATGAGAACATTCTGTGGACGTATGAGGAAGCTGTGCATGGCCCTGATTCCTAGTTTTGGTGTGCGGCCATCTAATATGAAATGGATTCTCTTCTTGAGAATCACACATTTGAAGTTTATAATGCTCCACATGATCATAAACTCATGGACTTCAAGTGGGTATTCAAGAAGACCCATGATCGTTACAAGGCTTGGCTTATAACTAAGGGTTTCACACAAGTGAAAGGCATCAACTACGATGAGAGATTTTCTCTTGTGGTCAAAATGACAAGCATCCAAACCATTTTGCTTTTGCAAATGCTCAAAACTGAAAAGTCCATCAAATGGATGTGAAGATCACCTTCCTTCATGGCCAACTGAAGGAAAAAATCTTTATGCAGATCCCTGCTGGTTTCCCTGGTCATGGAGATCATTGCAAAGTATGGAGGCTTCACAAGGCTTTGTATGGCTTGAAAGAATCGTCACATTTATGGTACCAAAAGTTTAATGAAGTCTTACGCAAACAAGGTTTTCATCGTGTTGCTACCAACTCAAATGTTTATGTGAAGGGCGAGGGAGAAGCTTTGCTCGTCATGGCCTTGTAGATGGATGACTTGTTATGCATGTATGGTATTTTGTGTTTGGTTGCCTTCCTCTTTCTCTGATCACCAAGGGAGAAGAATTGGCCATTCGGGCCTTGAATGTCATAGTTTTTACTATGACTCGACCCTTTACTTTGGAGGTTGAATGTTGTTACCTATTGTACTATGTTGACGGACCTTAAATGTAGTGAGAAACAGCCCCGCTTAGTGCACTTAGGTGTTTAGGGGGTAGTCCACTTTAGATGTTGTAAAAAACTCTAAGCGAAGGTAACACTTATCTTCTAGAAAAACCACCCCTCATTTTGACGTCCTAGTTAAGATGAGTTTGGCATGTTAAATAAGGTTAGGAACACCCCTAGGGTTGACCTAACCCTAGGGTTGCCTAACCCACGCCCTAAAACCCCACCCCCCTTGGGTAGGGTTTAGGGGTAGGGGTTAGTGTGCAAACTCATCTCATTAACTAAGGGGTTGGCATTCCGTGTTAACCCACTTACACATACAAGAAAAGACGCGGGGGGGGGGAGGGGGGCTCCATCACATAAATAAGGTAGAGTATGTAGGAGTGAGGGTTCTTGGGTTCATGACTGAGCTCGTTACTCTTCTCTCGGTGCAAGCTCTAGTTTGTGTCATCAAGGCACAACCCTCTATTGTGCCGCCCTTACTTCCAGATGATAGGGGTACATCCCACCTTTAGGGTAGCTTACCCTTAACATTAGAGAATTCATGCCTAAAAGGTCTTGTCAGAATGCACGTTCCAAGAGGCACAAGTTGAGGCTTGTCTCTAGCCTCCTCCTCCACGTCAAGCTAGGTGTAGCACTCACGGTCAAGCAAGGCACATCCGTGTCCTTGTCCAATTGTGGGCGTGGGATCTTGTTTGACAGGTTCATGTTGCCTAGTTCCTAAGGGTTCACTAAGGGGTTCTAGAATTGGCATTTAGGAGCCACGTTTGTGACACTTTGTGCAACTCCTGAATCTAAGGGCTATGGCATGATAGCCCACATCGTGGAAGGTAGTGTCACATGGAGACGTGACATTGGGCTAAATGTCACACGATACAACACCCAAGGCACGCCCTTTGGGGTTGTGTCATGGGCTTGTCGCCAAGGGGTTGGATACTCTAGCAAACAAACATGCTTGTGCTCGCACTAGGGTGCTAAGCCTTGGGCATTTGCTCAAGGGAGGTGAGGTCTCGTAACTAGGTGTGCTTAGGCACTTTGGCTAGGGGAGTGTTCTCCTTAGAATCCAGGGGTTGAACAACCTAAGCTTGTTAGGAGGAGCCTTTTCGTGAAGCACTCACAAGGTCATGTACTTAGGGGTTATCCAAACTTAGCCTTAGGGAGTTTGCTTAGCAAAACACTCATGTTCGCCTACAGTGCACACTTGTGTCCTCACTAAGTATTAGCCCTAAGTCTAGGGTATGACTTGGCCACTCAAACCATTAGGGCTTAGTCGTGGTTCAGGGTACCCCTTATCGCCCTAAAGGGGTTGTACTCCTGAATGAGGGTGATTTCTCAAGGGGTAAGTGATGATGCCTTGGCTTTGTCACGGGGGTATGTGTGAGACACATCTCCTTTGTGGGGTTAGGGCATGAGCCTATCTAGGTCTACTGGGACAGGATCTTAAAGTCTACTCGGGTTATCCTATAGGGTTCAGGGGATGGTCATTCTAGGGGACTTAGGGTAGGACTCTAAGTCTTTTGCTTAATTAGGCCTCTGAGTCAAACTCTTAGGGTTATCTTGGAAGACTTAGTGTTGCTCACATAAGGTGATGACGCTAAATGGCCACTTGGCAGCCACGTGTTGCCACGTGTTGGCTCTTCGGTTAAAACTCTAACAATTGGTACCGGAGCTATTCTCTGCGGTCAGTAGGATTGCCTAAAGTTGTAATGTGTTTCAGGGTTTAGTTAGTTTTAAATTTTTGAAGTACTTTATCACTTTCGGCTAACGTCTGAATTCTGCGTGGAGAGTTGGTCCTGAGATCTATAACTCTTTAAAGAACACCTACTTCATAAGTGGGTGTGGTTATGGACTCCAATGTTGGAGGTAGCACATGGAAGGCAACTTCCAAGTTGCATGCCAAGTTACTTTTTCTAGGTTACTTTACCTTATGAATGTTCAAGTTACTTTACCTTATGCTTCCACAAGACATGGCGTGTTAGTTTATTCTGGCTTACAAACTAAGTCTTGTGAAGTGGATCATGTGATATGCTAAGTCTACACATTATTGAAAATTTTCTTTTTCTTTAAAGTGTTTGGACTTGGGATAACACATGATTTGAGAACGTGACTATGTCGATTGAGTTTTGGCTTAGGTCAAGATTCAATATTGAGTCCAACTATAGTGTTCAAACAGGGAAAGGCTTATATTAAATGTGCGTCTTTGACTTCGGGAGAAGGGCATATTCAAACATAAGAATGAATACTACATTTTGACATAAAGTGTAAAATAAGCTCTCATTATAGTGTATGTTTCCGAAAGTGTAACTCTAGAAGCAAACTATGGTGTTGAACTTGTAATACAACGGAATATCAAATATTAATATATAATGAATATGTTAAGTAATGGGTTTCAAGATCCAATGTAATCAATGTATTGTTCGATGTTCGTAATATTTTGATAACGCTAGCTACAAGTAACATTAGGTGGAATAGTTTATTAAATTCAAGTCCCTTGATTTGAACAAAGTATAACATAAAACCTTAGTTATTGTAAGCGCGCACTCTATATTCAAGTTAGCTAACTCTGCTAACTCATTTAGAATGTATCCCATATGAGATCATGAGAGAGATTTGGGATAGCAGTTTAAGGATTCCGCTTTTTTATTGGTACAGTTTCAGGGTAGATGGCATGACCTACCAAAAGAGTAATGTTGGAAACATACGTTTACATTTTCAGTTAACTAAGTAATGAAGGATTTGCATAGTGAAGGCGTTCAGCGCACATTTGTGCATTTTCATTATTAACTCTTTAATCTTAAAATTTGTAACATTGTTTGTAATGTGAGGATAAGCTCTTGAACAAGGGTGATTCCTTGCTTAAGAAGAGCATGATTTGGATTCTTCACTTTACTTATTGACTAAGTAAGGAAACTTGCTAAGTTTAATAAGTTATGTGTGGTGGTGTAAAATGAGTTGGAAGCTAGTAGGGTATACATTTTAGAGGTTTAAGTGCATGTACTTCCTCAAAGAGTCGATATTATATGAGAATTAGAAGTTGATATTGATTTCAATATCGATATCATTTTTGGGCCGAATACGATTATTCAAAAGACGGTTTCTTGACTTGCATCATGGTCGCAAATGTGGGCACTCCGAGAACTTATAAAGTAGTTCTTTGGAATATCGAAAAATAGAACTATTCTTGACTCAAGGTTTGATTGTAGTCCTTGGGTTAGTTATTGGTTCTATCTCAAGGTTTGATGGTGTTCCTTGAGGCTGGTTCAAAATCCTTGAAAGTGAGATATCCAGTGGTTATATTAGTTCAAAAAGATGGTTTCCCTTCTTGATGATCGTGATACAATGTCCTTAATGTATGGTCCAATATCTGGTATGAAAATATGAGGTTTCCTATCACCTTATTCATTGAGATATTCATATCTTAGACTTTGAAAGTATTTATGCCAATCTTTTAAGATTGATTATAAATGACTTGTCAAAGTATAACATGGTATCTCTTGAATATTAAGTTTGGAGCGCTCAATATTAAGACTTGGTTCTGTCATATAAGGTGGCCATAATCATGAAATATAAAGACTCAAGCGGATTTGAGTCTGACACTTTGGTAAGGCAGTACCTTAATATAATAACTTGAAACGTGTTTTCAAGTTAGTTGAGAAATGAGGAGTTTCTTAATACATTGCTTGAGGAGCAATGTGGTACATTGATGATTGCTAGGTGTCTAGAGTGAATAATGTATCTTAGTTCGATGTACTAAACTAGATATTTTATTCATGTTTAGGGAGATCTATTGAATTATAAGGTATGACTGAAACATGAAGTTGATATAACACTTCAGTGTTAATAACATTTATGTGGAGGTTGATATCTTACTAAATCAGTTAGATGAACCAGACACTAGTTCATGATTCCTCTTAATCTCTGAATAAAGTTCTTTGGAATACTGTTGTAACATTATATTTCCGTTTCAAAACTAAAGTTTGGTTCATGTAAACTAAGACTATGTCTATATATAGTTGTAGCATTTCGATAAATTATATGATTGTAAGTTTATATCCGCTAGTATAACAACCAGTTGATAAAGCTTAGGATTTGAACGTTGAAACGATCACTATCCATTCAAGAGTATTTATAAAATAAGGATTAATTTTAAGAGATGTTTATCAAAACACTAATTGCTTCAATTAGTGAAAATGCTATACTTCAGTATAGTGTTGAGAAACATTTACATAATCAATTTGAGTGTTGGACATGAATATACGAAGGCATGCAATATTCTGAGTTCAGGGAGACTCGTATCGTGGGAAACTAAGTTTTAAAATTTAGTATTTTTAAACTTAGTGAGATAAGAGTTAGAAATTATGGAATGGCATCTAATATGTTGTGCTCTTTGGAGAATGAGTACAATAAATGTGTCAGTTAAAACACGTACTATCTTAGAGATGAGTTGAATTTCCTAGTTTCCATATTGGTTTTTAAAGAAAGGTATGTTAGCTTATCTGGTCCCTGAACTGGTCGGTGTTATGAAAGATTACAAGCTAGGTTGCAAAAGACGAATGGCAGTGCTATCACACTTTGTCACAGATTTGACTGAATTTGATTCTTATCGGGAATAAATTTATGTTAATGACACCAAGTGGATGGCATTTGGCAGGTTGGCACGACCTTGTTGTATACATGTGTACAACCATGCGCCTCTGTGATTGCCTCTGGCCAGATTGACATGTCTACAAAGAATAGGGTTTTGAGAGAAGTACTCTAGCATTGGAAAAGAGCTTGATTCCGATAAAAGTCTCATACCTAGTCTGGCGTAACTATATACTAAAGGGGATAGGTATAGTAGCAGACCCTTATGAAAAGGGGTAATGAGAAACACCGAGGGATGCAGAAATGTAAAGCTAGAATATCGTAACATGTGGAAATATGCACGTTGTAACTAAAGTGGGCATGATACGTGAAAATGGGAATATAAAATAAATTACTAATTAATACTTAAGTTTTAATTATTAATTAATCATTTAATTAATATGTAATTAAGCCTTAAATATTAATTAATTAATTAATTAATCCTTCAATAACCTTACTTAGTAAGGAATATTCCTAAAATATCTTAGAATATTCATATTATTCTAAAAATAGTTTACAATAATGAAGAAATACTATCAAACATAATTACAAATGAAATCATTTCTTATCAACATGTTAATTTTTTTATAAATACTTTCTTCCTAACCATACAGAGAAATCTCCTCATTTTGTCTAAATCATCACTCTCCGGATTAATCAAATCATTTTGGTCAATATCTTGATGTTGTTGCCACCACTAACACTCTCACGAATGCAATTGGGAGTTGCCATCCTTGTTAATACATAAGATGTAATAAGACCAGGTCTGCATAAAGGCTCATCTAAAAATGACGTTCCTTAAGAATAATATTATAAAGCGCCCGGTTGCTATCCTTCATTTTATAAAATTCAAAATCGAGAAAGAAAAAAGCTTCAGGAAATGTATGATACGGTGGATACTGCTCACAAAAATTTTCGAGATTCTTCTTTCTGAGGCACGTATCCAAGTAGTTCACTAGCTCATCCATGATATCGGTATCAGAATATGGATCGAAAGTGATTGGATGAATACAAGCAATGTTTTGGTTGAGCATAGCCTTCTGAGGAGAGTCGTCTACTACTAAGATATGTGCATTCTTCATTATCCTTAAGCGACTGATCTCCCCATGAGTCCCAATTATTCTTTCATTCTTGAAGAAGTATGGCTTGCTTTCCTTTCTTATATTGTGAAATTCGAGAGGTTTATAACACATTCGCTGGTCAAAAATCCAATCTTTACGAATCACCTCTTCTGCAACACTACAATGTTTCTTAAGCAAATTCAACAGCGGTGTTAAGTTATGAATCTGCATGCATGACCAAATCCCCACAAGCGCACCCATCTCCTTAAGCTTTTGAAAGAGACGATCCAACCCTGGACGAAAAATAATATCATATCGAAATTTACCATGACAAGGAATGAAATCTCCTTGTTTGATTTCTTTTTTCCTATCCTCGGGCCTTTGTCGATGAAGCAGAACACCATTGACATCCAACAACACAATATGGCCATGAGTAACATGAGATAGCGTTGCCTCTTGAATACTTTGCAAATCACTTGTTTGCTCCCTTTCACATTTATCCGTTGCCACTATCTCGTTGCCTATCCCTTCATCATTTAATTGTACATCATCCTTACAAGATTCAGATATTGCATGCGCTGAAGAAATTGATTTCGGAACTGAAGCCAATAAAAATGATGATGAAAAAACTGAAGTGGCCCCCATGGTAACGATGTTTTGAGCTGCATTATTATCCATTTCCTGCATGAACTCTGTCATTCTGACATGTGGCACAAGAAATTGTCGCCAAACCCCTCTCTTACCTCATGCCAATGCTGAAAATCCATGTTCTCAATTGTTTCATTACATCTGCAAAATGATAATTAGCTGACCTTAAAATTATCAAGGTATATTATTTACCTTGTTAATGTGTGACCCATGTTTGAACTAAAAGCTTCATTAATCCTTGAGAATTTATTTTCTGTACAAATATAAAGAAATATACAAAAATGCCTTATGTTACACTCATTTACAACTATTCGTCACTCTAAGAATTCATTAACAATTCTTCTTCGCTATTACCTTCTGAGTGAGGCGAAGAAGGTCTAAGCCGCTTGTGAGATGGTTCAAGATCTTCTGCATCTTCTATTGATGTTTCCATGGGTAATGGAGTGTGAATGTTCTGTACTCCTCGAGATAACTTCCGGTCTAATATCTGATTGAAGTTCGTCCTCAGACTCCGACATTGAACCAGATTCGTCTTCAGAGCTATCGCACTTATCTGGAGGGAACTTTCTCAAATACTCCTTTATGGATTCGTTGGGGTAGTCAGTTGAGAACCTATTATCCACTTGTTCAGGTCCTCAACCATGGTCTTATCCTTTTCAACGGCAAACACACATGTATGCCGAAGGTAACACTCCTTCAAGACGGACCCCCTAGTGCAGTAGTCAAAAACCCACGCATCACTGTGAGGACCCCTGATCAAGTTGACGATGCTCCGTGCCGCTTGACTTGTGATGTTTGGATAACGTACATTGCCGAATACGTCACTCTCCTATCGGTGTATCGGATGGAGGTTCAGGGCCGTTGGAGTGCAAACAGATGCCTGGCCAGTCATTTGGAAGTTTGAAACTGTTTGGCGCATTCCTAACAACCAAGTGAACAACCGAATCAATGCACTTCGGATCAGCATCATTCATATAAAATCCTGTCCAACGATGTTTATTCCTCTTGGCAAAGGAGAAGGCAAAGGTATCGGTGACATGAGCAAGAATCAAGAAATAAATACCTGAAAAAGTAGATATCAGTCAAGAGTGCAAGTATGAATTCAATAATAAATACCTTCTTTGTACATACTTGCACGACTAAGTTTCTCCACCAAATCCTCTAGTGTCCTGTCTGTCGAAGGATTTTTTGACACCCGCCGATCCATCACGAACAATTGAAACGGTTTCCTACAAGCAGTGATGGTACCCCATAAAGTCTCCGAATCCAACAACAAACATCTGTAGGGCTTGTCGTGATTCGTAGCATCCTCCTTTATAAGGTTCAACTCGGTTCTCCGCTGCTGAAGGACTGCCATAAGAGAAGGCGTCATCGCAATGTTCTCCTTTTTGGCGTTGGCGTGCAATAGATTCTTGCCCAGATCTTCCGATTGATTCACCCATTCAACAAGCATATCATCATTTGTCACATGCAAATATTTGCTGACCTCTTCGTATGTTGAAGCCGAAATCCAACCCAGTTTGTGGCAGTGTATTCCCAACCACTCCTTGAAGTGCCTGACCGTCTTCAACTCCATTGCCTTGAGATGAAAAGGAGAGGTGGGGCTGTTGTTAATCTGTAATTTGCCATCAATCACCAAATCAGCCAAGACTTCCATCTCCTCCATCGTTGTTCCATTTAAAGGCTTCAACCATGTGAGCTTGAAATCGTTGTCTACATCCTTTATAGATTGAACAGACTTAGCCTTCGGCGTCTTACTGGGTTTCTTTGCAGACTTCTCTGAGGGCTCCACTTCACTTGTCTGCTTCTTCTTCAGTGTTCCTTTTGCAAAGGATTCCATAATCCCCAACCATTTGGCAAAGATCCTATCCTCGGGACAAGAAATCAACATCATCAAAAAGGATGTTTCCTTCCCGCCCACCTGGGCAAAATCAACTGCTACAATTTCTTCAACTCTCTGAGAAAAAAGACAGATTAATATACCGGCGAGATAAATCCCGCCCAAACAATTTGCTTACCCGGTAGTCCGCAGATTGTGTATTCCCTGCGGTAGCTCTTTGTGGTCGCTGAAGAGATTCCCACACGGCTCGCGTGTGTTTGAACTTCTCCCATATTTTGCTGTTGTAGTGGTTGGTGTCTGCAGCGTCCCATTCCGCCGATAACTTATGGTACTGCTCGATTGTGAGATTCGGCTTCGCTAAAAACGCCGATCTTTTCGTCAGCTTCTCACGGGTATGCTCGGAAAGTTTTGTTGCCATCGTTCCTTTGTTGTGTTCGTCGAGAAGTCGTTGGGCTGCCGTTATTGTGTGCTGGCCACTAATGATGTAGTACTTAACTGATTTTCTATTCTCCGTCTGAACCTTCCTCATTTGTTCCGGTGTTGTGATCCACACTTTGTCAGCGCCTTTGTTTCTCTCGTAGTATGCGCACAAAACAGCATTATGTGGAACGGTGTAAGAATTGTCGTCCTTCATCTTCTCCATGAGCTCAGCTACACGTTCCTGATTGAGTGGCCTGTAATTGAAGTTTGGGTTGACGCTGCAATACTTAACCCTACACTGGTAAATCCTATCATCCAACATCATTTCCTTGTGGCTTATTGCAGCATGGACGCCACAGGTGCAGCTGACAAAACGACTAATGATTTTCTTTTACGATCCGAATCAACATGTGTGATCCCCGATTGATGCTGTTCTAAGGTTCTCGGCACACTCTTCCAGCTCCCGAAATTTGCTAAGCAAATTGAACGTGATCTGTAAAGAACCTGAGACCAAGCCACCCTCTCAATCTCCTTTATGATGTCGCTGTTTCTTCTTCAATGTGAAGAGGGACGATTGCTCCACTTGTGGATTTTCTGTATTGTGAAGCAATATCTCCTGACAATACACCTACTCGATGAGTCTGAAGATCTTCGAAGTAGACATCCAGATGGATCCCCTCCATAGATGGGCTTTCGTTGAGTTGAAGAAGAACTCCAAGGTCAACATCATTAGTGAACACGTGAACGTCATTATCCACAAGTCGACAAAACCACCCGAAATTAATGTTGTAACTGGCGACCTCTGGATCCGAGAACGTGACATTGGATGGAACAAGGCATATGTGTCGAGCATCGTTCAATCTGGGTTCACAGCATGCTTTCGGATGCTTGACTAGCACACCCACTTTCCATTGTTTTGCTTGTCACAGAGGTTAGTTTGACAGCAACCATGGTTGTTCCAATGCGCTTCCCGTTTAGTTTGAAATATGGCCAAGTTGATTCCAGAATCCCCCTGCCCATCTCTTCTCCTGCTCTCGTCTTTAATGTCACCTCAATTCCACATCTGAATACAAAAATGATTAGTTCAACAATACGAGTATAACAGATTTTAATTCTTACCCAGAATTTGACGACGACTCCATACT
The DNA here is from genome assembly GCA_003024785.1 of Selaginella tamariscina. NCBI lineage: Eukaryota > Viridiplantae > Streptophyta > Lycopodiopsida > Selaginellales > Selaginellaceae > Selaginella > Selaginella tamariscina. The sequence continues at coordinate 446,532 of PUQB01000024.1, forward strand.
AATGACTCGATCTCCTTGTTTAATTAAATCGTCCTTCTGCAAAATAATACACTATGAATACAAATCATATAAAAACGCACACACACTTGTATAAACCCTATACAATAATACACAGAGAGAATAGACGGAATTAACTATCCTTTGTGCTAGTTCAAAGGAAAGATAACATTTCGTTTTAAACCACCACAAATGTGAGCTCTGGACAGTTTTACATAGTTTCCTAGCTTTTACTCGAAATATTATGATAAGATGATAAAAGTAAATAAAATGAGATATGCAACTTATATATACTAATACACATATATATTCACATGGAAGGTGGCGGGATTAATCTCGCCACCCCTTCAATGCCTCCTGAAAGAGTGGGCGGGATTAATCTCGCCACCTTTCTGGAGGCCTTGAACGGGAGTGCGGAATTAATCTTGCCACCCTTCTCGGTCTCAGAGAGAACTGGGCAGGATTTATTTGGCACACCCCTTCAGTGACTCCAGAAAGGAGGCGGGATTAATCTCGCCCACCATGTAAGGGATGGTTAAATGAATTTCCCCACCCTTCCCAGTTCTCTCCATTGGTATGTTGTAAACCTTCTACGTCTCAGACAGAAACGTTTGGGATTGGTCCGACTCACCAATGGAGAAAAAAGGAAGGGTGGCGGGATTCATTCCTCCAACAGGCATTGAAGGCTCGGCGGGATTAATCCCGCCGCCCAGGGCCTTCACTCGGTCCCTATGCGGCGGGATTAATCCCGCCGGACGCCAATTCCTACTCGAAATGGCGGGATTAATCCCGCCACCTAGGCCCAGGAAGGCCGGCGGCGGGATTAATCCCGCCGGACGCCAATGCCCTGTGCGAAATCTGACGGGATTAATCCCGCCGCCTAGGCCCTTCAGGCAGGCCAATGGCGGCGGGATAAATCCCGCCTGATTCCGCTCAGGGCATGCGTACGCGGCGGGATTAATCCCGCTAGTTCCGTGCAGGGCGGGAGATTAATCCCGTCGGACGCCAATGCCCTATGCGGAATCCGGCGGGATTAATCCCACTGCCTAGGCCCTTCAGGCAGGCCAATGGCGCGGGATAAATCCCGCCCGATTCCGTGCAGGGCATGCGTATGCGGCGGGATTAATCCCGCCGCCCAGGCCCTTCATCGGGCCTTAGTCGGCGGGATTAATCCCGCCGGATGCCAATGCCCTGTGCGGAATCCGGTGGGATTAATCCCGCCACCTAGGCCCTTCAGGCAGGCCAATGGCGGCGGGATAAATCCCGCCCGATTCCGCGCAGGGCATGCGTACGCGGTGGGATTAATCCCGCCGCCCAAGCCCTTCACTTGGGCCTTAGTCGGCGGGATTAATCCCGTCGAACGCCAATGCCCTATGTGAAATCCGGCGGGATTAATCCCTCCGCCTAGGCCCTTCAGGCAGGCCAATGGCGGCGGGATAAATCCCGCCCAATTCCGCGCAGGGCATGCGTATGCGGCGGGATTAATCCCGCCGCCCAGGCCCTTCACTCGGGCCTTAGTCGGCGGATTAATCCCGCCGCCGAGTGGCTAATTATATAGCGGCGGGATTAATCTCGCCGCTACACACGTCTCACCATATAGTGGCGGGATTAATCCCGCCACTACACACACACACACTATATATATATGTATATGTGTGTGTAGGAGAGTGCGTGTGTGTGCCAGGAGATAGTCAAATCAGATAAAATTATACAGATACACACACACACACATATATATGTATATGTATATGTATATACGCGTGTGTGTGCGAGAGAATAGATAAATAAATAAAATTATACAGATACTGGTACACATAATATATGTATGTATACATAAGTATATATATATATTAATATATATATAGTGTGTGTGTGTGTGTTGTGTGTGTTGTGTGTGTGTGTGTGTATCATGTGTATGCGTGTGTGAAACAAATAAAATCATACAGATAAACAAACACACACACACATATAATATATACAGGAGTGTGCGTGTGTGCGCGAGAGATACAAATTAACAAATCAATAAAATTATACAGATACACACACACATATATATAGATAAATAAATAGAATATATAATATATATATATCTGTGTGTGTATATTATACGAGTGTGCGTGTGTGCGAGAGATAGAGATCTATAGAGAAGAGAAAGAGAGAAGGAGATTATATATATATATATACAGATATATATATATATATATATATATCTGGTGTATATGTATACGAGTGTGCGTGTGTGCGAGAGATAGAGATCTATAGAGAAGAGAGAGAGAGAAGTTATAATATATATATATATATATAATATATAATATATCTGTATGTGTATATGTATACGAGTGTGTGTGTGTGTGCGAGAGATAGAGATCTAGAGAGAGAAGGAGATATATATATATATATATATATATATATATATATATATATATATATATATATTTGTGTGTGTATATGTATATGAGTGTGCGTGTGTGCGAGAGATAGAGATCTATAGAGAAGAGAGAGAGAGAAGGAGATATATATATATATATATATATATATATATCTGTGTGTGTATATGTATACGAGTGTGCGTGTGTGTGCAAGAGATAGAGATCGAGAAGAGAGAGAGAGAAGGATATATATATATATATATACATACAGATATATATATATATATATATATACATATACATATATATATATATATATACAGATATATATATATATATATATATACAGATATATATATATATATATATACAGATATATATATATATATATCTGTGTGTGTATATGTATACGAGTGTGCGTGTGTGTGCGAGAGATAGAGATATAAATTATATTATTAAGATACACACACATATAAATATATATGTGAATAAAAATAAATAAATAAACTCAGAGTGTGCGTGTGTGAGAGAGAGAGAGATCTCACCTTTGTGAGAGAGAGAAGGAGATTTCCACGCCGCCGCCTTACAAACCCTAGGAATATACTTAAACCCTAAAAGGAATAGAATATATATTAACCCTAATCGAATATTCCTTCTAAGAATATACTTAAACCCTAAAAGAATAAACTATAGATTCGCCCTAAACGAATATTCTTTTATTATATTATCAGCGTGTGCGTGTGTGCGTGGGTGTATCACATACACCCAAGAATAAATATCATGCAAGGGTTTAACACGTGTGTGTCCATGAGAGTGTTAAAGTTTCACGTGCAGCGATACATATATACACACATAGTATTATACACATAGATATACATACATATTAGTACATATTAATATTAGAGAGACAGAGTACAGGATCATCTATGGTGTGTATGTATGAGAGAAGAGTGACAATACATATTATGGATCATGCATGGTGTGTATGTTTGAGAGAAGAGAGACAGTACATATTTACATGGATCATGCATGGTGTGTATGTATGAGAGAAGAGTGAGAGTGTTAACAAATTAAATTCATACACATTGGATATATTAGTACACACGTGTATACACACAAACATACATACATATTACATGTGTAAATTCAATGTAGGGTTTAGGGTTTAGGGTTAGGATGGATCATGCATGGTGTTTATTATGTATGAGAGGAGTGAGTGTTATACACAGATATACATTATACATATTACATAATATTGTAACATCAGTACATATTATGGATCATGCATGGTGTGTATGTATGAGAGAAGAGACAGGCTACATATTATGGATCATGATCATGCATGGTGTGTATGTATGAGAGAAGGGATTATGCATGGTGACACTGTGTATGTATGAGAGAAGAGATAAGTGTTAACAAATGAAAATCGTACACATTGCATATATTATATTAGTACACATATATACATACACACGTGTATACACACAGACATACATATATATTACATGTGTAAATTCAATGTGTTACATACACACACACTGAGTACATATAGATCATACATGCGTTGAACATGATGTTTTTCAATAAAGAAGCAACATATAATTTCTCAAGTTTGGTTTAGGGCAATGTGCATGTGTGTGCATATGTGTCTCTGTAAGTGCTTCTAATGCGTGTGCACATGTATATATAAATTTATGATTGTGTTTATATATAATATGTGCAAAACAAACATCGAATAATTAAGAAAATAATATATTAATATACACACTATGAACATATTTTAAATTATACATAATAATATATGATTTTATCTAATATATAGCCATATATAGTTTTAATAATATATATTAATTTAATATTGATAATAAGGTTTAACACTAAATATTCTTGAAATAATAACAAATTAATTGAGAAAATCCCATTAATATATACAAATGTAGAATAATTACTGAGATAATTAAGAATAAGACTAATTTAATTATGATAATCATGTTTAATATTGGAATATTCTTTAAATATTAAGAAAATAACAAAGAATATCCAATTAATAGTAGAAATGTAAATTAATTACTCGAGTAATTAAGAAAATAATAATAATAAACAGACTATGAATATATTTTAAATGATACATAATAATATATCAATTTATTTATTGTATTAGTGTATATATATAATATAAACTTAATAATATATACTTGAATATTAAGAATGTAGAATAATTACAAAAATTTCGTAATATTAAACAGCTTGAAGCACTTGAATGACATTAAATGCAATTTTAAAACACTCATTGGAATTGGAGAGTATATATGTCAACTGTCGGTTATTTGTTTCAACTCATCTTAAATTTTCTTTTCTGTTATTTCAAAAATTTTGAATTTCTGACATAAGTATTATCAGTCTGACATGTAAATTTGAAAATGCATTTAATTTCCCACTCAAATTCAGATCTGGTTCTTTCTCCGGCAAGGGTTTCTTCATTTTCACTCTTCAGATTTTCTTTTTCTTCTTAGTGATCAGCTCAGGAGCGACATTAAATTGGGTGCGCTATTGTTTATAGGAAAGCACGGCGCCTTCAGTGCTGTTTTAAAGTAAGTATTATAAACAAATTTAGATATATTTATAAAGATTCACTCTCTTACATTCTCTCTTAAATTTTAGAATTTAGGGATTTAGGAATGCATTAGGATTACAATATTTTGTTAGGGATTTATCCCGTTTAAATATACTTTTAACTTAATATTCTCGGTTAGCCGGGGCGGCGGGATTAATCCGGCCATTTTTTTTCGCCTCTTTGAAGAGGTGGCGGGATTAATCCCGCCACCATCTCTTTCATAGCTATGCAGAATTAGTTCGGGCAATGCTTCTCCGCCTCTTAAAAAGAGCGGCAAGATTAATCCCGCCGATAACTCTCTCAACTGATAATGATTTACTTGAATTTATTAGAAAGAGTTGTCGGCGGGATTAATCTCGCCAACCATTTTAGGAGGCAGAGAAGGGGTGGCGGGATTAATCTCGCCACTACTTCCCTGTTTTAAATATTTGGGCAGAATTCATCCCGAATCTCTTTGAAATCATAGTTTCGGAGAGAGTTGTGGGCGGGATTAATCCCGCCGCTTATTCCCCGTCGTCAGAGTTGTGGGCGGGATTAATCCCGCCGCCATTCTCTCGTCAGTGTGTGGGCGGGATTAATCCCGCCCCTCTTCCTCGTCGGAGGAAGTGGCGGGATTAATCCCGCCGACTCTCGACGAGGAAGAGGCGGCGGGATTAATCCCGCCGCTCTCTCCGAGGGGAGAGTCGGCGCGGGATTAATCCCGCCGACTCTCTCCGGGTAGAGTCGCGGCGGGATTAATCCCGCCGACTCCTCTGAGGGAAGTTGCGGCGGGATTAATCCCGCCCATCAGTTATATTAATAAAGCATGAGATATTATTTTATACATAATTATGTATTATTGCACATGCATATTATTAAGCAACCGCAGTTATGATTTCTTAAAATATTGCATAAACAGATATCATAAATAACAATTATTTATGTGCAGGACAATATGTATAATACTGGAGATAAAGTATGTCTTCTTCGGAACAACGAGATAGTTGGCACTGGAACTGTGGAAGTTCGAGATGATAATGCATCATGTCACAATATTGCCCAAGGATCTTGTGTGTACGTATGGGTGAACACCATTTTCAAGCATGTTGAGGTTCTGGAATGGAATTTGAGGAGGGTTCTCCTGTATTGTGGAATTTGGATGAAGTCAAGGCTGACACAGAATATACAGAGTCACAAACAAACAGTAGCACGAGTTTTCCAGATGATGGCTTGCCTGCTGTGATGGATGAGGTGATTCTCTTTCTTCATGAGATTGAGGTTGGGAGAGGCATCATCACAGCTATAAATCCAATGGAAGCAGTGTCAGAAGAGAAACTAGGGTCCGACTTCGTGGGTGTAGTTGTGACAGAGGTTTCACCTAATGGCACTTTGCATCCTGGATCCCTCGTGAGGTGGCGAACATCTGAATTAAGACGGCAAGATGGTTCAACATATTCTGGGTTGGATTTCAATAATAACAACCCGGAAGAACAACTCATATTTGAAGAGGTTCCTTGCATTGGTCCTATTGTAAGAAAAAGGCGATTCATGGGTTGCAGATCTTCCCCAAGTTTCAGCAAGAGGAAAGATGGATCCTACATCTTCCGAAAGTGTTACGAGCATTTCCACGATTGACTGCTGCAAGAAGAAGTGTTGTCAGATGGCAGACCGGAATGAAATTACCCAATGTAGACATGTCTTTCGTACGCTCACCCAAAAGCAAAGGCATGAGTTTGTATATGCTGCACTAACTGGGTGTATTGATGGAATGGCCTCGGACACAGGTTATCAGAGTACATCCATGGTATTTAATAAGGTGGCCATCTGCTTCAAAGCTTGGTACAGTATATACGGGATCCCAAAGACCACGTTCTACCGTCGGAGGGATGAGTGGCTAGATGGAGCGCGAACCTCAGTACATGGGAACACTGGCTTGGTCAAAACCCGCTCTCACATTATGGCAGCCATAGAGATACTCAAGGCTTTTGTGGAAGCAAATGCAGACAGGATGCCTCACAAATGCCGAACCACAAATGCAGGGGTCAGGGAAAATCTCAAGGTTTTGCCTTCAATCTACACTCAATTGAAGCTGTGTGAACATGTGAACAAGTGCCTCAGTTTGATGGGGCTGCAAGCAATCTGCACTGGTACCTTCAACAACATATGGAATACTCATTTTAAGGATGTGGAGATTGCAAAACACTCTAGCTTTTCCAAGTGTGACACTTGTACATCATTGAAGGCTGCAGAGGCTTGTGCAAAAACCTTGGTGGAGATCACTGCCATTCAAAAGAAGATGGAGGCCCACATGATTGCACAACAAACTTGCCGGTCTCAGTACTATGCACACCGCATGCTTTCTGTGTCACACCCATCAGAGTACCTGTGCTTGATCCATGACAAGATGGATCATTCAAAGACCAGCATTCCAAAGCTCGTTGCAACACCAAAGTGCCTTGGAAATGTCATGAAACTTCCGATTTCATTGACAGGTGTGCTAACACATGGACACGGTTGTGATCATATGGACACTTTTCACTTCCACATTGGTCTAGCGACTCCAATTTCACTATTGGGTCGTTGGCCATGTGTTTCAGAAACCTTGAAGCCCACTCACAGACAAGTCCTATCAGTGATCTCAAAGTGAAGAAACAACACCTTCAACCTTTACATAATGCTCTCATGAACACGTCTGCACTTGAGGCTACTTGGGAATATGAGAGGCATTGTCAGCAACCTGCACAAAAAACAGATGGCCCTGTTGAGAGTTCAGGTTCAGTGGAGGGATCTAGCTCAAATAGTGTACATGTGTCCTCAACATCAAATAAGCTTCCTCGTCATTTGCTTTTACAGATGGATAATTGTGCAGGCGAGAACAAAAATAGGTAAATCATTTTACTTAAGGGTTTCTCAAGCTCATACTTACTTTTATTTTCTAGATATGTGCTAGCATACTTGTCAATGCTTGTTGCCAAAGGTGTGTTTGAAACAATCACGCTCAGTTTCTTATGGTTGGTCACACTCATGAAGATATTGATGCGTTCTTCAGCAAGGTCTCCAACTCTACAAAAAGGACAAGTGCACTTACCTTACCGCATATGATGAATCTTTTTGAAAATTGCATCTCCAAAAAAAGTTGTGCTTTGCTTGTGACTGAGGTGCCAGACTTCAAAAAATTTCTCAAGGAGTATATAAAAGAGGGAGTGATTCTTTAGTTGGTCACCTTGTGCCGCTACAATTCTTTTTCTCCATACGAGATGGTATACCTATTATGCAGTACAAGTTACGGCCATCAGAGCAGGAGTGGTTACCGAAAGGGGTTAATGCTCTTCAAAAGTGGAGAGAATGGAAAGCCACTTCTCCCAGAAGGACAACCAGACCCTATTCCATTGAGTGCCCAGCTCAAGGAACAAGAGGTTATTATTGATGGCATCAAAAAATATGTGGCATGGGTTCAAAAATCGATGCCAAAGAATTCTGATAAGGCAACTGGTTACTCAGAACTATATAAGCATGTGGTGACTATTGGGAGACTGTTGTTCGAGAGTTGGAAGGGCCTACTGTCACAAGTACAGAATTGCAACACCCTTTTTGGCCTAAAACAAGGTGGCGAGAGGAGATTGAAATGACATCACTGAGCACAGACGACATAGAAGCCAGTAGTGATGTGGAAGTGCAAACCCCACACTTTGTTGGACAAAGGAACCAAAAACCTAAAGCATACTTTGATTGCTGCCAGGATCTTCAAAAACTAATGATGGTTCTCATTACTCCAGATGCGTCATATAATCAGCCTATTTGGATGGGTCAAATTATCGACACACCTGAAGTAATCACAAAAAATAGTATTGTTAAGGTTGCATGGTTCAAACCAAAAAAAGGCGACACGAGAAGGAGAGCGAAAGATATAATGGATGCCTAGAGAAAACATGGTCTCCCAATCAAAAAGACCCAGCATGTTTTATAAATGTTAAATCCATTCGATATGGGTGGATGTCAAGAAGCGTTGATAAAGTCACGATTAACAAAACTGCAAGGGAATGTATGTTTTCTGAAGCTTAAAGCAATTACAAAATTATAAAATATCATATATTTAATATTCATAATTATTATAAACTCTTTAATAATAGTACCAAATTGTTTACTTAACTATATAAATTTAAAAAATGATATGGAAGATTGACTATATTATTATAGGATTTTATATATATATTATTACTACTACAAATTTTTAATTAATAATGTTATATTTAAATATTAATATTTTAATAACAACATCAATATTTATATAATGTACCTCTTATGCTCTTCCTTAATTGTTATATTAGGCAATATATTATATAATTTAATACCTTCTACTTTTATAATGTTATTAATTTTTGTTCAATGAATGCTATAATTTATTAAAGGGTAGAATACAAAATAGAATATTCTAAAGAATATTCTTTTTCAAACATATATTCTAAAGAATATTCCTTTAATATTAGAAAATGCTAATTAAATAGCTAAAATTGCTAATTATTAGGAAATGGGACTATAGCCATGCCCATTTTAGTTACAACATGCATAAATGTGGGACCATTGGAAAATTAAAGAAATGCGAAAGTGTTTGGTCAAGCATTTTGAGAAATGCTTGTTGTGTGCTAGATGACAGAGGTCATCAACAGTGTTTAATATAAAGGAATAAAGCAAGTCTTTATTTCTTATTAACCAAGGGGCCGGCAATAACAATAACTAGAGGCCTCCAATATAAATTCTAGTTAAGTAAAGAAATTAACCAGTGTTGTGTGCGTCAGGTGACAGGCTTTGCAGACGTGCAAAAAGTCTCCAAGTGACTTCATGTTGCAGGTGGTGCATCTGGCAGCTAGGTTTACGACTCAGTGAACGACGGTTCTGAAGTACTTAGCTTCGCATAATGCAAAGGGGGTAATAAAACTTATGTGAACTTTTGGCTGACTCCACATAGAGTGATATGTTAGTTTTGGTTAGTTTTTTTTAACATTATCTAGTCTTGGAGTTAGACGTCAACGAGAACGTTGACATTTTCAAAGGCGGGGAGTGTGTCATAGTTTTTACTATGATTCGACCCTTTACTTTGGAGGTTGAATGTTGTTACTTATTGTACTATGTTAACAAACCCTAGATGTAGTGAGAAACAACCCCGCTTAGTGCACTTAGGTGTTTAGGGGTAGTCTGGCCGGCTATCTTTAGATGTCGCAAAAACTCTAAGCACTTACCTTCTAGAAAACCCACCCCTAATTTTGACGTCCTAGTTAAGATGAATTTGATATGTTAAATAGGGTTAGGAACACCCCTAGGGTTGACCTAATCCTATGGTTGCCCTAACCCACGCCCTAAAACCCCCACCCCCCTTGGGTAGGGTTTAGGGTAGGGGTTAGTGTGCAAAATCATCTCATTAACTAAGGGGTTATCATTCCGTGCCAGCCCACTTACACATACAGGAAAAGACAGTGGGGGGGGGGGCTCTCTCTGCCACATAAATAAGGTAGAGTATGTAGGAGTGAGGGTTCCTAGGTTCATGACTGAGCTCATTACTCTTCTCTCGGTGCAAGCTTTAGCTTGTGTCGTTAAGGCACAACCCTTTATTGTGCCGCCCTAACTTCTAGATGATAGGGGTACGTCCCACCTTCGAGGTAGCTTACCCTTAACGTTGGCAAATCCATGCCTGGGAGGTCTTATTGGAATGCACGTTCCAAGAGGCATAGGTTGAGGCTTGTCTTTAGCCTCCTCCTCCACGTCAAGCTAGGTGTAGCACTCACGGCCAAGTAAGGTACATCCATGTCCTTGTCCAACCGTGCACGTGGGATCTTGTTTGACAGGTTCACGTTGCCTAGTTCCTGAGGATTCATTGAGGGGTTCTAAAGTTGGCATTTAGGAGTTACGTTTGTGGGACTTGGTGCAACCCAAATCTAAGGGCTATGGCATGATAGCCCACATCGTGGAAGGCAGTGTCACATGGAGATGTGACACTAGGCTAGATGTCACACAATACAACACCCGAGGTACGCCCTTTGGGGTTGTGTCATGGGCTTATTGCCAAGGGTTGGATATTCTAGCAAACAAACATGCTTGTGCTCGCACTAGGGTGCTAAGCCTTGGGCATTTACTCAAGGGAGGTTAGGTCTTGTAACTAGGTGTGTTTAGGCACACTTGGCTAGGGGAGTGTTCTCCTTGGAATCCAGGGGTTGAACAACCTAAGCTTATTAGCAGGAGCCTTTTTGTGAAGCACTCACAAGGTCATGTACTTAGGGTTATCCAAACCTAGCCTTAGGGAGTTTGCTTAGTAGGACACTCATGTTCGCCTACGGCACACACTTGTGTCCTCACTAAGTATTAGCCCTAGTTCTAGGGTATGACTTGGCCACTCAAACCCTTAGGGTTTAATCGTGGTTTAGGTACCCCTTGTCGCCTTAAAGGGGTTGTACTCCCGAATGAGGGTGATTCCTCAAGGGGTAAGCGACAATGCCTTGGCTTTGTCACGGGGGTATGTGTGAGACACATCTCCTTTGTAGGGTTAGGACATGAGCCTGTCTAGGTCTACTAGGATAAGATCCTAAAGTCTACTCGGGTTATCCTATAGGGTTTAGGGGATGGTCATTCTAGGGGACTTAGGGTAGGACTTTAAGTCTTTTGCCTAATTGGGATTCTGAGTCAAACTCTTAGGGTTATCTTAGAAGACTTAGCGTTTCTCACACAGGGTGATGATGCTGAATGGCCACTTGGCAGCCACGTGTTGGCCCTTCGGGTTAAAACTCTGACATTGAAAGCCACACTCACTAGCACCTTTTGGATGAAAGATCTTGGCGAGGTACACTCCTTGGGCATCCAAGTTGAGCGCGAGCTCGTGACTACTACCTTGAAAATCCACCAAGGTCAATATGTAGAGATGCTCCTCCAACGCTTTAGCATGGCCGATTGCGCAGACGTCGATGGTAGTCGGGGCATTGGCTCCAAATGGTGCTGGGCTCGAGCTAGATGATGATATCCTAATGTATTTGGCCCTTGCAATGCAACCGAATATATGTTATGCAACCATTGCACTAAGCCATTTTAGTGCAAAGCCATGCACCAGTCATTGGAAGACCGCCAAACTCAAAGGCACAGTGGACCATGACTTGTGTTACTCTATGCAAGACGTAGCTCTAGCTTGCTACAAGATGCTAGTTGGGTTACCAACGAAGGATGTTAGTCGACCACTGGTTTCAGCCTTCAGTTATGTAGGGTTGCCATCAGTTGGGCCAGTAAACGGCAAAGTGTTGTAGCACTCTCGTATGTTAAAGTAGAATATATTGCCTTGACTATAAGCTGCAAGAAGGTTGTGTGGTTGAAGCGGTTGATGGAGGATCTCGGTAATCCTCAACCTAGGTCAATTACTTGATGGTGCAACAACTAGAGCAACATTGCTATGACCCAAAACCCAGTGTTTCATGGTCGTAGTAAGCACATTCTCGTCCAGTTCCATTATGTATGGGAATAAGTCGATGTAAGAGTGATATGGATTGGCTACATGCCTACGGAAGAGATGCTCATTGACATCTTCACTAAGCCATTGGGCCCTGACAAATTCCTCTTGTTCAAGACCAGGCTTGGCTTAAGCTAGCACTTGGCTTACAAGGGAGTGTTGGGAGTAAGCCAAGTGACACATATGCTATAGTGCAAGCTACTTAGTTAACCTAAATCGGATTTGCAAACAGCAACGAATTATAGACAATGACTCTTTCTATCAATTTGGCTACTAATTGAGGTGGCTTAGGGTGGTGTTACATGTGGGCCAGATCTGGGAAAAATTAAGGAATCGGACCCAATTTCACATGTAAAAAGTATCCTGAATAAGTGTCCGGGTCCGGAATTACATTAAAACCCCAAGGGGGGTTCCGAATAAATTCCGAATGCCATGAACAACCACATGGCAACTGAGCTGTCCTATTTTTGCACCAAAACATTATAGGTTGTGAATGTCGGGAGAAGGAATGTCGAAAGTAGATATGGAGGGCTTTGTTGATGCGATGATGCCTTCCCCTCAAGGAGATTCATCATCAGCAAGTGATAAGAAGGGTAGATCTGCAACTATGCAAGAGCTCTATGACAAGCTCAAGGGGAAAACCTGGACTGAAGAGGAACTCACCATTTTGGTCTTTGCAAAGAGGGAAGATGACAATAAATATTAAGGTGGGGGAGCTAGAGAGAAAGGGAAGAAGAAGGCTGACATGTGGGGAGAGATTGAAATGTTTTGCTTGCAACATAAGCTCTACAGAGATGCAAGTCAACTCATGAAATGGTGGGAGCAGCTGAAGATAGAGTTCAACAAGATTTATGACTATGAAAAGGCCGACAATAGTTATTGGTCAATGACTCCTTTTGAGAAAAAGCAGAGGAAGTTTGTTGATATGAGTAGGTCTTTGTTTGATCAACTGCGTATCACTTTGGCAGAAAACAAGACGGTGGAGCCTGGGGGCTTGGTTAGTGACACATCTGGCTCAAGGTTTGCATCTGCAACAACACCACCAGCTAAAGTAGAGGCCACGGAAGATGAGGAACACAGTTCAGGTATTTTTTAAAAGTTTTTATAGAACTTACAAAAGATTTTGTTGTTTTAGAAAACGATCGTGAACCTGAGACCAAGAAAGGCGATGAATCAGCTAACTCATTGAGAGAATCATTGTTTATATGGCACCTAATGAGGTGGAATATCGTGTAACAAGAATAACACGTGGAAAAGTATAAATGAAAGTATATTCATGTTTACATGTAACACCCTCATCTAGAATCCTTCACCCAGGATTCTAATTTTCTGGATTCGGACCCACATGTAACACCACTATTAAGCCCCTAGTTAGCTTTTCTTAAACTATAGTAACTCTCAAAAGCCAAATTGTTTTCTACAGTTCACAATTGAAATCCACAATTGTTCAATTATCCTTTACAAAAATCCATAATCAAACTTAAATGCTCTACAAAAAGCCACAAGTTACTTGTAAAAGTCACTTTACTCTCGAATTGCTCACAAAGCCACGATATTAAGTGGCTTTTATTGTTAAAAGTCATAATCTTTGGCTAGTTATGAAAGCATGCACTAAGTTGTTGTACACGAATTTTGGAAGAGGCAAAAATTCAACCTAATTGTCTTACTGATAATTGTTAAAGCACTAAAGGTACTGCTTTAATGTCCGAATGGTATATTCAGATTAATTGTTGGTTTGTGAATGATACTTCAAAAATAATTTGCACTCAATGTTTAAAAGTTCCTTATGATATTTGTTATTGGTTCAAAGCCCCTTGCCATTGTTCATATGGGTTGCCTCAGTCGTTGCCCATTTGAATTAATTCTTAAAAATCAATCTCTATGGACTTCATCACTAACCTTTTTTAATTTAAAGGGTTTGATGCAACTTAATTGTGGTGGATTAATTGTACAAAGTCTATCACACTTGAAGAGACAATAAAATTGGTGTTTAAGGAGATTTTTTAACTGCATGGCTTACCAGATGATATCGTGGATCTTATTTTGCTATCAAGCTTGGGAAACAACTACTTTAACATTTCCTTGTTGAGGCATAGAAGGTGTCTTTATCAAATTGTTAGTTAATCTTACTCAACAATATTGGCTATCTCCTTGACGTGATAATGAAATTCTCTTATCAGATACGAAGCTACAAGAGTGGCCATCTCCCTTGGTGTAACAATTGGGTTCTCTTACCCAATATGGTGCTACAAGAAGATTTATAAGTGTGTAGTGGAGGGTAAGTTTGACAAGGTCCTTGTATGGAATGTAGTTCTCTTACTGGGTATGAACCAAAAACTCTGTTATGTTCCTCAACTTGCTAAGTGCTGCTGGGCTCATTAAAGAAGCTTGTGAACTATTCGGATTCATGGTTGAAAGCTATGGTATTGTTCCTATAATAGACCATTATATGGATGCATTATCGATCTTCTTGAACGCAGGGACAACTTTAAGATGCCGAGGATGTGCTAGAGAATATGCCTATGGAGGCCAGTGGACGGCCTTTCTCGCTGCGTGTAGGAACCATGGGGATGTTGCTCGAGCAAAGTATGCAGCTGAATGAACGAGTGGAGAAGATGAACACTCCTGGATATACTGCCTCAGCCTTCACAATGCTCTCGAATATGCATGCTGCAGCTGCTAAACACTTTCAAACGCAAGGTATATAATATCTTATGGAAAACATTAACATACGATTTTCATATATTGCAAATATATTGCAATCACACACGCACACCAACACCTTATACACATGAATCTCTCTTTCTCTCTCTCACACACACACAACCAAATATCCATATGCAAGAACTCTTGTTTAAAGAACACATACTTTAGAATCATAAGTGGACCTAACAAGATACTTAAATATTTTGAAAACAACTCAAATGCTTGAGAACACAATTGATTATTTTGCTCCCCACGTATAATGCACATATCCCTGTAGTGTCAATGTATGTACGTGTGTACCTTTAATATATGTACACATGTTTCTGGAGAGCTATCCACCAAAGCGACATATTGTAGTGATACGAGGTAATAAATTACCAGCACAGAGGTTAGTACACCT
Source organism: Selaginella tamariscina (assembly GCA_003024785.1). NCBI lineage: Eukaryota > Viridiplantae > Streptophyta > Lycopodiopsida > Selaginellales > Selaginellaceae > Selaginella > Selaginella tamariscina. The sequence goes on from PUQB01000024.1 coordinate 462,080, forward strand.
TAGTAACAAACTGTCAATCTCCTCTCTCTTCACACACGCATTTTACTCCAAATATTCAAAGAACACATTAAAAACAGTGATATACGCCGTAATAAAAAATGTTACGGAATAATAATTAAATTAAATTAATAATTAATAAATTAGTAATTAAACATTTCCGTACCATTTTTTTACTACGGATTTAATCACCGATTAAAAACGTATCGTGAACTCTGGAGCTCCATGATTGCTGACGAGCACACATACGTACAATGATGAGCATTGCTGATGACAACAAGTCAATTTATGTCTGGACCACAAGAACACTATTGACGTCCTCTGACAGTTTATTCCTTGAAGTTTGACTCCAACTGCACACGGCATCTGCTTGTGAAGTTGTGAACATGAGCACAAATCCTTGGCATGAGTTTCTTCTCCGTGTAGTGTGGTATGGAGGCTCCACATTCGATGCCTGGCTAAACATTGCATCAACTAAGGTTTGTATATTATAGATCTTGCAAAATGTATACTTTGGTTTTCAGGTAGCTGCCCGGATTCTTAATTTCCCTCAAGCAACTGCTCAGCTAGGATTGCCCTCGAGTATCGTTTTCTTCTTACTTCAGGCTGCCATTGGACTGTGGACTCAGCGTGTGATCAACGCTCTGTATCTCAAACATAAGAGACAAACAATCCAGCTTAACGCTAATACTTGTCATTTACAGCGGCAGCACCCCGCAGTTCAGGTGAATTCGTCCTGAAAGATATGAATCCATCATTAATTTATTATATTAATATTTTATATATTAACAGAAGTTTGCAGCTTCATGAAGTCATTGGTGGACTCCTGGGTGCAAGATGGAAAACAACCTCAATAATATTTAACTTATGCTTTGTGTCGTACGTTTCATTTGCACAGATAATTGCGTGTAGCAAGTACGTGTGTGTGTGTGTGTGTGTTACATTTAGCATGGAATTTTGTTATTAATAATGTTAAATGCAGCATTGTGTATACCATTAATAAGAAACTTGACAAGAGGACGTGGACATGTGTTCTTAGTACAATCTTTTCTTTGTCAATCCTTATACCCAGTGCTCACAACTACAGGATTTGGTCGTTTATTGGAGTTGTCACAAGCATCTTTGTCTCGAGTTACTTAACAGTAGCAACATTAATTCTGGTTAAGGCACGCATAACTGGTTCACACACACACACACACACACACGTAATGGAGCTAATTTATTGTCTTATTGAATATTAGGCTCCAGATGTGAAGCATTCAGCACCTCGCAGCTACCATGAATATTTTACTGGTTTTTCTCAGATTATACATTTCGGAAGTGTCCCCATTCCAGTGTAAGCACATCTTGTGTGTTTGGTATTTTATAACCATGTTTCTTGTAGTGAAATTATGGATGCAATGTGGAAGCCTCAAGAATATTACACGGCATATTCCTATGGCACACTCTACATGTTTGTCATTGTCATGGTTCCAAGCATAAGTATGAACCAGGTGTTCGGAGACAAGCTGCTCACAGTATCAAATGCATTTCTAATGCTTCCACGTTCCAACTTTAGAGATACTGCAGCGGTCCTCATGCTTATTCACCTGGTAGGATTCTCTCACTCACTCACTCACTCACTCACTCACACTCTCTCTCCTCTCTCTCTCTCTCTCTCTCTCTCTCTCTCTCACACACACACACACACACACACAATGTATTACATGCTCACATTTCCAGTTCATCAACTTTGGGATGTATTCGCTTGCTGCATACACAATGTGCGAGAAGCTCCTGCATATACATGAGTCGTTGAGCTATACAAAGCGAACATTATCCAGGTTCGCGGTGTTCATGGTGATATGGGCAACAGCATTAGCATTCCCATATTTTGGTGTTCTTAACAAACTAATTGAGGCTGCTGTGCTAACTTGGAACTTCTTCATCATACCTTGCATGGCTTATTGTACAGTGTTTTGGTCACTGGATGAACAAAAGCATTCACAGCCTTTAAACAAGACTGGGCTGGGTGCGGATTTTAGTATTAATCTAGCTGTCATACTGTGGGTGCTCGTTGTAGAATGCGGTCTGGGCATATGGGCTGATATAGATACTCTTCTCAAGCTGAAAAACTTCAAGTTTTTCCCTAAATGTTATAACTGTTAAGTGTTTTATCCTCCGTTTTCACGGAAGTGATGCAGGAAAATCATATATATATATATATATATATATATTTTTATTTATTTATTTCTTTATTTATTTTGTTGTATGTTAGGTTAAAGGTAGAAAGAAGGAGCGCAAGGCAGAGGATCGCGACGGCGAGGAGTAAGCAGCACTCCACATTGGGATTTCGTTCTCCAACAAATTGGGCAGGTTTTACGAGATTGTGGTGTTTACATGCGGAATCAAGCAATATGCAGACACCATCTTGGACACAAGGCAAAGTAATCGCACACAGGCTGTACAGGGAGTCGTACACGCTGGTAAACGGCAAGAGAACCAAGGATCTGTCTCGGCTGGGGCGGGATATGAAGCGCGTAATGGTATAAAGATTAGAATAAGATTAATCGTAGCTACGATGAACTTAACAAGTTAACTAGCTACCTTGCAAATGCTGAGGATGTAAGAAAGGTAATACAGGAACGGCATAGAGGTAAATGCATACATATTTCTTATAATTGTGAAACCTGTAACAGCGTCCATTAGACTTAATTGCTATGATTTTGTAACAAGAGGTCTTGTGCGTGTGAGAGAGAACTAGACACTTAATACTTGTGTATCTTTTATAATAAAGTCTATCATTTGTTTGAGATTGACAACACTAAACAACATTCTTGTGTAGAGAGATGTGTATTACATATGTTTACATCCACTTTGAGATTGACAGGTTAATATCCTCTCTATGGTGCCTGTGTGCGTTAAATCGTATCTATAACATTATGTGTCACATTTTCATGCAGGTCAATTGCTGGTCATTTGATAGCTCGTATGGATACAACGTGTACATGATACGTGTAAGAGATACGTGTTTTCATACTATATAGCGGACATGATGTGTGTGTGTGTGTGTGTCACAGCTTTCATGCAGGTCAATTGCCGATACTTCACAGCTTCAGAAAAGTTGAGATAGGTCTACATCTTGGAAATATGTATATAACCGGCTCGGATTATAATGTAGTTAGCTTTAGTCATATATCTCACGCTCATATAAGTATTGGTTTGCAACATGATTTCCGTGTTCCAGATCCTGATTAGTCCTCAACGCATCTAACAAACTCCTCCATAGCGGACAGGCCTGCTGAGCAATGGCAACGTTCCCAGACCTGGACAGTATATCGACCATACAACAGTAATGGCTGTGCACTAATTGGATCCCAACGTGGAGCAACATAGAGGTGAAGTATCCACAACCGAGTCCCATCTCCCACAAGAGAGAGATAATGAGTAGACCGTCCGTTGCATCAATATACACATATATAGACATGGTCACACACAAGAATCTCTTTGCGCTGCAATAGAAGACCTTACTCAAATTTTTCCAAATATGCTGCATGGATACGGGAAACTGCTCTTTCTCTCTCTCTGCTTTTTGAATGTAGAAACTTTACATAACTTAGTTATTTCACATTGTTGAATATCCACGTATATGCGTGGGTATATGTATATGCTGACGTTGCTTGTGTATCAAAACCCCCACATTATGTGTTCACACAGGATTTAAAGGAATATTCGTGTGGGTGTGTGTGTGTTTAAACACCACGTGTGTTGGGTGTGTAGTTGTAGTATAATTAAGATATTTAGTCCCAAGCGTATTAATAATGTATTCTTGTTGAAGTGCAGATCTTCAAATGGGAACGCCTGTCACAAACCCTTCATCCCACATATCAGTATGGAAGGGAGCAGGAAAGTAACACACATTATGGTTTTAAATAACACTAAATAAAAATTTACTTAAGCATTTAAGGACATTAAAAATTAACTCGATTGTTTTGAGTTATATATTCATATAATTAAAATTGAAAAACACTAAAGATTAAAAATTATATAATTAAAACTAAGGACATTAAATATTAAGGCTCACTTTTGCCCCTGGTAAATTAAAAAAATGTCACATCATTAATAATAATTACCATTGTGGTTTTACATTAGAGTGGTTAATTAAATTAAAATTAAATTAGTAATGAATAATTTTCATTTAACCGTGGTTTAAATAATATTTAATTTATACAATTAGGATGTATAATAAGATATGTTAATATATTCTTATTTGTCTATGACTATAATTTATGAATTAACAAAAGCTAAGTTAAATTAAATTTAATTCATTTATCAAGTGCAGTTCCACCACCACATAACGATGCACCTAGTCCAGCTGTTAGTGATGTGTTGGTGTGTGGGATAGATAACATTAATAGGTTTTTTTTATTAATTAAAGTTTTTGGGCTTGAAGATATGGTGTGTTAAAGACTTGAGAATAAATTATACTAAAGAGATAAAAATATAAATATATTAATGAGTAGCCTTTGTCAATATATAAATCAAATATATATTGTGTTCATATATATAATATAAAAGTATATATATGTATCAAATGGTACAATGATTCATGTGTATATTAAATATTTAACCTATAAATAAAAATCATAATTTTTGAGTTAAAGTTAACATTTATATATATATATATATAAAGTTATATATTTTTCCAAGTGTTCTGTTTTCAAGACTTGTGTTTACATGTTAAACAAATGTATTTACGTACATAAAACATATCAATACATACACATAGATATACATATGTTTATATATGTTATATATACATGTATACAGAAAGAATGAGATTACATATATAATTATATGCACTTATACATACGGGGCAAGTATTATGCACGGAGAGAGAAAGATTACATGCATAATTATAGACATTCATATATATAAATATTTTTATAATTCTAATAGTGAGCCATAATGGAAAAATAAATATAATTAGAATATATATGGATTACATGAATACATACATGCATAACTACATAATATATGTTGTGTGTATATTTTATGATGTAGTAAGCTTCTCAATGCTTAAGGAAGGTTGATTAAGGTAAAGAAGGATCTTAGTGAGATACTTATGCATCTTTAATCTTTATGTTCTTTTTCTAATTAATTTCATGCATACAAATTAAAAAAAAAAGTAATTAAAATAAAAAGAGATCACTTGCACATCAAATTGATTAATAACAAGTGATTAAAAAAATCGATTGATAATTTGCCATAAACTGTGCCTTGCCATCTGTAATTTTGAAATAAGTTCTTGGGCTCATACACCTCCGTAAATGTTAAATTCATTATGATGATTTAAGAAAATTAAAAAAAATTTAATAATAAACCTACAAGTTTAAATTATATGCATGTCACTATTTATGTATAGTAGCCATATAACTGAGTAAAATTGCCCAGTTGTTTGGCTATTACCGAAAAAGCCATATAAACACCACATGGGTGCCACATAGGTGCTATGTAGATGTTAAATTTTAAAAACCAATAAGTGAAAAAATAAATCGCTGGTAGAATAAATAATTTATTAAAAGTTAATTGGTTGAGGTAATTAACCACTCGCTAGTGGAAAGTGGGCCTAAGTTATAATTTAATTCTTATTTATCCACGATTGCTCTCTTTACTTTGGAGTTTAATTTTGTTGGGCCTTTATGTGTTTAGGATGGTTGATTGGATGTAATTAGGCATCTTGGGAAACTTGAAAAAAAAAAAGTAAAAATAAAACTTATCTTTTTCTTTATTTTCTTTACCTAACTTGAATCTAGGTATTTATGAGTTCAACATTGACCTTACCCCATGTTTAGGGGTAGATGGTTCCTTACCAACCGTGCCAGCCCATTTAATCAAATAGGGAAACATGAGATTTTTGGCACGTATATTAAATAGAATAGGTGTGGAGCGAGCATACCAGAGACTGTGAGGTTTTTGGCTCCTTCCTGTATGTCAACATGAGCTTAGGTTATGTTGTTAAGGCGCCCAAACTTCTTACATGTGGGGCTACATCACACCTTAAGGGTAAACTTATCCTTATTGTTGGCAAATATATGTTATTGTGCCTAAGTGGGGATTAACTCTTTTTGTTCGGTCACATGTTTGTAGGGTCTTGTTTGAGTACATGTTTCAATAGTATAAAGAATGAGACATGTTTCCAACTTCCTTTATGAACAACACTTACAATTAAGTACAATATGCATCTTGATTTATATAGTACAACCATTGTTCATGCCCTTGTTCAAATGTGAGTGTGAATTATTGACAATCAAGTTTCTTAAGAATTCACACTAAAGAATTTTAGGGTTGGCATTTGCAAGCCACATTCATATAGCTTTTGTATTTGAAGAGTTAACGATAACCTAGGTCTTGAAAACAGTGCAACATGTACATGTGACACTAAGTTGGCTATGCACAATACAACACTCAAGGCACAACCTTTGGAGTTGTGTCATGAGTAGGGGTTGGAGATTCTAGCGAGCAAATATACTTGTACTCACATCAAGGTGCTAAGCCTTGGGCATGTACTCAAGGAAAGTTAGGTTCATAATTAAGTGTGTTTGTTGGCACATTTGGCTAGGGGTGAAGCACTCATGTACTCACATGCTTAATAGGGTTGTTCAAACTTAGCCCTAAGGGTTTTGCTTAGGGGAACACTCATGTCCACCAATGGCGTACACTCGTGTGGTCACTATGGACTTGCTGCCACAACACAACGAGCTAAGGTAATGCTTTTCTTCGCCACACACGTACATGTACGTGCCTGAGTGAGGGTGAATCTTCAAGGTTCTAGGATAATGCTTTAGTTTTGTCACTTATATGTGGACATGTCTCCTTGGTGAGGTTATGATGTTTAGGTCTCCTAGGGTAGAACCTTACCTCTCCTTGGGTTATCCTATGGGGTTCTGAAGGTATTTGTTTTAAAGAACTTAAGGTGGGACCCTATATCTCTTGCCTACTTGAAATCTGAGTCAGACTCTCAAGGTCGTATTAAAAGATTTAGTGTTGTTTATACAAAGTGATAATGCCATATAACCACTTAATAGTCGGAATGTTCTAGGAGTAAATAAAGGCGGAATGTTTTAGGAGTACATAAAGCATCCCAAGTTAAAAAATAATTTTGTGTGTATATATTTTAGTTTTGATTATGATTCTTTTATTTACCAAGGTTAATTGTTGTTACCTATTAAAATTTGTTGTTAAGCATTTACTTTTTTTGTAAGAGTACTAACCAATTTGTGTTACAAAAAGGGTTAGTTGTGTGATGCATAATTTACCTAAGTGACTCTCACTAAGTAGAAACTATGATAATTTAGATATAATAAAAAATAATATCACTTAATAAACATGTCTTTAAGAATAGTTTAGCCCCTAACCCTTCCCTTATGGGGTAGTTAGACTAGTTACATGAGCTCACTTAGTACAAAGGGTTGACACTTAGTACTAGCCCATTTTGCTTAATAAATTAATAGATTGTGAGGAGGGACATCGCAAGCATGGGACAAAGAGGAAGTAAGACGATGATGAACAACTAAAAAGAATTGGGGGAAGAGGACTAAAGGATTGGGAAACAATTGATTATAGTTGTTTAAATTACAACACAAGCCGAGATTGAAGTCATCAATAAGATAGAGCTATATAAGAACTTGCTCAACATTGTCAACAATGATACATGAGACAAACTAAAAAATAATGAAGTAGTGCAATTAGACAGGAAGTAGTTACGAGCATCATAAAAAAGTTAGAACTTATGGCAACACCTAGTTCTTGCCAAGATACAATGACATGCTAGACACTTGGAATATATACAATTTGGATGTACTGCATGTTTGGTGTGTTAAAGTTTTAACTCAAAGGGCTAACATGTGACCATCCAATATCACATATGTGCCCAATGCTAAGTCTTTTAAGATGGCCCCAAGAGTCTGATTCATATGCCCAAATAAGCATAGGATTTAGGGTCCCACCCTAAATCTCCTTTAGTGAATGTCCCTTGAACCCTAAAGGATAACCCAAGTAGACTTGAGGATTTTACCCCATGAGACCTAGACAAGCTCATGCCCTAACCTTGCTAAAGAGGACATATCATGTGACAAAGCTAAGACATAATGACTTACCCCTTAAGAAATCACCTTCACCTAGGAGTAGAACCTCTTTAGGGTGACGAGGGATTCCTTAACCCTTAAGGGTTTGTGGCGACGATTGTGCATGGATTAACTTTTTTGGTTTAGACCTACTTATGAATAGTAAACCCTAATATTTAATAATATATATATATATATATATATATATATATATATATATATATATATATATATATATAATAATAATAATAATTTATAATGAAGAAATTAAAAAGGTATTTATAAAATTAAAGAATATAAAAATAATTTTATATATTTAATTTAATTTAAAATCATTAAAAGTCATTATATAAATTAATTTATAATTTATTGATTTAAACTATGATGGTTTATTCAATAGTTTAAACCATGGCCTAAGTTAAAATTGTCAATCCATGCAAGTGTGTGCCATAGGCAAACACAAGTGTTTTACTGAGCAAACCCCCAAAGTTAAGTTTAAACAACCTTAAGCATTACGACCATGCAAGTACCTTATGAAATGGCTTTTATTAACAAGCTTAAGTTGTTGAGCCCTTAGACATGTTTACACCCCCTAGCCAAGTGTGTTAACTAGCACACCCGATTATTAGACTTAATCTCCCTTGAGTAGATGCCCAAAGCTTAACACCAGGATGCAAGCATAAGCACGCATACTTGCCAAGATATCGAACCCTTAGTGTTAAGTTCATAACACAACCCCAAAAGTCATGTCTTAGGCATTGTACCGTGTGTCATTTAATCTAGTGTCACATTCCCAAGTAGCATCATTTCCCAAGACGTACACTATTTTGTCATAGCCCTTTAGATTTAAGAGCTACACCTAGTGCCATGAATGTGACTCGCATATGCCAACCCTAAAACCCCTCCCTATGAACCCTTAAGAACATGGTAAAAAGAACATATCTACTAAGATTCTACATTCATAATTGGATAAAGGCAAGGACAATCTCACCTATGAGCCAAGATGCGTGCCCTACCTAGTTGTGAATGTTATTCTTAGCATGACATAAAAAAACAAGTTGAAGACATGCCTCAATCTCTGAACTAAGAAAATATGTACTTTGATAAAACTTCCTAGGTGTGTGATTGGATTATCGGATGAAAGGAGTTAGCTAACCCCTTAAATGTGGTGTACCTAGGCACATCAGTGTGGATCCACCAACACTAAGGTATGCTTACCCTTAGGGTGTGACATAAAACCCTTACAAGTTGAAAGTTAAAGCAAAACAAAGGGTGTGCCTTGATAATATAAGCTAGGCTTATGTCGGTGGAAGGAAGGAACCAAACACCTCTCAATCTCTAACACCTATTCTACTTAATTCATGTGATTGACCCCCTTCCCCCCCCTCGATTTTCTTGTTTTATAAAGTGAGCTACATAAAATCCTATTCCCAATGGAATAATACTTGGTGAGTTTAATCAAATGACCGACTAACTCATAAACCCTAACATGAGGGGATTAGGGCAACCCAAGGGAAGTCTATATCCAACATGTCAAACTCATTGGAACCAACTAGGAATATAACCAGAACATTAAAAACAATAGAAGAGTTTTCTAAATGAAAGTGCTAGTTTTGCTTAAAGTTTCCAATAAAGACTTAACAACACCTAACTAGACCATTACTAGATATTTAGGTGGACTCAACAAACATGTTTCTTCTACACTTAAGACTCGTCAATATAATTTGGTAAGTAAGAGCAGTTATAGTAAAAACTATGATATGGTAGGTTTGTTAATGAAAATTCTTAATGACAACGAGTGGATATTCTGCTTACTATAATAGATAGGATTCAAGAGGTGACGTTTAAGCTAAAAGAGCATAACTTTATCTTACACTCTTATATTGGGTTTAGAAGAGTGTAGCTTTGGATACATATTGAACTACATAGGGATTGTCACAATTCTTACCTGGTGGAGTCACTTGAGGTATATTATGGGTCACTTGGTTAAGTAGTACAAGAGCTTTCTTTGTGCTAATTGCCTTTTTAACTAAGGGAAAGAGATAATGCTATGACACTTATTGGAGTTTATTTAAGTTTAATTCCCATTTAAGGACAAATTTGTGCCACTCATGTACTAAGTGAACCCAAATGAGCGATATTATTCTTACCTAACTAGACCATCTCGCATACATGTGTATAACCATGTGTCTTTGAGATCACCTATTTCCTGGTTAACATCTTGATATGAGAATAATCATGTAGTCAAAATGTTATAATCGATATGTGTATATCCATGTGTCTCTTAATTGCATTTGGCCTGATTAACATGTTAATACGAGAACATCCATGTGGTTAAAAAAGATGGTATAGCCATGATGGGTACTGATTGCCTTTAATTTGGTTGTGTTTGTCATGAGTGACTGGAGAAAGGCATAATAACAACCCTTGAATCTATAGATGAGAACATCCACTTTTTTAAAGGGGTGATGAGTGTCATGGTTCTTACTTGGTAAAATTACTTGACTCAAGTAGATTATGGTTCACTTGATTAAGTAGCATAAAAGCCCTCCTTGTAACACCAATTAACACTTTTTCTTTATAGTTAAGAGGAGAGGAATAGTGCTATGACATAAATGATGAAGGTAAATATGATAATTCTTTGTATCTCATTGCTTGTTATATGTAAAAAAATACGATTACCATGATATTAATTTGCTCAACATAACCAATTCCAATATTCGTTGTTACATGCTACAATAATCATGATCATAACCATGATTATATCATTGTGAAACTAAATAAGATTCACTATATAATAAGAACACAATAGAAAAGGTACAACCAAATGCTATGAATGAAAATTTGTATGAGTTTCTAGTCACATGTTTCTCTCCACCCAAAGGACATGTTATGGAGCATCAATACAGAGAGTGGCAAGATCAAGTAAGCATTACATAGGTCTAGAGGAGGAGAATGAACTTGTAGCCATGGCATAGAGTACATGATAGGGGGTTTGGTTATAATATACAAGAAATGTGACTCACAACTTTGTTAACCCTTACAAGACCATTGTGGTTCAGCAAATGCCTCAATCCCTTGAGGGTTTTAAATATAATTTTTCAATAATATTGAAAAATTCTTTTTGCTAGTAATCTTCTTAAACATTACTATACTAAAATATAGAATATTCTTTATAATACTATTCAAGAAAGTTTATAATTAATTAAACAAACACTAAGATATTTTATGAAATACTCGACTACTTGATAAATAAAAAAGCTAAAAGAGGTAATACATTGGCTGAGCCCTCATTCTACACATAATTAAATATTTTGCTCCCCACACCACTATCGATGTAATGTCAATGTATGTACATGTGTACCTTCTAGCACACACAAGTATCATGTTGTAGTCACTTATTTTACCAAAAGGAATAGAAACCTTTTGATTGACTTTGAATTAGCTTTCTCAAATTTGAATCAGCTCAAGCCTTTTAAAGTATATTTGCAAACGATTTAGTTTCCAAGTTAAATGCTTCAATAAGTGGCCCTTCCAAGCTAATCATGATGAGTTCATTTGTTATCTTAGTGAAAAGCTTGTTCCTAAACATTATCTTCATCAGATTGATCCTGATAAATCCATGCTTGCAACTAGTGTTGCACCATGCCAATTGTAGTGATTTTGACCAAGTTAGGAAACTTGTCCATCCAAGCTGAATGCCCATGAATAACTCCTCACATATTAATGAGGTCTCTTCCCTTCCACTCTTTAGTAGCTATAAGTTTCTGGAAAGCATACTCAAAAACTAAAAACAAGTCCATAATATCATTCACTAGCTTTCCTTCCATTCATTGTGGTGTTCAGTAAAACTCAGTGAGTTCTTTCACCTTAGCAACTCCATAACACTTCAAGTCACACATAACTGTCGAAAGATTAATAAGAGCCAAGACCTTTATTAACATAGGAGGACCTAAAGCGACCTCAAGCAACCTGTTCTTGATGATGTCTATAAGCATAGATGCAATGCCTCCTAGAAGTCATTTATGACCATTAGAATATCTCCCAAGAAGTGCACATTCTTGAATGTCCTTAGCTTTTAATATAAACTCTGAGCATGCTTCGTGATTAATTTTGAAATATCTAGAGAACATGTTTCAAACACTCGCAAAAGACAATTATAAATGGTTAGGGTAGGGCTTTGTAATGTTCAAAAAGATGTGCTAATGGTTTAGGCTTTAAAAAGAGGGGTTAAAGTGTGGACAAGAGAAATGTAAACAAGTAAGAATGTTAGCAAGTAAGTGTAGGTTTGATAACCTTGAGAAAATAAGGATTAACGCTTACTTACAAAAGTTGAGGCCCTAGAAACAATGATGAATACATGTAGTTGAGGAGGTTCAACACATACTTTACATAAAGCTAGATTTAAAGATAAAAGTTATATTTTCAAATTGAAAATTAGGTACACATTTGATGAGATAATAGACATAAAAAGAAGAAGGTAATAATAAAGTTGAAGTCCATTAATTTGTGTGACACTTCATTAATCAGCTAAATAACAATCTTTACTCTTCAAAAATTGACTTATTAGAATTAAAAAATGATTTCACACTTAAATTTCAAGTAAGAACTCCATTAGCTGAATAACAATCTTTACTTTTTAAAAATTGACTTAACAAAGTAAAAAATTAATTTCACACTTATTTTCAAGTAGGAACGTGAAAGCTTCTACAACCTTAAATATTAAATCAAATTATGTAATTTAATGTCTTAATAACTCTTTGCTAACTTAATCACTGTCAGAGTTTTAACCCAAAGGGCCAACACGTGGCAACACATGGCTGCCAAGTGGCCATTCGACGTCATCACCATGTGTGAGCAACGCTAAGTCTTCCAAGATAACCCTAAGAGTCTGACTCTGGGGCCCAACTAGGCAAAAGACTTAGAGTCCTACCCTAAGTCCCCTAGAATGATCATCCCTTGAACCCTAGAGGCCCAATTAGACAGAAAACTTAGAGTCCTACCCTAAGTCCCTAGAATGACCATCCCTTTAACCCTAGAGAGTAACCCGATTAAACTTTAAGATCATGTCCCAGTAGACCTAGACAGGCTCATGCCCTAACCCCACAAAGGAGATGTGTCTCACACATACCCTTATGACAGAGTCAAGGCATCGTCACTTACCCCTTGAGGAATCACCCTCATCCGGGAGTACAACCCCTTTAGGGCGACAAGGGGTACCCTGAACCACGACTAACCCCTAAGGGTTTGAGTGGCCAAGTCATACCTAGACCTAGAGCTAGTACTTAGTGAGGACACGAGTGTGCGTCGTAGGTGGACACGAGTGTTTTACTAAGCAAACTCCCTAAGGCTAGGTTTGGATAACCCTAAGCACATGACCTTGCGAGTGCCTTACGAAAGGGCTTTGTAATGAGCTTAGGTTGTTCAACCCTAGATTCCAAGGAGAACACTCCCCTAGCCAAGTGTGCCAAAGCACACCTAGTTACGAGACCTAACCTCCCTTGAGCGGATGCCCAAGGCTTAGCACCCTAGTGCAAGCACAAGCATGCCTGTTGGCTAGAGTATCCAACCCCTTAGCGACAAACCCATGACACAACCCCAAAGGCATGCCTTGGGCTTTGTATGCGTGACGTTTAGCCCAGTGTCACATCTCCATGTGACACTTCCATGATGTGGGCTATCATGCCATAGCCCTTAGATTCAAGAGTTGCACCAAGTACCACAAACGTGGCTCCTAAATGCCAACTCTAGAACCCCTCAATGAACCCTCAGGAACCAGGTAACGTGAACCTGTCAAACAAGATCCCACGCCCACAGTTGGACAAGGACACGGATGTGCCTTGCTTGGCCATGAGTGTACACCTAGCTTGACGTGGAGGAGGAGGCTGGAGACAAGCCTCAACCTCTGCCTCTTGGAACGTGCATTCCGACAAGACCTCCCAGGCATGGATTCGCCAACGTTAAGGGTAAGCTACCCCGAAGGTGGGACGTACCCCTGGCATCTGGAAGTTAGGGCGGCACAACAGAGGGTTGTGCCTTGACGACACAAGCTAGAGCTTGCACCGGGAGAAGAGTAACGAGCTCAGTCATGAACCCAGGAACCCTCACTCCTATATACTACCTTATTTATGTGACAGAGGCCCCCCCCCTGTTTTCCTGTTTACATAAGTGGGCTAGCACTGAAATCTCATTCCCAAGGGAACATACTTGGTGAGTTATCCATCGACCCCTAAACCCTAACCTGTCAAACCTGGGGTATTTCTAAGCATATCCGACATGCCGAACTCACCGAACTAGCCATTAATCCAACCGGGACACAAAACGAGGTAAGAGTTTTTTAAGGTAAGTGCTACTTCGCTTAGAGTTTCTCGCGATATCTAAGGACAGCCGGCCGGACTACCCCTAAACACCTAAGTGCACTAAGCGGGCTGTTTCTCACTACATCTAGGGCTTGTCAACATAGTACAGTAGGTAACAACAGTCAACGTCCAAAGTAAAGGGAGTCATAGTAAAAACTATGACACACTCCCCGCCTTTGAAAATGTCAACGTCCTCGTTGACGTCCAACTCCAAGACTAGATAATGTTAGAGAAAATTAACCAAAACTAACATATCACTCTATGCGGAGTCAGCCAAAAGTTCACATAAGTTTTATTACCCCCTTGCATTACGCGAAACCAAGTACTTCAGAACCGTCGTTCACTGAGTCGTAAACCCAGCTGCCGGAGGCACCACCTGCGACATGAAGTCACTTGGAGACCTTTTGCACGTCTGCAAAGTCTGTCACCCGACGCACACAACACAATGGTTAATTTCTTTACTTAACTAGAATTTATATTGGAGGCCTCTAGTTAGTGTTGTTGCCGGCCCCTTGGTTAACAAGAAATAAAGACTTGCTTTATTCCTTAATATTAAACTGTTGACGACCTCTGTCATCTAGCGCACAACAAGCACTTCTCAAATGCTTGACCAAACACCTTCGCATTTCTTTGATTTTCCAATGGTCCCACATTCACATGTTACGATATTATAGCTTACATCTCTGCATCCCTCGGTGTTTCTCATTACCCCTTTTCATAAGGGTCTGCTACTATACCTATCTCTCATTAGTATATAGCTACGCCAGACTAAGTATGAGACTTTTATCGGAATCAAGCTCTTTTCCGATATAAGAGTACAATCGTAAAACCCTGTTCTTTGTAAACATGTCAATCTGGCCAGAGGCGATCACAGAGGCGCATGGCTGTACACATGTATACAACAAGGTCTTGCCAACCTGCCAACTGCCATCACTTGGTGTGTTATTAACATAAATTTATTCCGATAGGAATCAAATTCAGTCAAATCTGACCAAGTGTGATAGCACTACCATTTGTCTTTCGCAATCAACTTTGTACTCTTTCATAACACCGACCAGTTCAGGGACCAGATAAGCTAACATACCTTTCTTACAAACCAATGTGGAAACCAGGAAATTCAACCCATCTTAGTGCTCAATCAACAATCTTTAGATAACACGTGTCTTAATAACACTCTCATTGTACTCATTCCCCAAAGAGCACATACTAGATGCCGTTCAATAATTCCTAACTCTTTATCTCACTAAGTTCAAAAATACCAAATTTTAAAACTTAGTTTCGATAAGAGTCTCCTGAACTCAGAATACTGTACGCCTTAACATTATATTTATTTCCAACTTTAAATTATTAAATAAATGTTTCCAACACTATACGAAGTATAGCATTTCACTAATTCAAGCAATTAGTGTTTTTGATAAACATCTTTTAAACTAATCCTTAATATAAACAAGTTGCAATTTCGATATTGATACTCTTGAATGGATAATGATTTTTTAACGTTCAAATCCTAAGTTTATCAACTAGTTGTTATACTAGTGGATATAAACTTACAATTATCAATTTATCGAAATGCTACAACTACATTATAGACATGGTCTTAGTTTACATGAACCAACTTCAGTTTTGAGACGGAAATATAATGTTACGAAGTATTCAGGAACTTTGTTCAGAGACTAAGAGGAATCATGAACTAGTGTCTGGTTCATCTAACTGATTTAGTAAGATATTATCACATAAATGTTATCATACACTGAAGTATCACACAACTTCATGTTTCAGTTATACTTATAATTTAAGATCTCCCCAAACATGAATAAAATCTAGTTCAGTATTGAACTAAGATACATTATTCATTAACACCTAGCAATCCAGAAAGTACACATTGCCCTCAAGCAATGTATTGAGAAATGCCTCATTTCTCAACTAACTTGAAAACATGTTTCAAGTTATAACACTAAGGTAGTGCCTTACCAAAGTGTTAACTCAAGTGCTTGAGTCTTTATATTATATGATTATGGCCACCTCATGTGATCATAACCAAGTTTGATATTGAGCGCTCCAAACTCAATATTGAAGAGATATCATACATACTTTGACAAGTCATTTATAACCAATCTTGAAAAGATTGTTACAAATTCTGCCAAAGTTTAGAATATAAATATCTCAACAGAATGAGGTGATAGGAAACCTCATATTCTCGAACCGGATATTGGACATACGTTGAACTGAACTAATCATCAAGAAGGGACACCATCTTCTTGAGCTAATCCAAACATATCTACTTTCAAGATATTGAACCAACTCAAGGAACACCATCAAACCTTGAGATAGAACTAACAACTAACCCAAGGAATACAATCAAACCTTGAGTCAAGAATAGTTCTATTTTTCAATATTCTGAAAGATTGAAGATACATACTTTATAAGTTCTTTGTGCCCACATTTTCGACCATGATGCAAGTCAAGAAACCGTCTTTTGAATAATCGTATTCGACTCTAAAATGAAATTGATATTGAAAAAATATCAACTTTATTCTCATCGAATACACTCTCTGAGGAGGTACATGCACTTAAACCTCCAATGGAAATCCGACTTGTTACTGCTCATTGTAATTCTCAACATAAGTTATCAAACTTAGCAAGTTTCCTTACTTAGTCGATAAACAAAGTGGAGAATCCCAAATCATGCTCTTCTTAACCAAGGAATCACCCTTGTTCAAGAGCTTATCCCACATTGCAAACAACGTTACAGATTTCAAGATTAAAGAGTTAACAATGAAAATGCACAAGTGTGCGCCGAACGCCTTCACTATGCAAGTCCTTATTACTCAGTAAACTGAAAATGTAAACGTATGTTTCCAACATTTCTTTCTGATAGATCATGCCATCTATCCCAAAACTGTATCAATAAGAAACCGAAATCCTCAAGCTATTATCCCAAGTCTCTCTCATGATCCCATATGAGACAATTTCATAATCAAGTTAGTCGAGCTAACTAACTTGAATACAGAGTGCGCGCTTACAACTAACTAAGGTTTCATGTTATACTTTGTTCAAATCAAGGACTTGAATTTAGTAAACTATTCCACCTAATGTTACTTGCAGCTAGCGTCATCAAAATATTGCGAACATCAGACAATACTTTAACTACATTGGATCTTCAAACCCATTGCTTAACATATTTATCATATGTTAATATTTGACTTTCTTTGTATTATAAGTTCATCACCATAGTCTGCTTCTGGAGTTACACTCTAGAAAACACGCACTATAATGAGAGCTTATTTTACAACTTCTGTCAGAATGTAGTGTTCACTCTTATATTTGAATATGCCCCTTCTCCCGAAGTCAAAGACGCACTTCTAAACATAAGTCTTTCCCCATTTGACACTATTGCCGAACCTGATATTGAATCTTGACATAGGTTAAAACTCAAAGAACGTTGTCACGTTCTCAATCATGTGTTATCCCAAATTCCTACACCTTAAAGAAAAAGAAATTTTTTAATAATATGTAAACTTAGCATATCACATGATCCACTTCACAAGACTTAGTTTGTAAGCCAGAACAAACTAGCACGCCACGTCTTGTGGAAGTATATGGTAAAGTAACATGAACATCCATAAGGCAAAGTAACCTGGCATACAACTTGGAAGTTGCCTTCCAAGTGCTACTTTCAACATTGGTGTCCATAACCCACACCCACTTATGAAGTAGGTGTACTTTGAAGAGTTATAAATCTCAGGACCAACTCCCACACAGAATTTAGATGTTAGCCAAAAGTGATAAAGTACTTCAAGAACTTAGAACTAACTAAACCCTGAAACACCTTACAACTTTAGGTAGTCCTACTGACCATAGAGAATAGGCTCCGGTACTAATTGTCAGAGTTTTAACCCAAAGGGCCAACACGTGGCAACACGTGGCTGCCAAGTGGCCATTCGGCGTCAACACCATGTGTGAGCAACGCTAAGTTTTCCAAGATAACCCTAAGAGTCTGACTCTGGGGCCCAATTAGGCAGAAGACTTAGAGTCCTACCCTAAGTCCCCTAGAATGACCATCCTTTAACCCTAGAGGGTAACCCGATTAAACTTTAAGATCCTGTCCTAGTAGACCTAGACATGCTCATGCCCTAACCCCACAAAGGAGATGTGTCTCACACATACCCTCATGACAGAGTCAAGGCATCGTCACTTACCCCTTGAGGAATCACCCTCATCCGGGAGTACAACCCCTTTAAGGCGACAAGGGGTACCCTGAACCATGACGAACCCCTAAGGGTTTGAGTGGCCAAGTCATACCCTAGACCTAGGGCTAGTACTTAGTGAGGACACGAGTGTGCGTCGTAGGCAGACACGAGTGTTTTACTAAGTAAACTCCCTAAGGCTAGGTTTGAATAGCCCTAAATACATGACCTTGCGAGTGCCTTACGAAAGGGCTTTTGCTAATGAGCTTAGGTTGTTCAACCCCTAGATTCTAAGGAGAACACTCCCCTAGCCAAGTGTGCCAAAGCACACCTAGTTATGAGACCTAACCTCCCTTGAGCGGATGCCCAAGGCTTAACACCCTAGTGCAAGCACAAGCATGCCTGTTGGCTAGAGTATCCAACCCTTAGCGACAAACCCATGACACAACCCCAAAGGGCATGCCTTGGGCTTTGTATTGCGTGACGTCTAGCCCAGTGTCACATCTCCATGTGACACTACCTTCCATGATGTGGGCTATCATGCCATAGCCCTTAGATTCAAGAGTTGCACCAAGTACCACAAACGTGGCTCTTAAATGCCAACTCTAGAACCCCTTAATGAACCCTCAGGAACCAGGTAACGTGAACCTGTCAAATAAGATCCCACGCCCACGGTTGGACAAGGACACGGATGTGCCCTGCTTAGTTGTGAGTGCTACACCTAGCTTGACGTGGAGGAGGAGGCTGGAGACAAACCTCAACCTCTGCCTCTTGGAATGTGCATTTCGACAAGACCTCCCAGGCATGGATTCGCCAACGTTAAGGGTAAGCTACCCCAAAGGTGGGACGTACCCCTGGCATCTGGAAGTTAGGGCGGCACAACAGAGGGTTGTGCCTTGACGACACAAACTAAAGCTTGCACCGGGAGAAGAGTAACGAGCTTAGTCATAAACCCAGGAACCCTCACTCCTATATACTACCTTATTTATGTGACATAGGCCTCCCCCCGCTGTTTTCCTGTTTACATAAGTGGGCTAGCACTGAAATTTCATTCCCAAAGGGAATATACTGGTGGTTATCCATTGACAACTAAACCCTAACCTGTCAAACTTAGGGGTATTTCTAAATATATCCAACATGTCAAACTCACCAGAACTAACCATTAACCCAACTGGGACACAAAAAACGAGGGTAAGAGTTTTCTAAAAGGTAAGTGCTACCTTCGCTTAGAGTTTCTCGCGATATCTAAGGACAGCCGGCCAGACTACCCCTAAACACCTAAGTGCACTAAACAGGGCTGTTTCTCACTATATCTAGGGCTTGTCAACATAGTACAGTAAATAACAACAGTCAACGTCCAAAGTAAAGGGGAGTCATAGTAAAAACTATGACAATCACCTAGTGTCCTAAACCATATGCAACCTTAGTATTGCATAATCAAATTCATGTTCCACTTTCATAAGAGCTTCCATGCTACTCAAACTCTTCAAGAAGAAATAAATACTTTATTGATGAGTTTATTCAATTATTTACAAATGTCCTTAATTGTTGGAGACTTGAAGCAATCCTTAATGCACAAACTCATGCGGTGAGTTACATAGTAGATGCTTGTTATGTAAGGATTTATGTGCTTTAGTCTCATAATCACTCCTGATTTAAAACTAACCATAACATTTACTTCATTTAATTAAATCCTAAACACCTTAATAAATCTAATCCCTAGTTATGAAAAAACTATGCAATGGTAGGGTTCCTATGGTAGACATTCAGGAGCTCAAAAAAAAAAAAACATGAGGATGAAGTTGTGACAACGAGAAATGTGAAGGGGCAAGTATAAAAGATTATTATGCACCATCCCAATTGCAAGAGCTCATTTTTAAGACAAGGTGGTTACAACTTCAAAGTCTCAAGTCTCTGTTCCAATTACAATAATGATAAGTATGGTCACAACATCTACGTGTAAGGTAAAACAAACAATAATCAATTGTAAAATAACATTGGCATATAGCTCTAAGAGACTGGTTATTTGTATATTTTGTAACTAAGGAGTTTTTTTCATTCATAAATTTTTTAAAGATAACTAAGTTTAAGAGTTTGAATGATAATGTAAATCTTCCCATGTATATAAGTGATAAGGCTTGTTTAAAATAATGATTAATGAGTTTATGGATATAAGATAAGCTTTTGTCTTATAATTATTAATATTTTTAATAACTTTTTCTAATGTGACTAAGCATTTGATTTTTGTATATTAGTATCTAAAGTTGAAACTAATTATTTACAATTGTGAACATAAAAGTTTGGTGATGTTACTCATTCCCCTTGCCCAAATCGAACCCTATTTTGAAATGCATTCGTAATAATAAATAAATAAAAAGGAAATTCGTGCTGAAAACAGCAGTATTAAATGCATGTAATGATATAATTGTAATCATCTTAACTAATTTCATCTAATTTGATTAAATAAAATTTGAACTCCCATATCTTAATCAGTAGAAACTTTTTTATCCATAAGTTGAATCGGCTCGAATTCTATATACTGTATCATTGCTAATCAACTTAGAGACAAACGCATAAGTACAATGATGAGCATGCTGCTGACAACAAGTGGGACCACAAGAACGCTATTGACGTTCTCAACACACTTTATTCCCTGAATGCAACTCCACACAGCATCTGCTTGTGAAAATGAACACAAAATACTTGGCGTGAGTTTCTTCTCCGTGTAGTGTGGTATGGAAGCTCCACATTCGATGCCTAAGGTTTGTATATTATAGATCTTGCAAAATGTATACTTTGGTTTTCAGGTAGCTGCCCGAATTCTTAATTTCCCTCACTCATGTATCACTTTCTGTCTACTTCAGGCTGCCATTGGACTGTGGACCCAGCGTGTGATCAACGCTCTTTATCTCAAAATAAGAGACAAACAATCCATATTAACGTTAATCCTCGCCATTTAGCACCCCGCAGTTCAGGCGAATTCGTCATGAAAGATATGATATTATATTAAATTTATTATATTATATTATAATATTAACAGAAGTTTGCAGCTTCACGAAGTCATTGGTGGACTCCTGGGTGCAAGATGGAAAGCAGCCTCACTAATATTTAACTTATGCTCTGTGTCGTAGGTTTCATTTGCACAGAGAAGTGTGCGTGTGTGTTACATTTAGCATGGGATAGTGTTATTAATAATGTTAAATGCAGCATTGTGTATACCATTAATCATAAGCTTGACAAGAGGAGGACGTGGACATGTGTTCTTAGCGCAATCTTCTCTTTGTCAATCTTTATACCCAGTGCTCACAACTACAGGATTTGGTTGTTTATTGGAGTTGTCACATGCATCTTTGTCTCGAGTTACTTAGCAGTAAGGCACGGATAACTGGTTCACACACACACGTAATGGAGCTTATTCATTGTGTGATTGAATATTAGGCTCCAGATGTTAAGAATTCAGCTCCCGCAGCTACCATGAATAGTTTACAGGTTTTTCTCAGTTTATACATTTCGGAATTGTCCCCATTCCAGTGTAGGCACATCTATGTGTGTTGCCTTTATATATAACTATGTTTCTTGTAGTGAAGTTATGGATGCAATGTGGAAGCCTCAAAAATATTGCATGGCATACGCTTATAGCACACTCTACATGTTTGTAGTTGTCATGGTTCCAAGCATAAGTATGAACCAGGTTTTCGGAGACAAACTGCTCACAGTATCAAATGCATTTCTAGTACTTCCATGTTCCAACTTTAGAGATACTGCAGTGGTCCTCATGCTTATTCACCTGGTAGGACTCCCTCCTCTCTCTCTCTCTCTCTCTCTCTCTCTCTCTCTCATACACACACACACACAATGTATTACATGCTCGCATTTGCAGTTCATCAACTTTGGGATGTATTCACTTGCTGCATACACAATGTGGGAGAAGCTCCTGAATATACATGAGTCGCCGAGCTATACAAAGCGAACATTGTTCAGGTTACTAGTGTTCATGGTAATATGGACAACAGCATTAGCATTCCCATATGTTGGTGTTCTTAACAAACTAATGGAGGCTGCTGTGCTAACTTGGAACTTCTTTATCATACCTTGCATGGCTTATTGTACAGTGTTTTGGTCACTGAATGAACGGAAGCATTCACAGCCTTTAACAGGACTGGGCTGGGTAGCGGATTTTAGTATTAATCTAGCTGTCATACTGTGGGTGCTCACTGTAGAATGTGGTCTGGGCATATGGGCTGATATGGATACTATTCTCAAGCTGAAAAACTTCATGTTTTTCCCCTAAATGTTATAACTGTTAACTGTCCTTTTTTCACGGAAATGTATATATATATATATATATTACTATACATGTTGTATGTTAGGTTAACGGTAGAAGCACAAGGCAGAGGATCGTGACGACGAGGAGGAAGTAAGTAGCACGCCATATTGGGATTTCGTTGTAGCTGCACAATGGCTATACAAGAGGAGGAAGTATACAAGGTATTCCGATCCTACGTCCACCCTGCTGCTGCCCAGTCCCCAAAAACACATAGGTAAACCCACACTTGTCCTGGACATGGACAGGACCTTGGTCTTCTCTTGCACATCGGATAAACTCGTTTTGAATCTGTCCGGCGGCAAAAGCATGGTTATTCCGCTTGCTCGGATGGCGAAGAGGCCGGGAGTGGACGAATTTCTCCAACAAATGGCCAGGGTTTACGAGATTGTGGTGTTTACATGCGGGATCAAGCAATATGCAGACACTATCTTGGATAAACTTGATCCACAAGGCAAGTTAATCGCACACAGGCTGTACAGTGAGTCGTGCACGCTGGTAAACGGCAAGAGGACCAAGGATCTGTCTCGGCTGGAACGGGATATGAAGCGCGTGGTGATCTTGGATGACAAGCGGAAGTATTTCTGCTTGAATCCAGATAATGGTATAAAGATTAAATCGTTTAAGAATAAGATTAATCATAGCTACGATGAGCTTAACAAGTTAACTAGCTATCTGTTAGACCTTGCAAACGCTGAGGATGTAAGAAAGGTAATACAGGAACGGCCCCCTGTGCTATAGAGCGGTAAATACATGGAAACTGTAACAGCGTTCGCTAGACTTAATTGCTGTTATGATTCTAAGTGATTCTAAAGTATCTGTTCTTTAGTAACAAAGAGATCTTGTATATTGATGTTTTGGTTAAAGTGTGTATCTTTTATAATAAAGCCTAGATTGACAACAGTAAACAACAGTATTGTATTGGATTTACCATATATCTTTTATATGTTTACATTCACTCGACAGTTTGTTGTGTTTGCGTGTGTTAAATCATATTATATAAAGTTATGCGTCACAACTTTTCTTTCATGCAGGTAGGTCAATTGCTGCTTTGGGTACAGCGTGTCAGATACGTGTACATGGTACTACAGAGAATACTTTTATGTGCGTGCGTGCATGTGTGTGTTCATATATAGCGGAGATGTGTGTCACAGCTTTCACGCAGGTCAATTGCCGATACCTCAGGGCTTCAGAAAAATTGGTTATAACATACATCTACTATATATATATATATATATATATATATCGTAGACATGTAATTCTTATATCTCAGTTGGGGGTGCGGAGCGCAATATATCTGTCAGCAATGCATAGGAAGCGCCTACATTAGGATCAGCCTGCATAGCTTGGATTGCAACGTGAGTTCCGTGTTCCAGATCCTGATTGGTCCTACACGCATCTAACAAACTCCTCCACGCCACGCCAGTGGACAAACAAGGCACACGTCAAATCACCTCCTGAGCAATGGCAACGTTTCCAGTCCTGGCCAGTATATCGACCATACAACAGTAGTGTCTGTGCACCGGTTGGATCCCAAAGTCGAGCAACATAGAGGTGAAGTATCCACAACCGAGTTCCATCTTCCCGGTGTCTCTGCACGCTCCTAAAACACTTACAAATGTAGCACCAGTTGGCTTCATCCCCTCCAAGTTCAGCAATGAAAAGGTATGCAGTGTCTCTCTGAACCGGCCGTTCTGTGTGTAACCATTGAGAAGTGCATTCCAAGACTTCTCGGCGCATGCACTCGAACATGTTCCAGTCGGCCCTGGCTTGCGTGCATTCGCTAGTTCTTTCAGGAATTGCACGGAACAGATCCTGTGCCTGTTCTGTATCGTTGTTCTCAGCAAATGCCGTTTCACGACACACAGTTGTGCGCTGGCATTCTTTCAAACCATCTTAAAGTCCCTCAGATGTCCATTGTGTGCGTATGCAGATATGACTGCATTCCATGACACCACGTCCCGCTCTGGCATCCATGGAATACTCGAGCAGCCTTTGTCATGTCTCCTTCTCGTGCATAAGCACCGAGAATCACGATCCATGTGGTGAAGTTTCTTGCCGGGACACACTCGAACACCCTCGCTGCAGCATCAACCGGTCACTGCATGCATATATCGACAGGAGTGCGTTCCAGGACGCTACATTCCTCTCTTCAGCAGTGCAAAACAGACTCTCAGCTTCTTGCAGATGCCCGTTCTGTGCAAAAGCAACAACCATTGTATTGCACCCCGTTCCGGCATTGCATAGAAGATCCTCGCGGCCTCATCCAGGTGCCTGTTCTCAGCGTACACTGTCAACATTGCAGTCCATGCAACAGAGTCCCACACGGGCATTCTCTTGAAGGCAGCATCTGCCAGCTTTATGGTCTCGGCTATCTCAGTAACGAGCACTGTCCAGGACACCACGTTCCTCTCTGGCATCCGATCAAACAGGAGTTTCGCGTGGTTGAGATGCCCAGTTTGGGCATACACACGAAGAACCGAAGTCCACGAGATAACCGTACAACACGGCATTCTCTGAAAGAACCCGACAGAGTCTTCAAGCATGGAGTGCTCCTCGAACATGGTAAGCATCGAGTTCCATGAGACCTCGTTTCTCATTGACATTCTATGGAATGTCTGTTTTGCTTGGTGGATATGCCCGTTCCGGGCATATGCGCCTAGCAGGATGGTCCATGAGAAGTGATTGGGCATGTACAAGGCGTCGAAGACTGCCTTTGCTGCTTGTACATCCCCGCATTTGCCGTACATTTGGATGACGAGGTTTGCAAGGTATCTGTCTTCACAAAGCTGGCCGTGGAGGATCTGTGAATGAATAGCTCCTACCTCCCATGCATCTCCAGACTGTCTCAATGCCCTCACAAATGCATCACATTCCAGTTGCAGCCCCACGCAAAGTCTCCTTGACATTATATGTTCCCATACCAAGTGTCGATTTCTGAAAACACATCAACTGTTGTACATTTATAATTTGGGAAATTTTCACATATAACCCTGACATTATTTATTATATTACTTTAGGCATAATCTCCAGCACATCCTCGGCATCTTGAAGTTGTCCTCTGCGTCCAAGAAGATCGATAATGCATCCATAATGGTCTATTCTACGAACAATACCATAGGCTTCAACCATGAAACCGAACAGTTCACAAGCTTCTTAACGAGCCCGGCGTGGCTACATGCACTCAGCAAGTTGAGGAACGTAACAGAGTCCGGTTCATACCCAATAAGCTGCATATTGTTGAAGAAAGAAAGACACTCGCCATTAGAGAAGCTCCCCATGATAGCATTCCATGAAACCATATCAAAGTTCTTCATATTCCTGAACACATCCAATGCCTCCTTGGTCTTTCCACATTTCCCGTACATATTGAGAACCGCATTCCGTACAAGGACCTCATCAAACTTACGAATCCTTCTTCCTTCGTTCAACGCCCCAGTAGCTCCGCATGCATCAAGCACGCTCGCGAGCGTGACTTTGTCGGGCTTCGAATTCCCCTCTACAACTCCACTGCAAGCTCGGGATGGCTACTTCTGGCATACACAGAAATCATCGAGCTCCACGTAATGACGTCCTTAAACTCCATAGAGTTGAACACCGCAAATGCTTCATTCTCATGTTCACTAGTGCATTCCCCAGAGGAAGGTCAAGTTTCAGTCCCTGCTTTTGTATTTGTCGGTGAATATCTTCTCTCACTTCCACGTTACTACACCTCGCATTCAACACTGCAATGTAAGTTACAGAGTTTGGCATCTTCCTGAAGAGCTCGAGAGCATGGAGCTCCTCTCCATGACGGGCATGAGCTGCAATGATGGTGTTCCATGTAACAATGTTGCGGTCCATTACCGTGTCAAAGAGATTTCTTGCATCAACCAGGCTAGAGCATTTCGCAAACATGTCAATGAGTGCATTGTTGAGCTTCAAGTCAGCACGGAAACCCAACTCCCCCACAAGCCTGTGGAGATGCTTTGCCTGCGATAACGAAGATAAGTCAGCAGATATGTTTGCTACAGCAATGAGCATCCGTTTATCAGGTTTAACACCTTCGAGCAGCACTCCGTGGAAAAGATTCATCACTTCTCGAGTACGACCTCGACAAGCAGATGCCTCAACGGTCGTAGTCCAGGCATAAACGTTCTCCAGCTGCAGTTTCTCGAGTAAGTGCATTCCTGTGTTCAGACTTTCACACCTTCCGTACATGTTCACAAGTGTGGATCCAACACCGAGCTCTGAGATGCACATATGAACGCATCTGCCTTCCTTGAGGAACTTGAAACCACCAATAGCACATGCTGTCAGAGCTGACAGAGCACAACCTTGTCGGGTTTGTACCTTCCAGTCTCATTTCTCGAGCGAGTTTTACTGCTTCTGCTGCATTCCCTTCTCTGATGAGGATCCCAATCATTGTGGTCCAGCTTATATGGTCTCGCTCCGCCATCTGCTGGAACATATCTAAGGATTCCTCGGCCGCATGGCATCTGCCATACATGTTTAGAAGAGCGTTTGCTATTGACAAAGTCTAGAAGGCCTGACAAGTTCGAGTGCGGTCCTTCCGTGTTCGAGGCCTTCAGGTCCCCAACAAGAACTGAGGGCTACAATGTACTGGGCATATGCTGTGATCATGCTTGTCCACGTAAAGAGATTCTTTTCCTCCATGTTGTCGAACACCTTTCTAACGTTTTCGATGCTTCTGCAAGTGCTGTACATTGTAGTTGACAAGGCGCATGTTTTATGCATGTCCGGAGTGAGTCATGGAGTTGTGTACTTCTTGCAATGCCTTGTTTTCTGTACAAGCTTGCAGAGGTTTCTGAGTTCTTTTTCTCCTTGATTCGATGCAGCATTTCTGCAATAAACCCACACTTCGGATAAGCTCATTTTGAATCTGTCTGGCAGCAAAAGCATGGTTATTCCTATCAGTCAATTCTGCATGCCTTAGAAAGAGACAACATTTACCAGTACGGCTCTTCTTCAAATACTTGGTGCTATGCGATCTCAAAGGTCTAAATGTGACGGACAATAACAACATTCAGATGGAGATGACATTCATGAATTAACCTTTTGTACATGTTCACCAGGTTTTTTTTCCACGACAGTCCAGACAGAGATGATGGCAGAATGTGACGGTTTTCTGCCTCCTGAGACGCTGAAAGTGCTTGAACATGAGCTTTGTGAAGCCAAGATCAATGGTAGAGTCGGATGCGGTTCTTGTGAAACATACATCAGAGGAGAAGACAATTGATTTATGGAGACAATGCTGTGATATGGGATTGGAGGAATCCTCATAAGTAGGTGTGCTTGTTGGCATGCGGAAGGGAAGTCTTATATCCGTTGTGGAGGTCTAGGCAGTTTCAAGGCTTACCAGGGCCGGTTTCGAACTAAGGCACATATTCAATGAGGAAACTTATCGTCACAGAGCAATTTGCATAAATGGCGCTATTTTCAAACACGGAAGCTATATAGTGACTTGTGAGCCGGACAACCCAAGCAAGGATTTTTTTTATCTTGTTGATTTGCTACTCTCTTTGTGTGGGCAAAATATGCTACACCCAAATAAAGGAGACTTTATTTGGATTACTCTAGGTGCATGATTGTGTTGTTCTCGGCGATCTTTCGAAAGTGAGTTTCAGGTTCTTCAAATTGCTTTGACAAACTTGATTTTTATTTGTAGATGTCATTGTCCCTCTTGGCCAGTAATCTATGAACAAGTGCATTTTTGGAGGTCCAGTCACGCTATGCCACATCACTACCGCCACGTAGACATAGAGTCGTGTCTGCCCAGTTATCCTTTCAGCGGGATCATGTACCTCTTTAATTTAATAGAACACTTTCTAGAGTTCTCTCACGTTCATATCTCCTATATGGTATCATAGCGATTGGGAGCATGAGCAAGAGGACCTGGAAACGTAGATAACAGCGGAAGACTGCTGCAGCAAGACGCCAGGAGATTGCTCAGAGCATTGCACGAGTCGAGAAGAGGCAAGCTCGAAGAGCACAGAAAAGAAGCCGAAAATGAAATCCATCTGTGTTCGCATCACACCCTGTTGTGATGCTTGTGAACAAAACCTTTGAATAAAATTCTCTTTCCCAAAACACATACAGAAAGTAGGAAAAACTCAGAGCCATGAATACTCGGACGATCAATATCCCGCAGTATAATGGCAAAGATTTTTTTACTTGGGAAAAAGAAATGGCTTATATTTCTTACGAGATGGCTACATGAAAATCGTCCTTGGTATTGAAGCATTGCCAATGGTCGCAGCCACTCATGAACTCCTGGCCGAGAAGGTGGAAAACTGGAACCTTCAAATGATAAAGCAATATCCTCAATGGGAATAGGCTTGGGGAAGCTGTTCCAGCACCACCTTGATCTGAAGAAAACGGTGGTGGAGAACTGGGATCTCCTCAAGAAAACGCTCGACAACCAAGCTCATGTGATCTCCACTACCGTGGAGTATAAAACACAGTTCTTCGGCCTGCGGTTCTACTGCGGGGAAGCCTGTTCCACCCTGGTGGGACGGATGACAGCTCTAGTGGCCCAGCTGGAAGCCCTGGCACCAGCCTCGAAGCCGACAGATGATGACTAGATTGCAGTTCTTCTGTTCGCCCTCGAGCACAGCCGTGTTCCGGCTCACACCATGCTCCATGCTGCTCTCACAAACATGGCGGGCTTGACACTACAAACCCTCTGTGCTGCTTTGTTCCGGGCGGACAAGAAGCCAGCAGAGGAGGAGGAGACTAGCATCGATGAAGCAGTCTTCTATACTGGTTCCTCAAACAAGAACCGCTTGAGAAGGCCGAGATCCGAGAACCGGCGAGAAGAAGGCCGCCGCGATGGAGATCGCCAAGAAAAGGGAAAGGCTCTAGCCAAGACCTGGGAAGGGAAAGGCTCTAGCCAAGACCTGGGAAGGGAAGGAAAGACCGAAGTGCTCGTACTGTGGCAAGTTTGGCCACATTGAACAAGACTGTCGATCTAAGAAATGCGACTTCCAAAAACCAGCCCGACTGTTGATGGCCCGAGAGGTTTCAGCTCCGGATCACTCGATCTGGTTGGACTCCGGGGCCACTCTCCATATGTCTCCACAGCGGGAAGCCTTCAGTCATTTCGAACGCTTGACAGAAGGCCGCACGGTTGTCGTGGGAAACGACGCCGTGCTAAATATACTTGCTGTTGGAACGTTGGAAGTGGAGATGCCAGGAGGAGAAAGGCGAGAGCTCCACAACGTCTACTATGTTCCTGTCATCTCTCAAACCCTGCTCTCAATTAGTAAGATCACAGATGTAGGATACACTGTGGTTTTCAAGCAAGGTACCTGTGAGCTTATCCGGGAAAGTGATGGCCGGGTGCTAGCGACAGGCTCTAGGAGCAGCGACTTCTATCAGCTTGAGGCGAAGTTGCTCTATCCAGACAGTGCTCTGGTGGTGACGGAGACAGGCTCTTTGCAGACATGGCATAACCGGTATGGCCATGCTCATGCCGAGGCCCTACAAAAACTCAGCCAGAGATGAAAGTTTCAGGAGCCCCACTTGGGTTCTGCAAGACCTGTACTCTTGGAAAGCATCAACGGAAACCTTTCCCACAGGACTCTACTACTCGCAGCTTGAAAGTTTTGGAACTTGTTCATTCCGATGTTTGTGGGCCTATGCAAATTGAGACTCTAGGGAGCAAGCGCTTCTTCATCACCTTCATCGATGACTTCTCGAGGAAGGTGGTTTTGAAGCTGATGGCACAAAAGTCCGAGGCCCTGGAACTCTTCTGTGAATACAAGGAGGCTGCAGAGGCAGAGACGGGTGAGAGGCTGCTTACCCTTCGATTTGACGGAGGCGGGGAGTATGTCTCGCATGCGTTTGAGAGCTACTGTGCCAAGGCAGGGATCCAGCCAACTCACCGCTCCACACACCCCACAGCAGAATGGTGTGGCAGAGCGGATGAATCGAACCATCGTTGAAATAGCCCATTGTATGTTGATCCATGCCGGGATGCCGGTGTACTTCTGGGGCGAGGCCATGGTCACGGTTGCATACCTACGTAATCGCCTCCCAAGCCGAAGCTTGGATCACGGCGTACCTCTAGAGAGGTGGAGTGGGCGCAAGTTGCACATCGATCACCTTAGGGTTTTTGGATGTGCGGCATATCCCCAAATTCCCAAATCGCACCGGAAAAAGCTTGATCCAACTAGCGAGGTTTCAATCCTGGTGGGCTACAGTGAATCTCGAAAGGCACATCGACTCTACAACCTCAATCGCGAGGCTATTCTCTTTAGCCGCGATGTGATCTTTGATGAGATGACTCTTCCGTCATCTCGTGTGCAATTCTAATCCGGACCAGGCTCTAGGCTGGGTGCGTCTGCTTGAGGAGGAGGATACGATTGCACCGAGACCGATCGGCCATTGCCACAGGCTCAGCTAGGCGCACCACGACCAAACACGCCGCCAACACAGCCTACAGCAAATGCCGAGTTCGGGAATCCCAGTGCCGGAGGAGGGCTTGCTCCTAATGATGCTCAAAAGGAGCTGTTTGGATCGGCGCCTTCAACACCACGTCCCTCCTTCACAGCTACAGGGGATTAGCCAATTGTTACCCCCACCGGCACAACAGATACTGCCCAGAACTTTGCCAAGCCCGGTTGCAGCAGATGCCGCATTGCGGCTTCTGCCTGACCCTCCAGTTGTGACGAAATCTGGGCGGGTTTCGCGGCCTTCACAAAAGGCCAAGGAAGCTGGGGAGCAGTCTGCATTCTGGCGTGCATCTAGGAAAAGCCAGGATGCGTACTATTGAGTGGAACATCGGTTCCGTGACTTCCCGGAGCCAAGGACTGTTCGTGAGCACTTGCCAGGCTGGAGGCTGAGCTCTGGCAAGCCGCCATGCAGGAGGAGTATGCGACCCTCATGAAGAACCATGCATGGGTGCTCACAGACCTACTAGAGGGTCGCCGGGTGGTGACAACGAAGTGGATCTTCAAACGCAAGTACACACCCAACACTCCTGAACCCAGGTATAGAGCTCGCTTAGTTGCTCGCGGCTTCTCGCAGATTGAGGGACTCGACTTCACGGAGACCTACTCTCCAATTGCAAAAATGTCGTCGATCCGACTCCTACTCGCTGAGGCCACACAGAAGAATTGGAGCGTGTACCAGCTCGATGTAAGGCAGGCGTTCTTATACGGGGATCTTCAGGAGGAGGTCTTTGTTGCACAACCAGAGGGCTTCATGGAATCTGGACAAGAGCATGCGGTGTGCTCTCCAACGAGCTCTGTACGGGCTCAAGCAGAGCCCGCGGGCCTGGTACGACCGCATGGACAAGTTTCTTCTCAGCCTAGGCTTCGAGAAGAACCCGGTCGATGGGAATGTTTACCTGCTAGCGGAGGGTGAGGAGCAGCTGAAGCTCGCTCTCTACGTAGATGATAACGTGATCACTGTGAGTAGCGATGCCTTCATGCTCCGAGTGCATAAACTCTTCGCTGCAGAGTTTGATATATCAGCGATGGGTCCTCGGAGCTACTGCCTTGGCATCCAGGTGCACCGAGAGAGAGAGGCGGGAGTGATGCAGCTTTCACAAGCGGCTTACGTCGATGACATCCTGGAACGTTTCCGGATGCAGGCTTGTCATCCTGTTTCCACTCCAATGCAGGTGGATCTTTTACTCTCCCGAGAGCAGGCGGCCCAAGACGAGGAGGAGTCACAGGAAATGGCCACGGTACCCTACAAACAGGTGGGGAGCCTCTTATATCTGGCCGTTGCACACGGCCAGACATCTCCCATGCAGTGGGAATTGTGAGCCAGTTTTCTTCACAGCCAGGGCCGTACACTGGAGGGCGGTGAAACGGATATTCCGTTACTTAAAAGGTACCAAAAATTATGCTCTCACATATACAGCAACGCCCTCGGAGATGGAGACACTTGAGCTACAAGGCTTCTGTGATGCCGACTGGGGAGGTGATCCAGATACTCGGCAATCCACCACCAGGTACATATTTCAGTTTGCGACTAACACCATCACATGGCGCAGCCACAAGCAAACGCTCATAGCACTCTCAAGTGCCGAAACTGAGTATGCAGCTGCGGCTGCAGCCGCACAAGAGGCGCTTGGCTGGAGCACTTGATCCATAGCTTGAACATCACCATTGTCAAGCCGATCCTGCTGTATTCCGACAGCCAAAGTGCTATAGCACTTGCAGTCAATCCCAAGTTTCATGCCCGGACCAAGCACTTTGATCTCCGTCTACATTATATTCGCAATCAGGTAACTACAGGGCATCTGCGACTTCAGTACCTTTCAACCAACAAGATGCCAGCGGATCTCCTAACCAAGCCGCTGGCAAAGTTACTCTTCCAAGCACACCGGGACACACTAGGTATTCGACCTTTACATTCTGGTGAACCGGGGATCCACGAGGAGCGTGCCTGAGGAGGAGTGTGGAGGTCCAGTCACGCTATGCCACATCACTACTGCCACGTAGACATAGAGTTGTGTCTGCCCAGTTATCCTTTTAGCGGGATCATGTACCTCTTTAATTTAATAGAACACTTTCTAGAGTTCTCTCACGTTCATATCTCCTACACATTTTGATGCAACGTGTATATTAAGAGTGGAAGAACATCTTTCGGGATATTTGCATACTTCCTCATAATGACCCAACGATGGCTAGAAGGGGCTTCGACATTGCTCTTGAAATTGTTGCAAATAAGTTTTTTTTTTCATTTGGAAACAGGGGAAGGAAAATGCCTAGTGTGACTATTGGAAGGGGATATTGTCAAAGTACAAACAAGAGTAGGTTTAAGAGCAGGTGTCAAGCAACGTCTAGAGGTGCAAATCAAACTTCCAATGGTTGGAAGAGCGTGCTGTGTTGTGGATGGTGAACCATTTGTTTCTACCATATGTAGTCTAGGACAATGCTCAACATAAATGGTCTAAGCTGGTGCATTTTTATACTAGACAAGAAGGATACAGTTAATTACAAGTGGATGACGTGGTTCTTTCTATGGTCAAATGGAGGAAGATATTATCGATCCTTGATTTTGATGGTGAATACATAATAGCTAATTGCATGGTGGTACTTGTGGAATGGTTTAATATTTAATGCACAAGAAAGGTGCTACAAACGGCACAATGAAGTACTTCTTAGTTGACAATGATTAAATATGAAAGCAAAGTTTGTTAGACACATAGCCATAGTCAAATATCATTTTAAATGTCACAACCCATACACAAAAGTTTAGGCTAAATAATTTATGTTGGGAGTAACTCAAGTGACACACATGCTACAGTGCAAGCTGCTCAATTAATTTAAATTGGATTTGTGGATTGGGACAGATTGTGGATAGCAGATTTTCGATGCTGTAAAGCTCTTGAAATGGCTCAATGATGAGTATAACAAGTATTCTGACATGGAAGTAATGCAAATTCACTCCCAGCTTGCAATGTGTGTGTACGAGGACGGTGGGGATATGCAAGCACACACTCAGATGCTGAGTAAGCTCTTTTCAAACCTGACTACATAGGGAAAAGAGCAGGGCTTAACTCGATGTAGAAGATTCAGCTCTACAAATCATTGCAAGAGAGTGGGATGACTACATAGAGAAGATGATGAAAGAGGACAACTTAACCTTTGATGGAGCTATGGCAAAGCTCATCAACACTACAATGTTACAAGAAGAGAAAGCTCAAACTTATGAGGTTCATTGCACCATGTATGCCAAAAGAGAGCCAGTGAGAGCTCCAATAGAAGGGAATGTATGGCAAGGAGGCCGCTAGGGATGAGGATGTAACATGATGCTCGTGAGTCAAGCCAGTCGAGGAAACCAATTGGTTGAAGGGACTAGGAATGTGGTGCATGGCCCTACATGCCAAGCTGGTCGAGGGAACCATGGAGGTGGAGGTCGTGCCATTGCTCGCTTGAACTCAACACATGGTTAGAGCATGGGAAGAGGGGATGCAAGGTTTTTTCATGACCAATGCAAGTTGTGTTGGGAGATTGGGCACTGGGCTTGAGATTGCAACAATACTGCCATAGCAAACCTAAGTGAGCTGTAGGAGGGACCATGCAAGGAGGTTGAAGAAGAGAGTCACAATGTAGAGGTTACATGGAGTGGACAACCATGGGTCATAGACTCCACATGCATCAACCTCATGATTATGAATAAATTCATGTTTGAGCAGTATACGCTAGTGAATGAATCGAAAGGAGTAATCTTAGGAGATGACACCCAACTAGGGGTCTAAGGCAGTGGTAGCTTTTGCTTTGTTCTCAAAGATGGAAGCAAAATTACATTCTTGAATGCGATGCATGTTTCTGGCTTGTGATAAAACTTGATGTCTGTTGCCAAAGTGTACAATAGTGATGTAGTTATCGTCTTCAATGGTGATGAAGTGCTCTTCATATACAAAACCACTTTAAAGATGACTAGAAAGAGGTTGTTACGTGGGTTGCGTTGAGGGAATCTTTACGAGGTGTCACCTTATGTCCAACGAGTGACAAATGTTGAGCACGTGCCACTCGACAAGGATAATAAAGCTTATCTTTGACATTGTCATTTTGGACATGCAAATTACAAGGCATTGTAGGAGACAATCGCAAAAGACATGGTGGCAAGTTTAGACCTTAAAAGAAAGGTCATGCAAATTTTTTATGAGTCTTGTGTGTTGGGCAAACAACATCGTTGAAACTTTGCCTCATCCAAACATTGGGCTAGTAAGCCACAGCTGACACACTCAGATTTGTGTGGCCCTATGGATGTACCTAGTCACTTTGGCATGAAGTACTTCATGACTCTCATTGACAATTTCAACCCCTTCAAGGCCTTCATCAAAGCCCAACTTGAGTTAAAAATTAAGGCATTGAGGACTGATGGAGGCAAGGAGTACCTCAACAATGCCCTTTGTGACTTTTGTTGTGTGCAAGAGATCCGGCATGAAGTCATTGTGCGTTATACTCCACAGCAAAATGGAGTTGCAAAGTGGAATTAGATGCTTGTTAATGTAGCTTGCAACTTGCTACTTGGTGCTAAGCTAGATAAAAAATTCTGGCAAGAAGCAATTGCCATGGCACTCCATGTGCAAAATCACTTGCCTATTGTGGCACTTAAAGGGAAAACTCCCGAGGAAGTGTGGTTTGGGAAGAAACCAAATTTCTCTCATTTGTGTGTATTTGGTTTGGGCATATGCCCATATTCCAAATTAGCTGTGTAAGAAACTGAACCCAAAGAGCAAGAGATTTGTGTTTGTTGGATATGCTAGCGATGGGGAACATAGTTGGAAGGGGTATAAGCTTTGGGATCCCATCACCAAAGCCACCCTTGTTAGCAGCGATGTCATCTTTGCTAAAGATGATTTCATGCATGACATGAAGCAACCAACATCTACGTAGTTCATCAATGATAACCTTCTTGTACATGTCATTCCATTTATATTCTAAGACTATGGTGATAGCATGGGAGCTCAGCCTAGTGGAGATGATGCTAGGCTTGAGCACAACGTTGAAGAAGGAGATGCTCTAGTTGATGCACCGCCACTTGACAAACTTGTAGCAGTTCCACCTGTGTGTCTCAGGGGCATGCTTGACCCTGTTGAGATTCTTGATGGCCCACGCATGCAAAGGCCATCTTAGAAAGTTTTGGAGGATGTCACATCCCTGCTTGATGATGAAGCTGAATTGTGCATGTTCACGGATGAGAACATTCTATGGACGTATGAGGAAGCTGTGCATGGCCATGATTCCCAGTTTTGGTGTGCGGCCATCCAATATGAAATGGATTCTCTTCTTGAGAATCACACATTTGAAGTTTATAATGCCCACATGATCACAAACTCATGGACTTCAAGTGGGTATTCAAGAAGACCCATGATTGCTACAAGGCTTGGCTTATAACTAAGGGTTTCACGCAAGTTAAAGGCATCAACTACGATGAGACATTTTTTCTTGTGGTCAAAATGACAAGCATCCGAACCATCTTGGCTCTTGTAAATGCTCAAAACTGAAAAGTCCATCAAATGGATGTGAAGACCACCTTCCTTCATAGCCAACTAAAGGAAGAAATCTTTATGCGGATCCCTGCTGGTTTCCCTCGTCATGGAGATCACTGCAAAGTATGGAGGCTTCACAAGGCTTTGTATGGCTTGAAAGAATCATCACGTTTATGGTACCAAAAGTTTGATGAAGTCTTACGCAAACAAGGTTTTCATCATGTTGCTACCGACTCAAATGTTTATGTGAAGGGCAAGGGAGAAGCTTTGCTCGTCATGGCCTTGTACATGGATGACTTGTTATGCATGTATGGTATTTTGTGTTTGGTTGAAGATCCCCCTCTTCCTCTTTCTCTAATTACCAAGGGAGAAGAACTAGTCATTCGGGCCTTGAATGTTATAGTTTTTACTATGACTCGACCCTATACTTTGGAGGTTGAATGTTGTTATCTACTGTACTATGTTGACGAACCTTAGATGTAGTGAGAAATAGCCCCGCTTAGTGCACTTAGGTGTTTAGGGGTAGTCCGGCCAGCTATCTTTAGATGTCGTGAGAAACTTTAAGCGAAGGTAGCACTTACCTTCTAGAAAATCCACCCCCGATTTTAACGTCCTAGTTAAGATGAGTTTGGCATGTTAAATAGGGTTAGGAACACCCCTAGGGCTGACCTAACCCTAGGGTTGCCCTAACCCATGCCCTAAAACCCCACCCCCTTGGGTAGGGTTTAGGGGTAGGGGTTAGTGTGCAAAATCATTTCATTAACTAAGGGGCTGGCATTCCGTGTTAGCCCACTTACACATACATGAAAAGAAGCAGGGGGGGGGGGGCTCTGTCACATAAATAAGGTAGAGTATGTAGGAGTGAGGGTTCCTGGGTTCATGACTAAGCTCGTTACTCTTCTCCCGATGCAAGCTCTAGTTTGTGTCGTCAAGGCACAACCCTTTATTGTGCCGCCCTAACTTTCAGATGATAGGGGTACGTCCCACCTTCGGGTAGCTTACCCTTAACATTGGTGAATCCATGCCTGGAAGGTCTTGTCAGAATGCACGTTCCAAGAGGTAGAGGTTGAGGCTTGTCTCCAGCCTCCTCCTCCACGTCAAGCTAGGTGTAGCACTCATGGCCAAGCAAGGTACATCCGTGTCCTTGTCCAACTGTGGGTGTGGGATCGTGTTTGACAGGTTCACGTTGCCTAGTTCCGGGTTCACTAAGGGGTTCTAGAGTTGGCATTTAGGAGCTATGTTTATGGCACTTGGTGCAACTCCTGAATCTAAGGGTTATGGCATGATAGCCCACATCATGGAAGGCAATGTCACATGGAGATGTGACACTAGGCTAGATGTCACATGATACAACGCCCGAGGTACGCCTTTTGGGGTTATGTCATGGGCTTGTCGCCAAGGGGTTGGATACTCTAGTAAACAGACATGCTTGTGCTCGCACTAGGGTGCTAAGCCTTGGGCATTTGCTCAAGGGAGGTTAGGTCTCGTAACTAGGTGTGCTTAGGCACACTTGGCT
Source organism: Selaginella tamariscina (assembly GCA_003024785.1). Classification (NCBI taxonomy): domain Eukaryota; kingdom Viridiplantae; phylum Streptophyta; class Lycopodiopsida; order Selaginellales; family Selaginellaceae; genus Selaginella; species Selaginella tamariscina. The sequence continues at coordinate 500,528 of PUQB01000024.1, forward strand.
AGGGAGTGTTCTCCTTGGAATCCAGGGGTTGAACAACCTAAGCTTGTTAGCAGGAGCCTTTTCGTGAAGCACTCACAAGGTCATGTACTTAGGGTTATCCAAACTTAGCCTTAGGGAGTTTGCTTAGCAAAACACTCATGTTTGCCTACGGCGCACACTCATGTCCTCACTAAGTATTAGCCCTAGGTCTAGGGTATGACTTGGCCACTCAAACCCTTAGAGTTTAGTCGTGGTTCAGAGTACCCCTTGTCGCCCTAAAGGGTTGTATTCCCAAATGAGGGTGATTCCTCAAGGGGTAAGTGACAATGCCTTGGCTTTGTCACGGGGGTATGTGTGAGACACATCTCCTTTATGAGGTTAGGGCATGATCCTATCTAGGTCTACTGGGACAAAATCCTAAAGTCTACTCGGGTTATCCTCTAGGGTTCAGGGGATGGTCATTCTAGGGGACTTAGGGTAGGACTCTAAGTCTTCTGCCTAATTGGGCCTCTGAGTCAAACTCTTAGGGTTATCTTGGAAGACTTAGTGTTGTTCACACAGGGTGATGACGCTGAATGACCACTTGGCAGTCACGTGTTGGCCCTTTGGGTTAAAACTCTAACATTGAAGGCCACACTCACTAGCACCTTTTGGATGAAAGATCTCGGCGAGGTACGCTCCTTGGGCATCAAGTTGAGCGCGAGCTTGTGACTACTACCTTGAAAATCCACCAAGGTCAATATGTAGAGTTGCTCCTCCAACGCTTTAGCATGGCCGATTGCCATCTAGTGTAGATGTCGATGGTAGTCGAGGCATTGGCTCAAAAACGGTGCTGGGCTCGAGCTAGATTGATGATTCCTATCACAACATGATTGGATGCTTGATGTATTTGGCCCTTGCAATGCGATCGAATATATGTTATGCAACCATTGCACTGAGCCATTTTAGTGCAAAGCCATGCACCAGTCATTGGAAGGTCATCAAACTCAAAGGCACAGTGGACCATGGCTTGTGTTACTCTACGCAAGACGTAGCTCTAGCTTGCTACAAGATGCTAGTTGGGTTACCAATGAAGGATGTCAGTCGACCACTAGTTTTAGCCTTCAGTTATGTAGGGTTGCCATCAGTTGGGCTAGTAAACGGCAAAGTGTTGTAGCACTCTCGTATGTTAAAGTAGAATATATTGCCCTGACTATAAGCTGCAAGGAGGTTGTGTGGTTGAAGCGGTTGATGGAGGATCTCGGTAATCCTCAACCTGGGTCGATTACTTGATGGTGCAACAACTAGAGCAACATTGCTATGACCCAAAACCCAGTGTTTCATGGTCGTAGTAAGCACATTCTCGTCCAGTTCCATTATGTGCGGGAATAAGTCGATGTAAGAGTGATATGGATTGGCTACATGCCTACGGAAGAGATGCTTGCTAACATCTTCACTAAGCCATTGGGCCCTGACAAATTCCTCTTGTTCAAGACCAGGCTTGGCTTAAGCTAGCACTTGGCTTACGAGGGAGTGTTGGGAGTAAGCCAAGTGACATATGCTATAGTGCTCAAGTGACACACATGCTATAGTGCAAGCTGCTTAGTTAACCTAAATCGGATTTGCAAACAGCAGCAAATTATAGACAATGACTCTTTCTATCAATTTGGCCACTAATTGAGGTGGCTTAGGGTGGTGTTACATGTGGACCGGATCTGGGAAAAATTAAGGATTCGGACCCAATTTCACCATGTTACATGTAAAAAGTATCTTGAATAAGTGTCCAAGTCCAGAATTACATTTGGAACTCCAAGGGGGGTTCCGAATAAATTCCGAATGCCCTGAACGACCACGTGGCAACTGAGCTGTCCTATTTTTGCGCCAAAACATTATAGGTTGTGAATGTCAGGAGAAGGAATGTCGGAAGTGGATATGGAGGGCTTTGTTGATGCGACGATGCCTTCCCCTCAAGGAGATTCATCATCAGTAGGTGGTAAGAAGGGTAGATCTGCAACTGTGCAAGAGCTCTATGACAAGCGCAAGGAGAAAACCTGGACTGAAGAGGAACTCACCATTTTGGTCTTTGCAAAGAGGGAAGATGATAATAAATATCAAGGTGGGGGAGCTAGAGAGAAAGGGAAGAAGAAGGCTAACAGGTGGGAAGAGATTGAAATGTTTTGCTTGCAACATAAGCTTTATAGAGATGCAAGTCAACTCATGAAACGGTGGGAGTAGCTGAAGACGAGTTCAACAAGATTTATGACTATGAAAAGGCTGACAATAGTTATTGGTCAATGACTCCTGTTGAGAAAAAGGAGAGGAAGTTTGTTGATATGAGTAGGTCTTTGTTTGATCAACTGCATATCACTCTGGCAGAAAACAAGACGGTAGAGCCTGGGGGCTTGGTTAGTGACACATCTAGCTCAAGGTTTGCATATGCAACAACACCACCAGCTGAAGTAGAGGCCACAGAAGATGAGGAACACGGTTCAGGTTAATTATTTTTAAAAAGTTTTTATAAAACTTACAAAAGATTTTGTTGTTTTAGAAAATGACTGTGAACCTGAGACCAAGAAAGGCGATGAATCAACTAGCTCATCAGGAGAATCATTGTTTATGTGGCACCTAATGAAGTGGAATATCGTGTAACAAGAATAACACATGGAAAAGTATAAATGAAAGTATATTCATGTTTACATGTAACACTCTCATCCGGAATCCTTCACTCGGGATCCTAATTTTCTGGATCCGGACCCACATGTATCACCACCGTTAAGCCCCTAGTTAGCTTTTCTTAAACTATGGTAACTCTCAAAAGCCAAATTGTTTTCTTCAATTCACAATTGAAAGCCACAATTGTTCAATTATCCTTTACCAAAATCCATAATCAAACTTGAATGCTCTACAAAAAGCCACAAGTTACTTGTAAAAGTCACTTTACTCTCGAATTGCTCACAGAGCCACGATATTAAATGGCTTTTATTGTTAAAAGTCATAATCTTTGACTAGTTATGAAAGCATGCACTGAGTTGTTGTACACGAATTTTGGAAGAGGCAAAAGTTCGACCTAATTGTCCTATTGATAGTTATTAAAGCACTAAAGGTACTGCTTTAATGTCTGAATGGTATATTCAGATTAACTGTTGGTTTGTGAATGATACTCCGAAGATAACTTGCACTCATGTCATGTTGTAACTAAAATGGGCATGGCTATAGTCCCATTTCCTAATAATTAGCAATTTTAGCTATTTAATTAGCATTTTCTAATATTAAAGGAATATTCTTTAGAATATATGTTTGAAAACAGAATATTCTTTAGAATATTCTATTTTGTATTCGACCCTTTAATAAATTATAGCATTCATTGAACAAAAATTAATAACATTATAAAAGTAGAAGGTATTAAATTATATAATATATTGCCTAATATAACAATTAAGGAAGAGCATAAGAGGTACATTATATAAATATTGATGTTGTTATTAAAATATTAATATTTAAATATAACATTATTAATTAAAAATTTGTAGTAGTAATAATATATATAAAATCCTATAATAATATAGTCAATCTTCCATATCATTTTTTAAATTTATATAGTTAAGTAACAATTTGGTACTATTATTAAAGAGTTTATATAATTATGAATATTAAATATATGATATTTTATAATTTTGTAATTGCTTTAAGCTTCAGAAAACATACATTCCCTTGCAGTTTTGTTAATCGTGACTTTATCAACGCTTCTTGACATCCACCCATATCGAATGGATTTAACATTTATAAAACATGCTGGGTCTTTTTGATTGGGAGACCATGTTTTCTCTAGGCATCCATTATATCTTTCGCTCTCCTTCTCGTTCGCCTTTTTTGTGGTTTGAACCATGCAACCTTAACAATACTATTTTTTGTGATTACTTCAGGTGTGTCGATAATTTGACCCATCCAAATAGGCTGATTATATGACGCATCTGGAGTAATGAGAACCATCATTAGTTTTTGAAGATCCTCAGCAATCAAAGTATGCTTTAGGTTTTTGGTTCCTTTGTCCAACAAAGTGTGGGGTTTGCACTTCCACATCACTACTGGCTTCTATGTCGTCTGTGCTCAGTGATGTCATTTCAATCTCCTCTCGCCACCTTGTTTTAGGCCAAAAAGGGTGTTGCAATTCTGTACTTGTGACAGTAGGCCCTTCCAACTCTCGAACAACAGTCTCCCAATAGTCAACCACATGCTTATATAGTTCTGAGTAACCAGTTGCCTTATCAGAATTCTTTGGCATCGATTTTTGAACCCATGCCACATATTTTTTGATGCCATCAATAATAACCTCTTGTTCCTTGAGCTGGGCACTCAATGGAATAGGGTCTGGTTGTCCTTCTGGGAGAAGTGGCTTTCCATTCTCTCCACTTTTGAAGAGCATTAACCCTCTTTCGGTAACCACTCCTGCTCTGATGGCCGTAACTTGTACTGCATAATAGGTATACCATCTCGTATGGAGAAAAAGAATTGTAGCGGCACAAGGTGACCAACTAAAGAATCACTCCCCTCTTTTATATACTCCTTGAGAAATTTTTTGAAGTCTGGCACCTCAGTCACAAGCAAAGCACAACTTTTTTTGGAGATGCTTTTCAAAAAGATTCATCATATGCGGTAAGGTAAGTGCACTTGTCCTTTTTGTAGAGTTGGAGACCTTGCTGAAGAACGCATCAATATCTTCATGAGTGTGACCAACCATAAGAAAACTGAGCGTGATTGTTTCAAACACACCTTTGGCAACAAGCATTGACAAGTATGCTAGCACATATCTAGAAAATAAAAGTAAGTATGAGCTTGAGAAACCCTTAAGTAAAATGATTTACCTATTTTTGTTCTCGCCTGCACAATTATCCATCTGTAAAAGCAAATGACGAGGAAGCTTATTTGATGTTGAGGACACATGTACACTATTTGAGCTAGATCCCTCCACTGAACCTGAACTCTCAACAGGGCCATCTGTTTTTTGTGCAGGCTGCTGACAATGCCTCTCATATTCCCAAGTAGCCTCAAGTGCAGACGTGTTCATGAGAGCATTATGTAAAGGTTGAAGGTGTTGTTTCTTCACTTTGAGATCACTGATAGGACTTGTCTGTGAGTGGGCTTCAAGGTTTCTGAAACACATGGCAACGACCCAATAGTGAAATTGGAGTCGCTAGACCAATGTGGAAGTGAAAAGTGTCCATATGACTCACAACCGTGTCCATGTGTTAGCACACCTGTCAATGAAATCGGAAGTTTCATGACATTTCCAAGGCACTTTGGTGTTGCAACGAGCTTTGGAATGCTGGTCTTTGAATGATCCATCTTGTCATGGATCAAGCACAGGTACTCTGATGGGCGTGACACAGAAAGCATGCGGTGTGCATAGTACTGAGACCGGCAAGTTTGTTGTGCAATCATGTGGGCCTCCATCTTCTTTTGAATGGCAGTGATCTCCACCAAGGTTTTTGCACAAGCCTCTGCAGCCTTCAATGATGTACAAGTGTCACACTTGGAAAAGCTAGAGTGTTTTGCAATCTCCACATCCTTAAAATGAGTATTCCATATGTTGTTGAAGGTACCAGTGCAGATGCTTGCAGCCCCATCAAGCTGAGGCACTTGTTCACATGTTCACACAGCTTCAATTGAGTGTAGATCGAAGGCAAAACCTTGAGATTTTCCCTGACCCCTGCATTTGTGGTTCGGCATTTGTGAGGCATCCTGTCTGCATTTGCTTCCACAAAAGCCTTGAGTATCTCTATGGCTGCCATAATGTGAGAGCGGGTTTTGACCAAGCCAGTGTTCCCATGTACTGAGGTTCGCGCTCCATCTAACCACTCATCCCTCCGACGGTAGAACGTGGTCTTTGGGATCCCGTATATACTGTACCAAGCTTTGAAGCAGATGGCCACCTTATTAAATACCATGGATGTACTCTGATAACCTGTGTCCGAAGCCATTCCATCAATACACCCAGTTAGTGCAGCATATACAAACTCATGCCTTTGCTTTTGGGTGAGCGTACGAAAGACATGTCTACATTGGGTAATTTCATTCCGGTCTGCCATCTGACAACACTTCTTCTTGCAGCAGTCAATCGTGGAAATGCTCGTAACACTTTCGGAAGATGTAGGATCCATCTTCACCCTCTTGCTGAAACATGCAGGGGAAGATCTGCAACCCATGAATCGCCTTTTTCTTATAATAGGACCAATGCAAGGAACCTCTTCAAATATGAGTTGTTCTTCCGGGTTGTTATTATTGAAATCCAACCCAGAATATGTTGAACCATCTTGCCGTCTTAATTCAGATGTTCGCCACCTCACGAGGGATCCAGGATGCAAAGTGCCATTAGGTGAAACCTCTGTCACAACTACACCCACGAAGTCGGACCCTAGTTTCTCTTCTGACACTGCTTCCATTGGATTTATAGCTGTGATGATGCCTCTCCCAACCTCAATCTCATGAAGAAAGAGAATCACCTCATCCATCACAGCAGGCAAGCCATCATCTGGAAAACTCGTGCTACTGTTTGTTTGTGACTCTGTATATTCTGTGTCAGCCTTGACTTCATCCAAATTCCACAATACAGGAGAACCCTCCTCAAATTCCATTCCAGGAACCTCAACATGCTTGAAAATGGTGTTCACCCATACGTACACACAAGATCCTTGGGCAATATTGTGACATGATGCATTATCATCTCGAACTTCCACAGTTCCAGTGCCAACTATCTCGTTGTTCCGAAGAAGACATACTTTATCTCCAGTATTATACATATTGTCCTGCACATAAATAATTGTGTTATTTATGATATCTGTTTATGCAATATTTCTAAGAAATCATAACTGCGGTTGCTTAATAATATGCATGTGCAATAATACATAATTATGTATAAAGATAATATCTCATGCTTTATTAATATAACTGATGGGCGGGATTAATCCCGCCGCAGACTCTACCCCTTCAGAGTGAGTCGGCGGGATTAATCCCGCCGCGACTCTACCCCATCGGAGAGAGTCGGCGGGATTAATCCGCGCCGATACTCCTCGTCGGAGAGCGGCGGGATTAATCCCGCCGCGGTCCCTCCGACGAGGAAGTACGGCGGGATTAATCCCGCCGCGGGCTCCCTCCGACGGGAAGTACCGGCGGGATTAATCCGCCGCCGATCTTCCTCGTCTGTGAGAGTCGGCGGGATTAATCCCGCCGCAAATTCCTCCGACGAGGAAGAGGGGGGGATTAATCCCGCCCACAACACTGACGACGGAGAATAGGCGGCGGATTAATCCCGCCCACAACTCTGACGACGGGGAATAAGCGGCGGGATTAATCCCGCCCACAACTCTCTCCGAAACTATGATTTCAAAGAGATTCGGGATGAATTCTGCCCACAAATATTTAAAAAGGAAGTATGGCGAGATTAATCCGCCACCTGCCTCCTAAATGGTTGGCGAGATTAATCCCGCCACCCCTTCTTGCCTCCTAAAATGGTTGGCGAGATTAATCCCGACAACTCTTTCTAATAAATTCAAGTAAATCATTAGTTGAGAGAGTTATCGGCGGGATTAATCTCGCCGCTCTTTTTAAGAGGCGGAGAAGCATTGCCCGAACTAATTCTGCCATAATGAAAGAGATGGTGGCGGGATTAATCCCGCCACCTCTTCAAAGAGGCGAAAAAAAATGGCCGGATTAATCCCGCCGCCCCGGCTAACCGAGAATATTAAGTTAAAGTATATTTAAACGGGATAAATCCCTAACAGAATATATTGTAATCCTAATGCATTCCTAAATCCCTAAATTCTAAAATTTAAGAGAGAATGTAAGAGAGTGAATCTTTATAAATATATCTAAATTTGTTTATAATACTTACTTGTAAACAGCACTGAAGGCGCCGTGCTTTCCTATAAAAATAGCGCACCCAATTTAATGTCGCTCCTGAGCTGATCACTAAGAAGAAAAAAGAAAATCTGAAGAGTGAAAATGAAGAAACCCTTGCCGGAGAAAGAACCAGATCTGAATTTGAGTGGGAAATTAAATGTATTTTCAAATTTACATGTCAGACTGATAATACTTATGTCAGAAATTCGAAATTTTTGAAATAACAGAAAAGAAAATTTAAGATGAGTTGAAACAAAAACCGACAGTCTGACATATATACTCTCCAATTCCAATGAGTGTTTTAAAATTGCATTTAATGTTATTCAAGTGCTTCAAGCTGTTTAATATTACGAAATTTTTGTAATTATTCTACATTCTTAATATTCAAGTATATATTATTAGTTTATATTATATATATATATACACTAATACAATAAATAAATTGATATATTATTATGTATCATTTAAAATATATTCATAGTCTGTTTATTATTATTATTTTCTTAATTACTCGAGTAATTAATTTACATTTCCTACTATTAATGGGATATTCTTTATTATTTTCTTAATATTGAAAGAATATTCCAATATTAAACCTGATTATCATAATTAAATTAGTCTTATTCTTAATTATCTCAGTAATTATTCTACATTTGTATATATTAATAGGATTTTCTCAATTAATTTGTTATTATTTCAAGAATATTCCTATGTTAAACCTTATTATCAATATTAAATTAATATATATTATTAAAACTATATATGACTATATATTAGATAAAATGATGATTATTATGTATAATTTAAAATATGTTCATAGTGTGTATATTAATTTCATTTTCTTAATTACTTGAGTAATTAATCTTCTTTATATTAATGTTTATTCTTTATTATTTTCTTATTATTCCAAGAATATTTCAATATTAAACATGATTATCATAATTAATTTAGTTAATTATTTCAATACTTAATCTACATTTGTATATATGGGATTTTCTCAATTAATTTCTTATTATTTTAAGAATATTCTAATGTTAAACCTTATTATCAATATTAAATTATATATATTATTAAAACTATATGGCTATATATTAGATAAACTCATATATTATGTATAATTTAAAATATGTTCATAGTGTGTATATTAATATTATTTTCTTAATTATTCGATGTTTGTTTTACACATATTATATATAATTACGATTATAAATTTATATATACACGTGCACACGCATTAGAAACACTTATAAAGACACATATGCACACACATGCACATTGCTCTAAACCAAACTTGAGAAATTATATGTTGCTTCTTTATTGAAAAATATCATGTTCAATGCATGTATGATGTATATGTACTCAATCTGTGTGTATGTAACATATTGAATTTACACATGTAATATATATGTATGTTTGTGTGTATACACGTGTGTATGTATATATGTGTACTAATATGCAATGTGTACGGTTTCATTTGTTAACACTCTATCTCTTCTCTCATACATACATAGTGTCACCATGCATAATCCCTTCTCTCATACATACACACCATGCATGATCATGATCCATAATATGTAGCATGTCTCTTCTCTCATACATACACACCATGCATAATCCATAATATGTACTGATGTTACAATATTATATAATATGTATAAGTATATCTGTGTATAACACTCACTCCTCTCATACATAAACACTATGCATGATCCATCCTAACCCTAAACCCTAAACCCTATGTAACACATTGAATTTACACATGTAATATGTATGTATGTATGTGTATACACGTGTGTATGTATATGTGTTACTAATATATGCAATGACATTGTGTATGAATTTAATTTATTAACACTCTTTCTCTTTTCTCATACATACACACCATGCATGATCCATGTAAATATGTACTGTCTCTCTTCTCTCAAACATACACACCATGCATGATCCATAATATGTATTGTCACTTCTCTCATACATACACACCATACATGATCCTGTACTTTGTCTCTCTAATATTAATATGTACTAATATGTATGTATGTCTATGTGTATAATATTATGTGTGTATATATGTATCGCTGCACATGAAACTTTAACACTCTCATGGACACACACGTGTTAAACCCTTACATGATATTTATTCTTGGGGTGTATGTGATACACCCACACACATGCACACGCTGATAATATAATGAAAGAATATTCGTTTAGGGCGAATCTATAGTTTATTCTTTTTAGGGTTTAAGTATATTCTTAGAAGGAATATTCGATTAGGGTTAATATATTCTATTCCTTTTATGGTTTAAGTATATTCCTAGGGTTTTGTAAGGCGGCAGCGGTGGCGGCGGCGAAATCTCCTTCTCTCTCTCACACAGGTGAGATCTCTCTCTCTCTCACACGCACACTCCTCTGAGTTTATTTATTTATTTTTATTCACATATATATTATAGTGTGTGTATCTTAATAATATAATTTAAATCTCTATCTCTCGCACACACACGCACACTCGTATACATATACACACACAGATATAATATATATATCTCCTTCTCTCTCTCTCTTCTCTATAGATCTCTATCTCTCGCACACACACGCACACTCCTGTATATATATATGTGTGTGTGTTTGTTTATCTGTATGATTTTATTTGTTTCACACACGCATACACGATATACATATACATATATATATATATATATATATATATAATATATATATATATATATATTAGTATACATACATATATTATATGTACCAGTATCTATAATTTTATTTATTTATCTATCTCTCGCACACACACGCACTCTCTTATATATACATATACATATACATATATATATCTGTGTGTGTGTGTGTGTGTAGCAGCGGGATTAATCCCGCCGCTATATAATTAGCCACTCGGCGGCGGAATTAATCCCACCGCCATTTCAGGCATGTTATTCGGTTAGCCAAATGAGCGGCAGGATTAATCCCTCCGCACAGGGCCCGAGTGAAGGGCCTGGGCGGCGGGATTAATCCCTCCGCCTACGCATGCCCTACGCAGAATCGGGCGGGATTTATCCCGCCGCCATTGGCCTGCCTGAAGGGCCTAGGCGGCGGGATTAATCCCGCCGGATTCCGCACAGGGCATTAGCGTCCGGAGGATTTATCCCGCTGCCAAAGGCCTACCTGAAGGGCCTAGGCGGCGGGATTAATCCCGTCGGATTCCGCACAGGCATTGGCGTCCGGAGGGATTAATCCTGCCGCGTACGCATGCCCTACGCGAAATCGGGCGGGATTATCCGCTACCAAAGGCCTGCCTGAAAGGCCTAGGCAGCAGGATTAATCCCGCCCGATTCTGCGTAGGGCATTGGCGTCCGGCAGGATTAATCCTGCCGCATAAGGACCAAGTGAAGGGCCTGGGCAGTGAGATTAATCCCACCGAGCCTTTAATGCCTATTGGAGGATGAATCCCGCCACCCTTCCTTTTTTACTTCTTTGGTGAGTCGGACCAATCTCAAACGTTTATGTCTGAAACGTAGAAGGTTTACAACATACCAATGGAGAGGACTGGGAAGGGTGGCGAGATTCATTTCACCATCCCTTACATGGTGGGCGAGATTAATCCCGCCGCCTTTCTGGAGTCACTGAAGGGGTGTGCTAAATAAATCCTGCCAAGTTCTCTCTGAGACCGAGAAGGGTGGCAGGGTTAATCCCGCACTCCCGTTTAGGGCCTCCAGAAAGGTGGCGAGATTAATCCCGCCCACTCTTTCAGGAGGCATTGAAGGGGTGGCGAGATTAATCCCGCCGCACCTTCCATATGGATATATATATGTGTATTAGTATATATAAGTTGCATATTTAATTTTATTTACTTTTATCATCTTATCATAATATTTCGAATAAAAGCCAGTAAACTATGTAAAACTGTCCAATCACATTTGTGGTGGTTTTAAAACCAAATATATCTTTCTTTTGCACTAGCACAAAGGTGAGCTTTGGACAGTTAATTATGTCCACTTCTCTCTGTGTATTATTTTTGTATATTCGGGTTTATACAAGTGTGTTGTCGTGAAGTTTTGCAAGATGGAACGCCAAATCAAGAGAAAATGGAGGGAGTTTAGGTCAACCTTTTAAGGCTACAGTTGCTTATATGGATCTGAAGATCACGACAGCCTTGTAAGGCCGCAGGAGGAGAGCCAGATATGGAGATCACAAGTAGTATAAAGGCTAGCTGTTTCTCTGTAATTTTGGCTGGTTTCTAAGCGAGTTTGATAACCTTTTGAGTTTGCACGCTAACAATTTTGGTGAGGTGAGCGTGAAAGCTCCACCAGCCATATGTCGTATCCTGTGTTTTCTGTTGGTAGTGATGCTCGTGTCTTTTTGGAAAGTATGAACGTTTTGCGCACGCTCATGGTATGGGGGCTTCCTTGATTTCTCATGTTCATGTGTACTTTGATGCTGCAACTCGGGAGTGGTTTGATCAGTTGGGGCACTGACAAGTCGGATTGGGCGTCCTTCGTGAGTTCCTTTCTTCGTGATTTTGGAGTTGTTGAGTCGTATGAGCAAGTTATTGAGGAATTGGAGAAGCTTCAGCAAAAGGATGGTGAATCGGTTAAGACTTTTGCACGGCGAGCTCATGTACTTCTTTCACGGTTGGACAAGGTGAACCCACAGACCCCAGGTGTGACTGTGGGACTCAAGCAAGTGTGTCCTTCAATGAAAAGTTTGCAACACTAAGGTTCGTTGGTGGTTTGGCGGGCGAGCTACGGCCACTTTGTGAAAAAGACAAAGCCGACCACGTTAGTTGCGGCTGAGCGAGTTGCGCTATCTGAGGAGGAGTTTTTGAAGGATGTCGAGAAGTGAGTAAAGCTCAGTGCGATTCCCATCCAGTTCCTGGGCAACCTCAGCCAGTTGCTATAGTCTCATCACCGGTGCCCTCTCCGGCTTTGGAGAAGATGGATCAATTGGTGGAAGCAATGACTAAGTTGAGTTTGCAGTTGTTCAAGTCTTAGGACAATCACAACCACCACGAGCTCCACGTACAGATCTACGGGTATTACGTGCTATACGTGTGGGCAAAAGGGCACTATAGCACGTATTGCCCACAGTCAAAAGGGCCACAGCCTCGACCTAGTGGGTTCTTCGAGTAATGGAGAGTCATTGGAGGTGGAGCAGCTGCAGTGAATTCACTGGATTTAGTTCCTGAAGTTTTGGCTGCTCGAAAACGTTTTCGTCCAGTCGAGGAAGTAATGGAAGACGCACCGCATGAGAAGGAAAGGCCACGCTCCACTCGTTTGCGTAGTGAGGTACAAAGAGCTCCTAAGAGGCAGATTGGTTTGAAGGATATGGCGATTGGTTTGAAGGATATGGCGATTGGTCAAGGTGTTGAACCATATTCCATTGTTGCGGATCTACAGAAGGTCAAAGCAGATATTTTCATTCCTCAACTATTAGCACTGTGTCCCAAGCTTCGGGCAGAGGTTCAGGCAGGGGTTAGCACACGACTTTTGTCGAGGAAACCACCAGTTCGTGCAATTGATGTGGCATTGGATGTGGACGAGCAAGCTCCTATGGTTGATGTCATGATACGTGGTTTTCGTCTGACGGGTTGTTTGTGGATAGTGGGCTGCTATCAATGTGATGAGCCATGAGATTGCACGGCAGTTGTCTTTGACCTTGGAGAAGTGCCCATAGAATGATTCGGCTAGCTGATGATCGTCCAGTTAAACCAGTTGGTATGATGCGGGGTTTGGGGATCAATGTTCATGGTGTTCGCTCAGTCGTGACGGTCTACGTTTTAGCTTTGGAGCGTGATGGTTATCCTCTAATTTGGGACGTCCTTGGTTGCGACAAGTTTAGGCAAAGAACGACTGGAGTACTGGAAAAATGTCTTTTGGTGATCGTTTCAAAAGGGTGGTGATTCCGGTTTTGGGAAATTTTGAAGATCAATTAGGTATTGAGGAGGACGTGGTTGTGGAGGGCGAGGAGGATTTGGAAGAGGAGGACGTTTTGGATGAAGTTGAGTTAGGGGAGGAAGAATTTGGAGGCATTTCGCTTGGGCCTATCTTTGAAGAGGAATCTACAGAGAATGGGGAATTATGTGGAATTCGTTTGTGCCGTGTGGAAGGTGGGGAGGAGGAGCGAGTTTCGGACGCTAAGCTAAGGGAGACACTAGGCTCTGAGTTGTCTGAGCGTGAGAAGTTGGTGCTTTTGGGGGTGCTGAAGTTGTTTCCGAAGTTGTTTGCCACATCGTACCAAAATTTGTGGCAAATGTCCATTGTTGAGCACCGGATTGATTTAAAGGAGGAGTGAAGCCGGCGGTGCAGAGGCCTTATCGTTTGTTGCCTGAGAAGTGAGGCAGTGTTCTGCGAGCTTGAGAAGCTGTTGACAGCTGCTTTCATCTTTCCGGTGAACAACACAGAGTGGGTCTCTCCAGTTGTGGTGGTCAAGAAGAAGAACGGTTTGTGGAGGCTTTGCGTGGATTTCGACAAACTGAACAAGGGAACGAAGAAGGATAAGCAATGCTTACCTTTCATTGATGAGATTTTACTGGAAGTTGCAGGTCACGAGATGTACAGCTTCTGTGATGGATTCTCTGGATACTTCCAAGTTCAAATCAGGGAGGAGGATCAGCTGAAGACAACCTTCACCACTCCATGGGGAACTTTCGCTTACCGTGTTATGCCTTTCGGGTTAACGAATGCGCCTGCCACCTTTCAACGAGCGATGAACATAATCTTCGAGCCATATTTGGGTAAGAGTGTCAGGGTCTTTCTGGATGATTTCTGTGTGTACGGGAGACGACTTCAACATGCAGAGGATCTCCGGGGCTGCCTAGCACGGTTGGATGAGGCTGGCGCTAGCCTCAATGCAGCCAAGTGTAAGTTCGGCCTCACTAAGGGAACTTTGCTTGGTCACGTGGTTTCAAAAGATGGAATTGAGCCAGAGCAGGACAAGGTGGAGAAACTGAAGGCCTTGCCAGTTCCAACGATGAAAACAGAAGTTCGAACTTTTCTAGGGTTGGCAAGTTATTACCGACGCTTCATTCCGGGATACGCAGAGATAGCTTGGCCACTTAATAGGTTGCTTCGAGCTCGAGCAGAATTGGAGTGGACACATGAGTGTGAGATGGCGTTTGAACGTTTGAAAAAAGCATTGGGAACGGGTCCGATCTTGATCACCCCGGATTGGTCAAAGGAATTCGTGCTGAACACAAGTAGCTCTCAGCATTTGGTGGTTGCAGTGCTTCTTCAGAAAGGGGCTGGGGGTTGCTTGCTTCCAGTTCAGTACGCAGGAAGGCAACTGAAGGATGGAGAGGAACATTATTTAGAACTTGAACGGGATGTGCTGGCCTTGGTTTATGGTTGCCAGTACTATCGTCATTTCTTAGTGGATCGGCAGTTTATAGTTCTGAGTGACAATGCGGCGTTGAAGTCCTTGGTGAGCAAACCACGGTGGTCGGGTCGTTGTGCAGCGTGGGTGGCCTAGTTGGCAGAGTTTGAGTACGTTTTTCAGTGTGAGAGTAAAGGAAGGGCTCAAATGGCGCGTGTTCTGGTCGGGAATGTTTGGGACGAGGATGGAGAGGTGTCTGAGGAGTTTGAACGTCAAAAGTTGGCAGCATTGCTTAAGGATCCCGAAATTTTTGTTTTAGAATTCGACGGCGCGTTTAGCCCAAAATTGGGGTTTGGTGGAGCTGGAGTTATCTTACGACGACAGGGGGAGATTGCAGAGGAGCGAGCGCAGCTGTTGATGGAGGCAAGTTCAAACAATGAAGCGGAATATCAAGCTTTGATTTTGGGTTTGCAAATGGCGCTGAGGATGAATGTGAGGAAGTTGGTGGCATTTGGGGATTCAATGCTGGTTTGTGAGCAAGTGCGAGGTTTGTTTTGAGTTCTGAAGCCGAATCTGGTTCGATTACATGAGATCGTCCTCGACCTAATAGCCAAATTCGAGATCTTTCAGATACAGCATGTTGAGCGTGGTAGTTTGGAGGCGGTGGATGCTTTATCGAAGGAGGGTCTTCATCAGGGAAGTTCAGTAGCAAAGGTTGAGATGCTAGAGCTAGTTAGAGAGGAGGAAGTCAGCAGGGTGGAAAGATTGGGCCTAGACGAAGAGCTTGCAGGAGTTGTGATGTTTTTGACCATAGGCGAATTCCTCGAAGGGGTATCTGCTGCAGAGTGAAAGCGGATAGCAAAATTGGCTGCAAACTACACATTTCTGGAGGGGCTGTTGTTCTCCGTTGGAAAGATGGTGTTTTGAAGAGGGTAGTTGAAGAAGGGGATCAAACACGGCTTTTGCAAATGTTTCATGACGGCATTTGTGGCGGTCATTTTGCCAGCAGGAACAGCTCGAAAAATTCTCACTGCAGGTTACTATTGGCCTGGGCTTTGGGGGGATGCAAAGGCATGGGCTTCAAGTTGTCACGTTTGTCAAGCACATGGGAAGCGAATCCTTCAACATGGACCTTTGCAGCCGGTTTTACCCACAGGAATTTTTGAGAAATGGGGTGTTGATTTCGTTGGCCCGCTTCCTATTACATCGGCAGGGAAGCGCTATATCATTGTTGCCACCGAGTATGTTTCACGCTGGGTTGAAGCTTCAGCAGTTAATGCATGCACGGAGGAGGTAGCAGCAAATTTCATCATGAAGCACATTGTTTGTCGCTATGGTTGTCCACTGGAGATAGTGACTAATCGTGGCTGTCATTTTTGCGGAGGAATGGTGGAGGCCTTGTTGAAGAAGCTGTCAGTCAGGCACAGGCGAAGTACACCATACTACCCGCAGATTAATGGTGTTGTGGAACGTAGCAATGGGATCTTGGTGGATGTGCTAACCAAGCTGGGGGCCACAAGACAAGGAGATTGGACACAGATGCTTAGCCCAGCACTTTTCGCATTTCGCACGATGTTCAAATCAACGAACGGCTTCACTCCTTGTCAAATGGTTTATGGAGTTGAGCCAATCATGCCACCGGAACTGGAGATGCCAACTTTTCGAACAAGCACTTCCCAACAATCTAATCTGTTGAGAGATCTTGAAGCTCGCATCATGCAGCTTTTGGAGATGGATGAGGACCGCAAGGAGGCCTTGGAAAGGATCGAAGCTTTTCAACTTCAGCAAAAGGAGAAGTTTGATGCGAGTGTAACAGCAAGGCGATTCTTTCCTGGCGATTTAGTCCTTGTCTACGATAGCCGTTTGGACAAGAGTTGGAGCAAGAAGTTTCTTCCCAGGTGGTTAGGCCCGTTTGTTGTTCACACGTGGAGCCCCAGTGGTTATTGCAAGCTACGAACGTTGCAGGGTCGAGAGGTGAAAAACCCAGTGAATCAATATCGTCTCAAGCTATTTCGCTGTCGAAGGGAAGCTTAAGGCATTGTGTGCATCTTGGCTTGCTAGCCAGCCAAGTTGCACAGGGGGCCTTGTCGTGAAGTTTTGCAAGATGGAACGCCAAATCAAGAGAAAATGGAGGGAGTTTAGGTCAACCTTTTAAGGCTACAGTTGCTTATATGGATCTGAAGATCACGACAGCCTTGTAAGGCCGCAGGAGGGAGCCAGATATGGAGATCACAAGTAATATAAAGGCTAGCTGTTTCTCTGTAATTTTGGCTGGTTTCTAAGCGAGTTTGATAACCTTTTGAGTTTGCACGCTAACAGTGTGTGCGTTTTTATATGATTTGTATTCATAATATATTATTTTGCAAAAGGACGATTTAATTAAACAAGGAGCTTAAGTCATTAGTATGGAGTCGTCGTCAAATTCAGGGTAAGAATTAAAATAAAATCTGTTATACTCGGATATGTGCTTGAAGAATTAATCATTTTTGTATTCAGATGTGGAATTGAGGTGCATTGAAGACGAGAGCAGGAGAAGAAATGGGCAGGGGGATTCTAGAATCAACTTGGCCATATTTCAAACTAAACGGGAAGCGCATTGGAACAACCATGGTTGCTATCAAACTAACCTCTGTCACATCGCATGTACAAGCAAAACAATGGAAAGTGGGTGTGCTAGTCAAGCATCCGAAAGCATGCTGCGAACCCAGATTGAGCGATGCTCGAAATATATGCTTTGTTCCATCCAATGTCACGTTCTCGGATCCAGAGGTCACCAGTTACAACATTAATTTCGGGTGTTTTGTCGACTTGTGGATAATGACGTTCACGTGTTCACTAATGATGTTGACCGTGGAGTTCTTCTTCAACTCAACGAAAGCCCATCTATGAGGGGATCCAACTGGATGTTTATTTCGAAGATCTTCAGACTTATCGAGTAGGTGTATTCTCAGCAGAGATTGCTTCACAATACAAAAAATCCACAAGTGGAGCAATCTTCCCTCTTCACATTGAAGAAGAACACAGCGACACCATTAAGGAGATTGAGAGGGTGGCTTGGTCTCAGGTTCTTATAGATACGTTCAATTTGCTTAGCAAATTTCAAAAGCTGGAAGACTGTGCCGAGAACATTAGAACAGCATCAATCGGGGATCACACATGTTGATTCGGATTGTAGAAGAAAATCCGCCGTCATTTTGTCAGCTACACCTGTGGCATCCCATGCTGCAATAAGCCACAAGGAAATGATGTTGGATGATAGGATTTACGAGTGTAGGGTTAAGTATTAGCGTCAACCCAAACTTCAATTACAAGCCACTCAATTAGGAACGTGTAGCTGAGCTCATGGAGAAGATGAAGGATGACAATTCTTACACCGTTCCACATAATGCTGTTTTGTGTGCATACTACGAGAGAAACAAAGGCGCTGACAAAGTGTGGATCACAACACCAAAATAAATGAGGAAGGTTCAAACAGAGAATAGAAAATCAATCAAGTACTACATCATTAGTGGCCAGCACACAATAACGGCAGCCCAACAACTTCTCGACGAACACAACAAAGGAACGATGGCAACAAAACTTTCCGAGCATACCATCTGAAGCTGACGAAAAGATCGGCATTTTTAGCGAAGCCGAATCTCACAATCGAGCAATACCATAAATTATCGGCAGAATGGGACGCTGCAGACACCAACCACTACAATAACAAAATATGGGAGAAGTTCAAACACACGCGAGCCGTGTGGGAATCTCTTCAGCGACCACAAAGAGCTACCGTAGGGAATACACAATTTGACTACTAGGTAAGCAAATTGTTTGGGTGAGATTTATCTCGCCGGTATATTAATCTGTCTTTTTTCTCAGAGAGTTGAAGAAATTGTAGCAGTTGATTTTGCCCAGGTGGGCGGGAAGGAAACATCCTTTTTGATGATGTTGATTTCTTGTCCCGAGGATAGGATCTTTGCGAAATGGTTGGGGATTATGGAATCCTTTGCAAAAGGAACACTGAAGAAGAAGCAGACAAGTGAAGTGGAGCCCTCAGAGAAGTCTGCAAAGAAACCCAGTAAGACGCCGAAGTCTAAGTCTGTTCAATCTATAAAGGATGTAGACAACGATTTCAAGCTCACATGGTTGAAGCCTTTAAATGGAACAACGATGGAGGAGATGGAAGTCTTGGCTGATTTGGTGATTGATGGCAAATTACAGATTAACAACAGCAGCCCCACCTCTCCTTTTCATCTCAAGGCAATGGAGTTGAAGACGGTCAGGCACTTCAAGGAGTGGTTGGGAATACACTGCCACAAACTGGGTTGGATTTCGGCTTCAACATACGAAGAGGTCAGCAAATATTTGCATGTGACAAATGATGATATGCTTGTCGAATGGGTGAATCAATCGGAAGATCTGGGCAAGAATCTATTGCACGCCAACGCCAAAAAGGAGAACATTGCGATGACGCCTTCTCTTATGGCAGTCCTTCAGCAGCGGAGAACCGAGTTGAACCTTATAAAGGAGGATGCTACGAATCACGACAAGCCCTACAGATGTTTGTTGTTGGATTCGGAGACTTTATGGGGTACCATCACTGCTTGTAGGAAACCGTTTCAATTGTTCGTGATGGATCGGCGGGTGTCAAAAAATCCTGATTTGGTGGAGAAACTTAGTCGTGCAAGTATACAAAGAAGGTATTTATTATTGAATTCATACTTGCACTCTTGACTGATATCTACGTTTTCAGGTATTTATTTCTTGATTCTTGCTCATGTCACCGATACCTTTGCCTTCTCCTTTGCCAAGAGGAATAAACATCGTTGGACAGGATTTTATATGAATGATGCTGATCCGAAGTGCATTGATTCGGTTGTTCACTTGGTTGTTAGGAATGCGCCAAACAGTTTCAAACTTCCAAATGACTGGCCAGGCATCTGTTTGCACTCCAACGGCCCTGAACCTCCATCCGATACACCGATAGGACAGAGTGACGTATTCGGCAATGTACGTTATCCAAACATCACAAGTCAAGCGGCACGGAGCATCGTCAACTTGATCAGGGGTCCTCACAGTGATGCGTGGGTTTTTGACTACTGCACTAGGGGGTCCGTCTTGAAGGAGTGTTACCTTCGGATACATGTGTATTTGCCGTTGAAAAGGATAAGACCATGGTTGAGGACCTGAACAAGTGGATAGATAGGTTCTCAACTGACTACCCCAACGAATCCACAAAGGAGTATTTGAGAAAGTTCCCTCCCAATAAGTGCGATAGCTCTGAAGACGAATTGGTTCAATGTCGGAGTCTGAGGACGAACTTCAATCAGATATTAGACCGGAAGTTATCTGAGGAGTACAGAACATTTGCACACTCCATTACCCATGGAAACATCAAAGATACAGAAGATCATGAACCATCTCACAAGCGGCTTAGACCTTCTTCGCCTCACTCAGAAGGTAATAGAATTGTTAATGAGTTCTTAGAGTGACGAATAGTTGTAAATGAGTGTAACATAAGGCATTTTTGTATATTTCGTTTATATTTGTACAGAAAATAAATTCTCAAGGATTAATGAAGCTTTTAGTTCAAACATGGGTCACACATTAACAAGGTAAATAATATACCTTGATAATTTTAAGGTCAGCTAATTATCATTTTGCAGATGTAATGAAACAATTGAGAACATGGATTTTCAGCATTGGCATGAGGTAAGAGAGGGGTTTGGCGACAATTTCTTGTGCCACATGTCAGAATGACAGAGTTCATGCAGGAAATGGATAATAATGCAGCTCAAAACATCGTTACCATGGGGGCCACTTCATTTTTTCATCATCATTTTTATTGGCTTCAGTTCCGAAATCAATTTCTTCAGCGCATGCAATATCTGAATCTTGTAAGGATGATGTACAATTAAATGATGAAGGGATAGGCAACGAGATAGTGGCAACGGATAAATGTGAAAGGGAGCAAACAAGTGATTTGCAAAGTATTCAAGAGGCAACGCTATCTCATGTTACTCATGGCCATATTGTGTTGTTGGATGTCAATGGTGTTCTGCTTCATCGACAAAGGCCCGAGGATAGGAAAAAAGAAATCAAACAAGGAGATTTCATTCCTTGTCATGGTAAATTTCGATATGATATTATTTTTCGTCCAGGGTTGGATCGTCTCTTTCAAAAGCTTAAGGAGATGGGTGCGCTTGTGGGGATTTGGTCATGCATGCAGATTCATAACTTAACACCGCTGTTGAATTTGCTTAAGAAACATTGTAGTGTTGCAGAAAGTGATTCGTAAAGATTGGATTTTTGACCAGCGAATGTGTTATAAACCTCTCGAATTTCACAATATAAGAAAGGAAAGCAAGCCATACTTCTTCAAGAATGAAAGAATAATGGACTCATTGGGAGATCAGTCGCTTAAGGATAATGAAGAATGCACATATCTTAGTAGTAGATGACTCTCCTCAGAAGGCTATGCTTAACCAAAACATTGCTTGTATTCATCCAATCACTTTCGATCCATTTCTTACCGATATCATGGATGAGCTAGTGAACTACTTGGATACGTGCCTCAGAAAAAAGAATCTCGAAAATTTTTGTGAGCAGTATCCACCGTATCATACATTTTCTGAAGCTTTTCTTTCTCGTGATTTTGAATTTTATAAAATGAAGGATAGCAACCGGGCGCTTTATAATATTATTCTTAAGGAACGTCTTTTAGATGAGCCTTTATGCAGACCTGGTCTTATTACATCTTATGTATTAACAAGGATGGCAACTCCCAATTGCATTCGTGAGAGTGTTAGTGGTGGCAACAACATAATATTGACCAAAATGATTTGATTAATCCGGAGAGTGATGATTTAGACAAAATGAGGAGATTTCTCTGTATGGTTAGGAAGAAAGTATTTATAAATAAATTAACATGTTGATAAGAAATGATTTCATTTGTAATTATGTTTGATAGTATTTCTTCATTATTGTAAACTATTTTTAGAATAATATGAATATTCTAAGATATTTTAGGAATATTCCTTACTAAGTAAGGTTATTGAAGGATTAATTAATTAATTAATTAATATTTAAGGCTTAATTACATATTAATTAAATGATTAATTAATAATTAAAACTTAAGTATTAATTAGTAATTTATTTTATATTCCCATTTTCACGTAT
This sequence comes from Selaginella tamariscina, assembly GCA_003024785.1. NCBI lineage: Eukaryota > Viridiplantae > Streptophyta > Lycopodiopsida > Selaginellales > Selaginellaceae > Selaginella > Selaginella tamariscina. The sequence goes on from PUQB01000024.1 coordinate 522,860, forward strand.
CATGCCCACTTTAGTTACAACGTGCATCTTACCATTGTTTATATGAGTTGCCTTAATCATTGCCCATTTTAATTAATTCTTAAAAATCAATCTCAATGGACTTCATCACTAATCTTTTTTAATTTTTTAATTTAAGGGGTTTGATGCAACTTAATTGTGGTGGATTAATTGTCCAAAGTTCATCACACCTGAGGAGACAACAAAATTAGTGTTTAAGGAGATTTTTCAACTGCATAGCTTACCGAATGATATTCGTGGATCTTATTTTGCTATCAAGTTTGGGAAACAACTACTTCAACATTTCCTTGTTGAGGCATAGAAGGTGGTTCTTTATCAAATTGTTAGTTAATCTTACTCAACAATATTGGCTATCTCCTTGGACGTGATAGTGAAATTCTCTTATCGGATACGAAGCTACAAGAGTGGCCATCTCCCTTGGTGTAACAATTGGGTTCTCTTACCCAATATGGTGCTACAAGAAGATTTATAAGTGTGTAGTGGAGGGTAAGTTTAACAAGGTCCTTGTATGGAATGTAGTTCTCTTACTGGGTATGAACCAAAAACTCTGTTATGTTCCTCAACTTGCTGAGTGCATGTAGCCATGCTGGGCTCATTAAAGAAGCGTGTGAACTGTTCGGTTTCATGGTTGAAGGCTATGGTATTGTTCCTATAATAGACCATTATATGGATGCATTATTGATCTTCTTGGACGCAGGGACAACTTTAAGATGCCGAGGATGTGCTAGAGAATATGCCTATGGAGGCCAGTGGACGGCCTTTCTCGCTGCGTGTAGGAACCATGGGGATGTTGCTCGAGCAAAGTATGCAGCTGAATGAACGAGTGGAGAAGATGAACACTCCTGGATATACTGCCTCAGCCTTCACAATGCTCTCGAATATGCATGTTGCAGCTGCTAAACACTTTCAAACGCAAGGTATATAATATCTTATGGAAAAATTTAACATACGATTTTCATATATTGCAATCACACACGCACACCAACACCCTATACACATGAATCTCTCTCTCTCTCTCACAACACACACAACCAAAGATTATGCAAGAACTCTTGTTACTTTAGAATCATAAGTGGACCTAACAAGATACTTAAATATTTTGAAAACAACTCAAATGCTTGAGAGCTTGTAACTACTGTACACAATTGATTATTTTGCTCCCCACGTATAATGCACATATCCCTGTAGTGTCAATGTATGTACGTGTGTACCTTTAATATATGTACACATGTTTCTGGAGAGCTATCCACCAAAGCGACATATTGTAGTGATACGAGGTAATAAATTACCAGCACAGAGGTTAGTACACCTTAGTAACAAACTGTCAATCTCCTCTCTCTTCACACACACACACACACGCATTTTACTTAAAGAACACATATTAAAAACGTGTCATGAACTCTGGAACTCCATGATTGCTGATGAGCACACATACGTACAATGATGAGCATTGCTGATGACAACAAGTCAATTTATGTCTGGGACCGCAAGAACACTATTGACGTCCTCTACACAGTTTATTCCTTGAAGTTGTCAAAGTTTGACTGCAACTGCACACAGCATCTGCTTGTGAAGTTGTGAACATGAGCACAAATCCTTGGCATGAGTTTCTTCTCCGTGTGGTGTGGTATGGAGGCTCCACATTCGATGCCTGGCTAAACATTGCATCAACTAAGGTTTGTATATTATAGATCTTGCAAAATGTATACTTTGGTTTTCAGGTAGCTGCCCGGATTCTTAATTTCCCTCAAGCAACTGCTCAGCTTGGATTGCCCTCGAGTATCGTTTTCTTCTTACTTCAGGCTGCCATTGGACTGTGGACTCAGCGTGTGATCAACGCTCTTTATCTCAAACATAAGAGACAAACAATCCAGCTTAACGCTAATCCTTGTCATTTACAGCGGCAGCACCCCGCAGTTCAGGTGAGTTCGTCCTGAACGATATGAATCCATCATTAATTTATTATATTAAATTATATTATATTTTATATATTAATAGAAGTTTGCAGCTTCATGAAGTCATTGGTGGACTCCTGGGTGCAAGATGGAAAACAGCCTCAATAATATTTAACTTATGCTTTGTGTCGTACGTTTCATTTGCACAGATAATTGCGTGTAGCAAGTACGTGTGTGTGTGTTACATTTAGCATGGAATTTTGTTATTAATAATGTTAAATGCAGCATTGTGTATACCATTAATCAGAAACTTGACAAGAGGACGTGGACATGTGTTCTTAGTACAATCTTTTCTTTGTCAATTCTTATACCCAGTGCTCACAACTACAGGATTTGGTCGTTTATTGGAGTTGTCACAAGCATCTTTGTCTCAAGTTACTTAACAGTAGCAACATTAATTCTGGTTAAGGCACGCATAACTTGTTCACACACACACACACATACACGTAATGGAGCTAATTCATTGTGTTATTGAATATTAGGCTCCAGATGTGAGGCATTCAGCTCCTCGCAGCTACCATGAATTTTTACTGGTTTTTCTCAGTTTATACATCTTGGAATTGTCCCCATTCCAGTGTAAGCACATCTGTGTGTTTGGTATTTATAACCATGTTTCTTGTAGTGAAATTATGGATGGGAAGCCTCAAGAATATTACACGGCATATTCCTATGGCACACTCTACATGTTTGTCATTGTCATGGTTCCAAGCATAAGTATGAACCAGGTGTTCGGAGACAAGCTGCTCACAGTATCAAATGCATTTCTAATGCTTTCACGTTCCAACTTTAGAGATACTGCAGCGGTCCTCATGCTTATTCACCTGGTAGGATTCACTCACTCACTCACTCACTCACTCACTCTCTCTCTCTCTCTCTCTCTCTCTCTCTCTCACACACACACACACACACACAATGTATTACATGCTCACATTTCCAGTTCATCAACTTTGGGATGTATTCGCTTGCTGCATACACAATGTGCGAGAAGCTCCTGCATATACATGAGTCGTTGAGCTATACAAAGCGAACATTATCCAGGTTCCTGGTGTTCATGGTGATATGGGCAACAGCATTAGCATTCCCATATTTTGGTGTTCTTAACAAACTAATTGAGGCTGCTGTGCCAACTTGGAACTTCTTCATCATACCTTGCATGGCTTATTGTATAGTGTTTTGGTCACTGGATGAACAGAAGCATTCACAGCCTTTAACAAGACTAGGCTGGGTAGCGGATTTTAGTATTAATTTAGCTGTCATACTGTGGGTGCTCGTTGTAGAATGCGGTCTGGGCATATGGGCTGATATGGATACTCTTCTCAAGCTGAAAAACTTGAAGTTTTTCCCTAAATGTTATAACTGTTAAGTGTTTTATTCTCCGTTTTCATGGAAGTGATGCAGGAAAATCATATATATATATATATATATATATATATATATATTGTTGTATGTTAGGTTAAAGGTAGAAAGAAGGCAGCGCAAGGCAGAGGACCGCGACGGCGAGGAGTAAGTAAGCAGCACTCCACACTGGGATTTCGTTGCGGCTGCACAATGGTTACACAAGAGGAGGAAGCACACAAGGTATTATGTCCACCCTGCTGCCGCCCCCGTCCGAAGAAAACCCACACTTGTCCTGGACATCGGATAAGCTCGTTTTGAATCTGTCCGGCATGATTATTCCGCTTGCTCGGATGGCCAAGAGGACGAATTTCTCCAACAAATTGGGCAGGTTTTACGAGATTGTGGTGTTTACATGCGGAATCAAGCAATATGCAGAGCTTGATCCACAAGGCAAAGTAATCGCACACAGGCTGTACAGGGAGTCGTACACGCTGGTAAACGGCAAGAGAACCAAGGATCTGTCTCGGCTGGGGCGGGATATGAAGCGCGTAATGGTATAAAGATTAGAATAAGATTAATCGTAGCTACGATGAACTTAACAAGTTAACTAGCTACCTTGCAAATGCTGAGGATGTAAGAAAGGTAATACAGGAACGGCATAGAGGTAAGTGCATACATATTTCTTATAATTGTGAAACCTGTAACAGCGTCCACTAGACTTAATTGCTATGATTTTGTAACAAGAGGTGGTCTTGTGCGTGTGAGAGAGAACTAGACACTTAATACTTGTGTATCTTTTATAATAAAGTCTATCATTTGTTTGAGATTGACAACAGTAAACAACATTCTTGTGTAGAGAGATGTGTATTACATATGTTTACATCCACTTTGAGATTGACAGGTTGTTGGCAACGTGTAATATCCTCTCTATGTATGTGTGTGCCTGTGTGCGTTAAATCGTATTCTATAACATTATGTGTCACATCTTTCATGCAGGTCAATTGCTGGTCATTTGATAGTTCGTATGGTTACAACGTGTACATGATACGTGTAAGTGGTACGTGTTTTCATACTATATAGCGGACATGATGTGTGTGTGTGTGTGTGTGTGTCACAGCTTTCATGCATGTCAATTGCCGATACTTCACAGCTTCAGAAAAATTGAGATAGGTATATAACCGGCTCGGATTATAATGTAGTTAGCTTTAGTCATAATATCACGCTCATATAAGTATTGGTTTGCAACATGATTTCCGTGTTCCAGATCCTGATTAGTCCTAAACGCATCTAACAAACTCCTCCATAGCGGACAGGCCTGCTGAGCAATGGCAACGTTCCCAAACCTGGACAGTATATCGACCATACAACAGTAATGGCTGTGCACTGATTGGATCCCAACGTGGAGCAACATAGAGGTAAAGTATCCACAACCGAGTCCCATCTCCCACAAGAGAGAGATAATGAGTAGACCGTCCGTTGCATCAATATACACATATATAGACATGGTCACACACAAGAATCTCTTTGCGCTGCAATAGAAGACCTTAAATATGCTGCATGGATACGGGAAACTGCTCTCTCTCTCTCTCTCTCTCTCTCTCTCTCTCTCTCTCTCTCTCTCTCTCTCTCTTGCTTTTTGAGTGTATACTAAACAGAAACTTTACATAACTTAGTTATTTCACATTGTTGAATATCCACGTATAATATGTATATGCTGACGACACACAAGATTTAAAGGAATATTCGTGTGTGTGTCTGTTCAAACACCACATGTGTGTTGGGTGTGTAGTTGTAGTATCATCAAATTTTAATTAAGATATTTAATCCCAAGCGTATTAATAATGTATTCTTGTTGAAGTGCAGATCTTCAAATGGGAACGCCTGTCACAAACCCTTCCTCCCACATATTAGTATGGAAGGGAGCAGGAAAGTAACACACATGTATGGTTTTAAATAACACTAAATAAAAATTTACTTAAGCATTTAAGGACAGTAAAAATTAATTCGATTGTTTTAAGTTATATATTCATATAATTAAAAATGAAAACATTAAAAATTAAAAATTATATAATTAAAACTAAGGACATTAAATATTAAGTTTTCTTATTTATCCTTAGACGTCATAATTTTTTCCACGATGGCTCTCTTTTAATTTTGTTGGGCCCTTATGTGTTGACTGGCTGTAATTTGGCATCTTGGGAAACTTGAAAAAAAAAGTAAAGATAAAACTTGTCTTTTTCTTTACCTAACTTGAATCAGGCACATATATTAAATAGAATAGATGTAGAGCGAGCATACTAGAGACTGAGGTTTTTGACTCCTTCCTCTATGTCAACATGAGCTTAGTTTATGTTGTTAAGGCACCCAAACTCTTACATGTGAAGGTACATCACACCGGTAAACTTATCCTTATTGTTGATAAATATATGCTATTGTGCCCAAGTGGGGATTAATTCCTTTTGTTCGGTCACACGTTAGGGTCTTGTTTGAGTATATGTTTCATTGTTATGACCCATATAACGAATCAAAGAATATTCCCCAGAAAGGTATAACCTAGAATATTCCTAAGGAGCTATACCTAAATCTAAGGGAGAATTAAGGACACACTATTATTGAAAGCCTTTCTGGGAGAGCAGCGTGTGGAGACTAGAGACAGCTCAGGGGAGGTCGGGTGGTATTGTGAGGGTCTCTAGATTGTACGTAGAGGTGCCTAACAATTTGGTATCGAAGGGAGGTTCGAGATGAGTGACCGATGGGAAGGAGAAGACAACACCAATGAGGAGTGGACGAACCAGGAAATCGTGCTCGAATTATACGCTATGGCGAAGGATTCCAAGCAATTTCAAGAGTACGTGACTGGTTCCTTGGAGGTGATTCGTGAGCGGTTGGATACTATTGAAGATCAACTTGCTCAAGGAACCGTGAGTGGTAAGAGCAGGGTGCTAGATTGTCTTTGCGTTCCACCTTTTACCGGTAAAGAATCCGCAGATGAGGCTATGAGTTGGCTTGAGATAGCAGCGAACTTGCTCACTGCACAGGGAGTGACTACTGAGCAGGCTATGATAGCGGTATCAGTAGCCTTGAAGGATAAAGTTGCGAGGTGGTGGACACGCATTCGAAATCAGCGCCAGTTAGCTCATCAGGAAATGATTGCGACTTGGGAGGAGTTCTCTGACCTATTTAAGGAGTATGCTCCTCGGTTTGATGTGTCTCATGCAAGGCGTGAATTGTGACATTTAGAGCAAGGGAAGATGACCTTGGACGATTACATTGAGAAATTGAGTTAATTACTTTGCCGTGTACCTGACGTGTCTGTCAACCAGCAGAAGGATTATTTTGTAGATGGGCTGCGAAGTGCTAACTTGCGTAGACATCTTAACTCGGTGATTCAATCCAAGACTTTGGAGGAGCTGTTCGAATATGCTCGCTTGCTAAATGAAGAGGATAAGGTGTTTAAGGAGAATGAGCGACATGGCAAGAAGCGTGGTAGGAGCACCTCTCCAAGTCCTTGTGAACACCAGGAGTATAGAGGGAATAGCCATCGTGCTAGGCCGAAGTCCAAGCTGGTAGCTTCTAGTTCTTATCGCACCGACAATTAGCCTAAGAAGATTGTCAAGGTGTTTAATAGTGAACGTTGCCACCTGTGTGGAGAGGTGGGACACTGGAAGGCCAATTGTCCCAGGAGGAACAAGCCCAAGGGCAAGGGGTTCAATGGTGACAAGGAGACACCTAAGAAGCTTCAGGAGATGGAGCATGGAGAGGAACACAAGGGAGATAGTTCTAAACCACGAGGTAAATTTTTGTTTGTTCTTGCTTGACAGGTAAACTGCATGGCACAGGAGGAGCCACACACACGTGCTATTGTGGTGGAGGGACAACTTGATGAATGTCCAGTGCGAATCCTCTTGGATAGCGGAAGTAGCGATAACTTTGTATCAGTAAAGTTAGTGCAGGAGTGCAGCTTGCCCATGAAGACTGTGCCTCAATATGAGATTGAGGGCTCAGCTACTGTCACACAGAGCTGGAATGCTTGTGTGGAGTTACAACTGACGGTTGGCAAAACTCAGCTGGTGAAGACTTTCTTCCTTGCGGAGCTAGCGCGTGTGGACCTCATCCTTGGGATGAGCTGGCTGGAGCGTGTGGATCCTGAGATCAAGTGGAGCATCAAGCGAGTGAAGCTTGAGTACAGTGGAGTGAAAGACACTTGGTTTGGAACAAGGCTTGAGTCTCCAAACAAGTATCTTTCTACTATGTCTTTGAAGAAATATCTTCATAATAAAGAAGATCAAGTCTTTCTGATGTATATATGTGAGTTAGATTCTTCTAATGTCACATTGGGCGAGGCTCCTGTGCAAGTTGTCCTTGAGGAATTTGCTGATGTCTTCCCTTTTGAGCTACCTCATGGCTTACCACCTGCAAGAGGTGTGGAGCATGAGATTGTGTTGGAACAGGGTATGAAAGCCATTTACCGTAAGCTGTTCCGACTGAGCCATGCTGAGGAGCAAAAGGTTAAGAGACAAGTGATGGAGCTATTGGAATATGGCTTCATACAACCGAGCAAGTCTCCATTTGGTGCACCAGTATTGCTTGTCAGGAAGAAGGATGGCACCATGAGGATGTGCATAGACTACACAGCTCTCAACAAGCAAACAGTGAAGGACAGGATGCCCATGCCACGTGTGGATACTATCATGGATCATCTCGGTGGAGCCAGAGTGTTCACTAAGATAGACTTGCGTAGTGGGTATCATCAGATTGCTGTGAAGGAGGCAGATATCTACAAAACTGCTTTCAACACTAGCTTCGGGCATTTTGAGTTCACTGTTATGCCGTTTGGCTTAACAAATGCCCCAGCCACATTCACTCGGTTGATGACTGAGGTGTTTGGTGACTGCTTGCATGATTTTGTGGAGATCTTCCTCGACGATATTCTTATTTACAGTAAGAATATGAAGGAGCATGTGGAGCATTTGCGGAGAGTTCTTCAATTGCTAAGGGAGAACAAGCTCTATGCAAAGAAGAGCAAATGTGCATTTGCTCAGTGCGAAGTGGAGTATTTGGGTCACATTGTGACGCCAAGTGGAGTGAAGACTGATCCACAGAAGGTGGCAGTGGTGGAGCAATGGCCAGTTCCTAGCAATGCACAAGAGTTACGGAGTTTCTTGGGCATGGCTGGTTATTACCGGCGGTATGTCAAGGATTATGCCAAGAAAGCTTCTCCGTTAACTAGGTTGCTAAGGAAGGACGTTCCCTTTGCATGGAGTGCTTTAGAGGAGAGCAGTTTCCAAGCTTTGGTACGTGCACCAGTTTTATGTATTGCAGATCCCTCTAAGCCTTATGAGGTATCGTGTGATGCAAGTGGAGTGGCCATTGGAGCTGTACTTATGCAAGAGGGAAGGCCTATTGCTTATGAGAGTCGTACTTTGAATCCTGCAGAGCAACGGTACTCAACGTATGAGCAAGAACTACTGGCTATTGTTAATGCATTATGAGTTTGGAGGCACTATCTTTATGGTGCAAGTTTCAAGGTGTTTACAGATCACAAGCCTTTGGTGTATCTGTTCACACAGAAAGAGTTAAACTCTCGACAAGCTCGCTAGATGGTTAAGCTCATGGAGTTTGGCGAATTTCCTATTGAGCATTGCGCAGGAAAGACTAAAGTGGTGGCAGATGCTTTGTCACGCGTTAGGAGAGCCACAGTAGTGGGAGAATTCCAAACACGCTTATGTAATGCATTAACAAGGACGGTCAGTGAGTTTAGCCAAGTAGTTCAACATGCTCAAGCACAAGACGCCGAGGTGTAGGAGCTCAGAGGACAGCTAGAGCCACCATTTCATTTCAGGATGGGGTTTGTACTACAATGGCCGTGTGTACCTTCCTCGTGTGGACCATTTGATCAACCAGGTACTATATTTTCATCATGATCGCCGGGAGGCTGGTCATTTTGGGGGGGGGAAATGTATGAGTTGATCAAGAGGAGGTTCTACTGGAGGAATATGAAAGCTGATATCATAGAGTACTGCAGGACTTGTGACAAGTGTCAGCAAGTAAAGGTGCCCAGGGAGAAACCAGGGGGCTATTAGTACCATTGCCTATTCCAGACAGGCGATGGGGCAGTATCTCTATGGACTTTGTCACCCATTTGCCAAGGACACAGAGGCAGAATGAACAGGTGTGGTCATTGTGGACAGGTTGACAAAGTTTGTCAAGTTAGTTCCCTTGGGGAAGAATGTGAATGCATCCGAGCTGGCTACGATGTATTTACAACATGTATTTCCTATCCACGGATTTCCAGATGATATTGTAAGTGATAGGGACTCCAAGTTCACTTCTAGCTTTTGGAGAGGCTTTTCTAAGTGCATAGAAGTGAAGCTTAAGCTGTGTAGCGGAGATCATCCCGAAACAGATGGGCAAACAGAGAGGGTGAACCAAGTTCTGGAAGATATGCTAAGGTGCACTATTAACCAGAAGGAAGGTCAGTGGGATAAGTATATTCCATTACTCGAGTTTGCTTATAATAACAGCCAGCACAGTGGCATTGGAATGAGTCCATACTATGCTATGTTTGGACGACATCCCAAGACAGCTTTTGAGCTCGGTTTAGCAAGTAAGAAGGCTCAAGGCAACATGGATGAGGAAGCTAAAGATCTGAGTGTTGAACTTGAAAACATTCAGAGTTTGTGCAAGAAGAACTTACAAGCAGCTCAGAGCCGAGCTATCAAGTTTGCTAATGAGCACAGAAGCTTCCGAGAGTTCCAGGTGGGGGATTATGTATATCTCCGAGTGGTATTTGCCACACATGTAAGGCGGAACACAGTTGTGGCCTTACGGAAGGGACGCAATGATAAGTTGTCTCCCAGGTACTCAGGTCCTTATGAGATTCTGGAGCGTATCGGTAAGGTGGCATATCGATACGGCTGCCAGAAGGAGTGAGGGTGCACCCAGTGTTTCACGTTAGCCAGTTAAAGAGAGTACTCACAAGGAACGAGTCCCGGGTAGATTCTTTGTGGATGTACGAGGCTAATGATACAGGACCAATTGAGTAAGTTATACTGCCCTTGAGGACAAGGACTTGCTAATGGGGGGAGGATTGTTATGACCCATATAACGAATCAAAGAATATTCCCCAGAAAGGTATAAGCTAGAATATTCCTAAGGGCTATACCTAGATCTAAGGAGAATTAAGGGCACACTATTATTGGAAGCCTTTCAGAGCGTGTGGAGACTAGAGACAGCTCGGGAGGTCGGGTGGTATTGTGAGGGTCTCTAGATTGTACGTAGAGGTGCCTAACATTCATAGTATAAGATTGAGACATGTTTCTAACTTTCTTTATGTCAAATTAAGAACAACACTTACAATTAAGCACAACATGCATCTTGATTTATATAGTAGAACCATTGTTCATCAAGTTTCTTAAGAATTTACATTAAGGGATTTTAAGGTTGGCATTTGCAAGCCAATTCATGAAACTTTTGTCTTTGAAGAAAGTTATGATGATAACCTAGGCCTTGAAAAACAGTGTCACATGTACATGTGACACTAGGTTGGCTATGCACAATACAACACTCAAGGCACAACCTTTGGAGTTGTGTCATGAGTAGGGGTTGGAGATTCTAGTGAGCAAACATGTACTCAAGGAAAGTTAGGGATCATAATTAGGTGTGCTTGTTGGCACATTTGGCTAGGGATGTTCATCTTGGGGTGTGTGAACATGCTTAGGGGTTGAATAACTTAAGTTTGCTAAATAAAGTCCTTTTTGTGAAGCAGTTATGTACTCACATGCTTAATAGGGTTGTTCAAACTTAGGCCCTAAGGGTTTTACTTAGGGAAACACTCATGTCCACCAATGGCGTACACTTTGTGGTCACTATGTTAAGGTATGGCTTGGCCACACAAACCCTTATGAGTTAGTTTTATATGTTACTCTTTGTCATCATACTTTTGAGTGAGGGTGAATCTTCAAGGTCCTAGGATAATGCTTTAATTTTGTCATGGGAGTATATGTGGACATGTCTCCTTGGTGAGGTTATGATGTTTAGGTCTCCTAGGGTAGAACCTTACCTCTCCTTGGGTTATCCTATGACGTTTTGAAGGTATTTGTTTTAAAGGACTTAAGGTGGGACCTTATATCACTTGCCTACTTTAAATATGAGTCAGACTCTCAAGGTTGTCTTAAAAGATTTAGTGTTGTTCATAACAAGGTGATGACGCCATATAACCACTTAATAGCCTTTAAATAGGGAATGTTCTAAAAGTAAATAAAGGCGGAATGTTTTAGGAGTAAATAAAGCATCCCAAGTTAAAAAATAATTTTGTGTGTATATATTTTAGTTTTGATTATGAGTTCTTTTATTTACCAAGGTTAATTATTGTTACCTATTAAATTTGTTGTTAAGCATTTATTTAAGATTACTATTTTTGTAAGAGTACTAACCAATTTGTGTTACAAAGAGGGTTAGTTGTGTGATGCATAATTTACTCTCACTAAGTAGAAATTATGATAATTTAGATATAATGAAAACAATATCACTTAATAAACATGTCTTTAAGAATAGTTTAGCCAACTATTATTAAATACTTAAAAAATTATAAGCGAAGGTAAAACTTTCTTAAAAATGCAAGTTGTAACTAAAATGGGCATGGCTATAGTCCCATTTCCTAATAATTAGCAATTTTAGCTCTTTAATTAGCATTTTTTAATATTAAAAGAATATTCTTTAGAATATATGTTTGAAAAGAGAATATTCTTTAGAATATTCTATTTTGTATTCTACCCTTTAATAAATTATAGCATTCATTGAACAAAAATTAATAACATTATAAAAGTAAAAACTATTAAATTATATAATATATTGCCTAATATAACAATTAAGGAAGAGCATAAGAGGTACATTATATAAATATTGATGTTGTTATTAAAATATTAATATTTAAATATAACATTATTAATTAAAATTTGTAGTAGTAATAATATATATAAAATCCTATAATAATATAGTCAATCTTCCATATCATTTTTTAAATTTATATAATTAAGTATACAATTTGGTACTATTATTAAAGAGTTTATAATAATTATGAATATTAAATATATGATTTTATAATTTTGTAATTGCTTTAAGCTTCAGAAAACATACATTCCCTTGCAATTTTGTTAATCGTGACTTTATCAACGCTTCTTGACATCCACCCATATCGAATGGATTTAACATTTATAAAACATGCTGGGTCTTTTTGATTGGGAGACCATGTTTTCTCTAGGCATCCATTATATCTTTCGCTCTCCTTCTCGTGTCGCCTTTTTTGTGGTTTGAACCATGCAACCTTAACAATACTATTTTTTGTGATTACTTCAGATGTGTCGATAATTTGACCCATCCAAATAAGCTGATTATATGACGCATCTGAAGTAATGAGAACCATCATTGAAAAGTGTGGGGTTTGCACTTCCACAACTACTGGCTTCTATGTCGTCTATGCTCAGTGATGTCATTTCAATCTCCTCTCGCCACCTTGTTTTAGGCCAGAAAGGGTGTTCAATTCTGTACTTGTGACAGTAGGCCCTTCCAACTCTCGAACAACAGTCTCCCAATAGTGACCACATGCTTATATAGTTCTGAGTAACCAGTTGCCTTATCAGAATTCTTTGGCATCGATTTTTGAACCCATGCCACATATTTTTTGATGCCATCAATAATAACCTCTTGTTCCTTGAGCTGGGCACTCAATGGAATAGGGTCTGGTTGTCCTTCTGGGAGAAGTGGCTTTCCATCCTCTCCACTTTTGAAGAGCATTAACCCCTCTTTCGGTAACCACTCCTGCTCTGATGGCCGTAACTTGTACTGCATAATAGGTATACCATCTCGTATGGAGAAAAAGAATTGTAGCGGCACAAGGTGACCAACTAAAGAATCACTCCCTTCTTTTATATACTCCTTGAGAAATTTTTTGAAGTCTGGCACCTCAGTCACAAGCAAAGCACAACTTTTTTTGGAGATGCAATTTTCAAAAAGATTCATCATATGCGGTAAGGTAAGTGCACTTGTCCTTTTTGTAAGTTGGAGACCTTGCTGAAGAACGCATCAATATCTTCATGAGTGTGACCAACCATAAGGAAACTGAGCGTGATTGTTTCAAACACACCTTTGGCAACAAGCATTGACAAGTATGCTAGCACATATCTAGAAAATAAAAGTAAGTATGAGCTTGAGAAACCCTTAAGTAAAATGATTTACCTATTTTTGTTCTCGCCTGCACAATTATCCATCTGTAAAAGCAAATGACGAGGAAGCTTATTTGATGTTGAGGACACATGTACACTATTTGAGCTAGATCCCTCCACTGAACCAGAACTCTCAACAGGGCCATCTATTTTTGTGCAGGTTGACAATGCCTCTCATATTCCCAAGTAGCCTCAAGTGCAGACGTGTTCATAAGAGCATTATGTAAAGGTTGAAGGTGTTGTTTCTTCACTTTGAGATCACTGATAGGACTTGTTGTGAGTGGGCTTCAAGGTTTCTGAAACACATGGCTAACGACCCAATAGTGAAATTGGAGTCGCTAGACCAATGTGGAAGTGAAAAGTGTCCATATGACTCACAACCGTGTCCATGTGTTAGCACATGTCAATGAAATCGGAAGTTTCATGACATTTCCAAGGCACTTTGGTGTTGCAAAGAGCTTTGGAATGCTGGTCTTTGAATGATCCATCTTGTCATGGATCAAGCACAGGTACTCTGATGGGCGTGACACAGAAAGCATGCGGTGTGCATAGTACTGAGACCGGCAAGTTTGTTGTGCAATCATGTGGGCCTCCATCTTCTTTGAATGGCAGTGATCTCCACCAAGGTTTTTGCACAAGCCTCTGCAGCCTTCAATGATGTACAAGTGTCACACTTGGAAAAGCTAGAGTGTTTTGCAATCTCCACATCCTTAAAATGAGTATTCCATATGTTGTTGAAGGTACCAGTGCAGATTGCTTGGAGCCCCATCAAACTGAGGCACTTGTTCACATGTTCACACAGCTTCAATTGAGTGTAGATTGAAGGCAAAACCTTGAGATTTTCCCTGACCCCTGCATTTGTGGTTCGGCATTTGTGAGGCATCCTGTCTGCATTTGCTTCCACAAAAGCCTTGAGTATCTCTATGGCTGCCATGATGTGAGAGCGGGTTTTGACCAAGCGAGTGTTCCCATGAACTGAGGTTCGCGCTCCATCTAGCCACTCATCCCTCCGACGGTAGAACGTGGTCTTTGGGATCCCGTATATACTGTACCAAGCTTTGAAGCAGATGGCCACCTTATTAAATACCATGGATGTACTCTGATAACCTGTGTCCGAGGCCATTCCATCAATACACCCAGTTAGTGCAGCATATACAAACTCATGCCTTTGCTTTTGGGTGAGCATACGAAAGACATGTCTACATTGGGTAATTTCATTCCGGTCTGCCATCTGACAACACTTCTTCTTGCAACAGTCAATCGTGGAAATGCTCGTAACACTTTCGGAAGATGTAGGATCCATCTTTACCCTCTTGCTGAAACTTGCAGGGGAAGATCTACAACCCATGAATCGCCTTTTTCTTACAATAGGACCAATGCAAGGAACCTCTTCAAATATGAGTTGTTCTTCCGGGTTGTTATTATTGAAATCCAACCCAGAATATGTTGAACCATCTTGCCGTCTTAATTCAGATGTTCGCCACCTCACGAGGGATCCAGGATACAATGTGCCATTAGGTGAAACCTCTGTCACAACTACACCCACGAAGTCGGACCCTAGTTTCTCTTCTGACACTGCTTCCATTGGATTTATAGCTGTGATGATGCCTCTTCCGACTTCAATCTCACGAAGAAAGAGAATCACCTCATCCATCACAGCAGGCAAGCCATCATCTGGTAAACTCGTGCTACTATTTGTTTGTGACTCTGCATATTCTGTGTCAGCCTTGACTTCATCCAAATTCCACAATACAGGAGAACCCTCCTCAAATTCCATTCCCAGAACCTCAACATGCTTGTAAATGGTGTTCACCCATACGTACACACAAGATCCTTGGGCAATATTGTGACATGATGCATTATTATCTCGAACTTCCACAGTTCCAGTGCCAACTATCTCGTTGTTCCGAAGAAGACATACTTTATCTCCAGTATTAAACATATTGTCCTGCACATAAATAATTGTATTATTTATGATATCTGTTTATGCAATATTTCTAAGAAATCTGAATTACGGTTACTTAATAATATGCATATGCAATAATACATAATTATGTTTAGAGATAATATCTCATGTTTGATTAATACAACTGATGGGCGGGATTAATCCCGCCCACGAATCCCTCCGACGAGGAACGGTCGGCGGGATTAATCCCGCCGCCGACTCAACCCCTTCGGAGAGAGTCGGCGGGATTAATCCGCCGACTCCCCCGAGGAGGAAGAGCGGCGGGATTAATCCCGCCGCTCTTCCTTGTCGGAGGAGTCCGGCGGGATTAATCCCGCCGACTCTCTCCGACGAGGAAGGGAGTCTGGCGGGATTAATCCTGCACCGACTCAACCCCTTCGGAGAGAGTCGGCGGGATTAATCCCGCCTTGGACTCCCTCCGACAAGGAAGAGCCGGCGGGATTAATCCCGCCGCCTCTTCCTCCTCGGGGGGAGTCCGGCGGGATTAATCCCGCCGACTCTCTCCGACGAGGAAGGGAGTCCGGCGGGATTAATCCCGCCGACTCATCCTCGCCGGAGAGAGTCGGCGGGATTAATCCCGCCGGACTCCCCCGAGGAGGAAGAGGCGGCGGGATTAATCCCGCCGGCTCTTCCTTGTCGGAGGGAGTCCAAGGCGGGATTAATCCCGCCCACAATTCTTACGACGGGGAATGGGTGGCGGGATTAAACCCGCACATAACTCTCTCCAAAACTATGATTTCAAAGAGATCTCGGGATAAATCCTGTCCCCAAATCTTTAAAACAGGGAAGTGGTGGCGAGATTAATCCCGCCACCCCTTCCCTGCCTCCTAAAATGGTTGGCGGGATTAATCCCGCCGACAACTCTTTCTAATAAATTCTGGTAACTCTTCATCAGTTGAGAAGGTTATCGACGGGATTAATCCCGCCACTCTTTTTCAGTGGCGGAGAAGCATTGCCCGGAGATGGTGGCGGGATTAATCCCGCCACTCTTCGAAGAGGCGAAAAAGAAATGGCCGGATTAATCCCGCCGCCCCGGTTAACCTAGAATATTAAGTTAAAAGGATATTTAAACGTATAAATCCCTAACGGAATATATTATAATCCTAATGCATTCTAAACCCCTAAATTGTAATTTTAAGAGAGAATGTAAGAGAGTGAATCTTATAAGTATTTTTAAATTTGTTTATAATACTTACTTGTAAACAGCACTGAAGGCGCCGTGCTTTCCTATAAAGAATAGCACCCAATTTAATCTCGCTCCTGAGATGATCACTATGAAGAAAAAAGAAGATCTAAAGAGTGAAAAATACAGAAATGAAGAAACCCTTGCCGGAGAAAGAACCAGATCTGAATTTGAGTGGGAAATTAAATGCATTTTCAAATTTACATGTCAGACCGACAATACATATGTCAGAAATTCAAATTTTTTAAAAAGAACAGAAAATAAAATTTAAGATGAGTTGACACAAATATCCGACACTCTGACATATATACTCTCCAGTTCCAATGAGTATTTTAAAATTGCATTTAATGTTATTCAAGTGATTCAAGCTGTTTAATATTACGAAATTTTAGACTATATTCTACATTCTTAGTATTCAAGTATATTTATATTATATATATATATAAATATATACTTATACAATAAATAAATTGATATATTATTATGTATCATTTAAAATATATTCATAGTCTGTTTATTATTATTATTTTCTTAATTACTCGAGTATTTAGTTTTCATTTCCTAGTATCAATGGGATATTCTTTAATATTTTATTAATATTTGAAGAATATTCTAATATTAAACCTGATTATCATAATTAAATTAGTCTTGTTCTTAATTATTGCAGTAATTATTCTACATTTGTATATATTAATGGGATTTTCTCAATTAATTTGTTATTATTTCAAGAATATTCATGTGTTAAACCTTATTATCAATATTAAATTAATATATATTATAAAACTATATATACAATTAATAATAATATATCATTATTATAATTAATAATAGTTATATTATATTAATATCATTTCCTTAATTACTTGAGTAATTAATCTTCTTTATATTAATGGGATATTCTTTATTATTTTCTTATTATTCCAAGAATATTCCAATATTAAACATGATTATGATAATTAATTTAGTTAATTATTTGAGTACTTAATTTACATTTGTATATATTAATGGGATTTTCTCAATTAATTTCTTATTATTTCAAGAATATTTCAATGTTAAACCTTTTTATCAATATTAAATTAATATATATTATTAAAACTATATATGGCTATATATTAGATAAAATCATATATTATTATGTATAATTTAAAATATGTTCCTAGTGTGTTTATTAATTTATTTTCTTAATTATTCGATGTTTGTTTTGCACACATATATAAACACAATCATAAATTTACACACGCATTACAAGAACTTACAAAAACACATATGCACACACATGCACAACCCTAAACCAAACTGAAGAAATATGTTGCTTCTTTATTGAAAACATCATGTTCAACGCATGTATGATATATGTACTCAATCTGTGTATGTAACACATTGAATTTACATTGTAATATTTATATTAAGCTTGTTGGGAGCAAACCCTAAATTTATGTGTACAGTGTGTAATATTACTCTCTCTTACACCATGCATGAATCCTAAACCCTAAACCCTAAACCCTAATATGTAACACAATGAATTTACTCATGTAATATGTATGTATGTCTGTGTGTATACACGTGTGTATGTATATATGTGTACTCTGTATGTATATATGTGTACTTTCTGTCTTCTCTCATACATACACACCATGCATGATCCATGTTAATATGTACTGTGTCTCTTCTCTCAAACATACACACCATGCATGATCTATAATATGTACTCGGTCTCTCAAATATTATGTACTAATATGTATATATGTCTGTGTGTATAATACACACCATGCATGATCCATAATATGTACTGTCTCTCTTCTCTATATACTATGTATGTATATCTGTGTATAATATGTGTAAGTATATATGTGTACTAATATATGCAATGTGTACAAAAATAATTTTTCAACACTCTCTCTTCTCTCATACTACACACCATGCATGATCCATCCTAAATCCAAAACCCTAAACCCTAAACCCTAAACCCATGTAATATGTATGTATGTCTGTGTGTATACACGTGTGTATGTATATATTATGTGTATTAATATATGCAATGTGTATGTATGTATTGATACACATGAAACTTTAACACTCTCATGGACACACACATGTTAAATCCCTGCATGATTTATATTTTTGGGGTGTATGTGATACACCCACGCACACGCACGCGCTAATAATATAATGAAAGAATATTCGTTTAGGGCGAATCTATATTTTATTCTTTTTAGGGTTTAAGTATATTCTCAGAAGGAATATTCTATTAGGGTTAATATATATATTTAATTCCTTTAGGGTTTAGGTATATTCTTAGGGTTTCAAGAGGCGGCGGCTGTGAAATCGGCGGCGGCGGCTGTGCACAGGTGAGATTGTGTGTGTGTGTGTGTGTGTATGTATGTATATATGTATAGGAGTGTGCGTATAATTTTATTTATTAGTTTTATCTCTCGCACACACACGCACACTCCTGTGTATGTATATGTGTGTGGGTGTGTGTTTGTTTATCTGTATGATTTTATTTGTTTCGCTCACACACGCATACACACGATATACATATACATATATATATATACCTATATACATATATACATACATATATTATGTGTACCAGTATCTATAAATTTTTTTTATTGATCTATCTCTCCACACACACGCACACTGCTTTACACACACACACACACACACACACACACACACACATATATATATATATATTCAATGCATATTAACAAATAGTATACAACACTAGTTTATATATATGCTTATATATTCATATGGGTTATATATATACACACATATATATATGTGTGTGTTTATCTGTATAATTTTATTTATTTATTAGTTTTATCTCTCGCACACACACGCACACTCCTGTGTATATATGTGTGTGTGTGTGTTTGTTTATCTGTATGATTTTATTTGTTTCGCTCACACACGCATACACAATATACATATACATATATATATATATACCTATATATATACATACATATATTATGTGTACCAGTATCTATATAATTTTTTTTATTGATCTATCTCTCCCACACACACGCACACTGCTTTACATATATATATATATATATATATATAATGCATATTAACAATAGTATACAACACTAGTTTATATATATGCTTATATATTCACAGACTCTCTATATCTATATACACACATATATGTGTGTGTTTATCTGTATAATTTTATTTATTTATTAGTTTTATCTTTCGCACACACATGCACACTCCTGTGTATATATATGTGTGTGTGTGTGTTTGTTTATCTGTATGATTTTATTTGTTTCGCTCACACGCATACACACGATATACATATACACACATATATATACCTATGTACACACATATATTATGTGTACCAGTACTGTATAATTTTATTTATTTATCTATCTCTTGCACACACACGTACACTCCTATACATACATACATACATACATACATATATATATATATATATATATACACATATATATATATATGTGTGTGTATCTGTATAATTTTTTTATTTATTAATTTTATCTCTCGCACACACGCTAAGCCCCTCGAGCGGCGGGATTAATCCCGCCGCTATAGGTTTATGGCCTGGCGGCGGGATTAATCCCGCCGCTATATGGTTGGGGCCATGGCGGCGGGATTAATCCCGCCGCTCTAGGACAAACCGAAGAGCGGCGGGATTAATCCCGCCGCCCATGGCCTGCGTGAGGGGCCTCGGCGGCGGGATTAATCCCGCCGCTCACCCATGCCCTGCGCGGAATGCGGCGGGATTTTCTCGCCGGCAATGGCCTGTGTGAAGGCCCTAATGGGCGGGATTAATCCCGGCGGATTCCGCGCAGGGCATTTACAGGGGATGGGCGGCGGGATTAATCCCGCCGCTCATGAGGCTAACCGAAGAGCCTGCATGAAAGATCCTGCACGGAAGGCTAACCGAAGAGCCTGCATGACATGTCCTGCGCGTAAGGCGGCGGGATTAATCCCGCCGCCAGGGAATTCACGCAGGACATGAACGGCGGGATTAATCCGCCCACGCTCATGCCCTTCGCGGAGGGCGGCGGGATTAATCCCGCCGCTCAGGCACTTCCGCAGGATATAAGCGGCGGGATTAATCCCGCCCCCACCCATCCCTGTTCAAAATGCCGCAGCCAATATATATGTGTGAGCGCATGATTTACGAGAGGGCGGCGGGATTAGTCTCTCCGAACCTTCATTGCCCGGTGGGGATTAATCCCGCCACCCTTCTTTTTTTCCTCCATTGGTATGTTGAATCAATCCCGACTAACTCTGTCTGAGACGGAGAAGGTTTACAAAATACCAATGGAGGGAACTGAGAAGGGTGGTGGGATTAATTTCACCATCCCTTACATGGTGGGCGGGATTAATCCCGCCGCGTACGCATGCCCTGCGCGGAATCGGGCGGGATTTATCCCGCCGCCATTGGCCTGCCTGAAGGGCCTAGGCGGCGGGATTAATCCCGCAAGATTTCGCACAGGGCATTGGCGTTCGGCGGGATTAATCCCGCCGACTAAGGCCCGAGTGAAGGGCCTGGGAGGCGGGATTAATCCCGCCGGACGCCAATTCCCTGCGGAATCGGGCGGGATTTATCCCGCCGCCATTGGCCTGCCTGAAGTGCCTAGGCGGCGGGATTAATCCCGCCCGATTCCGCGCAGGGAATTGGCGTCCGGCGGGATTAATCCCGCCGCATAGGGACCGAGTGAAGGCCCTGGGCGGCGGGATTAATCCCGCCGAGTCTTCAATGCCTGTTGGAGGAATGAATCCCGCCACCCTTCCTTTTTCTCCATTGGTGAGTCGGACCAATCCAAACGTTTTGTCTGAGACGTAGAAGGTTTTCAACATACCAATGGAGAGAATTGGGAAGGGTGGGGAAATTCATTTAACCATCCTTACATGGTGGGCGAGATTAATCCCGCCCCTTTCTGGAGTCACTGAAGGGGTGTGAGAAATAAATCCTGCCCAGTTCTCTCTGAGACCGAGAAGGGTGGCAAGATTAATTCCGCACTCCCGTTCAAGGCCTCCAGAAAGGTGGCGAGATTAATCCACTCCCACTCTTTGGAGGGGCATTGAAGGGGTGGCGAGATTAATCCCGCCGCACCTTCCATGTGAATATATATGTGTATTAGTATATATAAGTTGCATATCTCATTTTATTTACTTTTATCATCTTATCATAATATTTCGAGTAAAAGCTAGGAATCTATGTAAAACTGTCCAGAGCTCACATTTGTGGTGGTTCTAAAACGAAATGTTATCTTTCTTTTGCACTAACACAAATGTGAGCTTCGGACAGTTAATTACGTCTACTTCTCTCTGTGTATTATTTTTGTATATTCGGGTTTATACAAGTGTGTGTGCGTTTTTATATGATTTGTATTCATAGTGTATTATTTTGCAGAAGGACGATTTGATCAAACAAGGAGATCGAGTCATTAGTATGGAGTCGTCGTCAAATTCTGGGTAAGAATTAAAATAAAATCTGTTATACTCGGATACTTGAACTAATCATTTTTGTATTCAGATGTGGAATTGAGGTGACATTAAAGACAAGAGCAGGAGAAGAGATGGGCAGGGGGATTCTGGAATCAACTTGGCCATATTTTAAGATAAATGGGAAGCGCATTGGAGCAACCATGGCTGCTGTCAAATTAACCTCTGTCACATCTCATGGACAAGCAAAACAATGGAAAGTAGATTCGCTAGTCAAGCACCCGAAAGCAGGCTGCGAACCCAGATTGGACGATTCTCGAACATATGCCTTGTTCCATCCAATGTCACGTTCTCGGATCCAGAGGTCGTCAGTTACAACATTAATTTCGGGTGGTTTTGTCGACTTGTGGATAATGACGTTCACGTGTTCACTAATGATGTTGACCTTGGAGTTCTTCTTCAACTCAACGAAAGCCCATCTATGGAGGGGATCCATCTGGATGTCTACTTCGAAAATCTTCAGACTCATCGAGTAGGTGTATTGTCAGGAGATATTGCTTCACAATACAGAAAATCAGCAAGTGGAAGCAATCTTCCCTCTTCACATTGAAGAAGAACACAGCGACATCATAATGGAGATTGAGAGGGTGGCTCGGTCTCAGGTTCTCTACAGATCACGTTCAATTTGCTTAGGAGCTTTGGGAGCTGGAAGAGTGCCGAGAACACTAGAACAGCTGCAGTCGGGGATCACACATGTTGATTCGGATCGCAAAAGAAAATCATCAATCGTTTTGTCAGCTGCACCTGTGGCATCTCATGCTGCAATAAGTCACAAGGAAATGATGTTGGATGATAAGATTTATCCTTGTAGGGTTAAATATTGCAGCGTCAACCCAAACTTCAATTACAGGCCACTCAACCAGGAACGTGTAGCTGAGCTCATGGAGAAGATGAAGGACGACAATTCTTATACCGTTCCACATAATGCTGTTTTGTGTCCATACTATGAAAGAAGGAAGGGCGCTGACAAAGTCTGGATCACAACACCAGAACAACTCATGAAGATTCAGACGGAGAATAAAAGATCTATCAAGTACTACATCATTAGTGGCCAGCACACAATAACGGCAGCCCAACGACTTCTCGATGAACACAACAAAGGAACGATGGCAACAAAACTTTCCGAGCATACCCGTGAGAAGCTGACAAAAAGATCGGCGTTTTTAGCTAAGCCGAATCTCACAATCGAGCAGTACCATAAGTTATCGGCGGAATGGGACGCTGCCGACACCAACCACTACAACAGCAAAATATGGGAGAAGTTTAAACACACGCGAGCCGTGTGGGAATCTCTTCAGCGACCACAAAGAGCTACCGCAGGGAATACACAATCTGCGGAATACCGGGTAAGCAAATTGTTTGGGCGGGATTTATCTCGCCGGTATATTAATCTGTCTTTTTCCTCAGAGAGTTGAAGAAATTGCAGCAGTTGATTTTGCCCAGGTGGGCGGGAAGGAAACATCCTTTCTGATGATGTTGATTTCTTGCCCCGAAGATAGGATCTTTGCCAAATGGTTGGGGATTATGGAATCCTTTTCAAAAGGAAGAAGAAGCAGACAAGTGAAGGGGAGCCCTCAGAAAAGTCTGCAAAGAAACCCAGTAAGACGCCGAAGGCTAAGTCTGTTCAATCTACAAAGGATGTAGACAACGATTTCAAGCTCACATGGTTGAAGCCTTTAAATGGAACAACGATGGAGGAGATGGAAGTCTTGGCTGATTTGGTGATCGATGGCAAACTACAAATTAATAACAGCAGCCCAACCTCTCCTTTTCATCTCAAGGCAATGGAGTTGAAGACGGTCAGGCATTTCAAGGAGTGGTTGGGAATACACTGCCACAAACTGGGTTGGACCTCGACTTCAACATATGAAGAGGTCAGCAAATATTTGCATGTGACGAACGATGATATGCTTGTCGAATGGGTGAACCAATCGGAAGATCTAGGCAAGAATCTATTGCACGCCAACGCCAAAAAGGAGAACATTGGGATGACGCCTTCTCTTATGGCAGTCCTTCAGCAGCGGAGAACCGAATTGAACCTTATAAAGGAGGATGCTACGAATCACGACAAGCCCTACAGATGTTTGTTGTTAGATTCGGAGACTTTATGGGGTAACATCACTGCTTGTAGGAAACCGTTTCAATTGTTCGTGATGGATCGGCGGGTGTCAAAAAATCTTTCGACAGATAGGGCACTAGAGGATCTGGTGGAGAAACTTAGCCGTGCAAGCATATACATAGAAGGTATTTATTATTGAATTCATGCTTGCGCTCTTCACTGATACCTACTTTTTCAGGTATTTATTTCTTGATTCTTGCTCATGTCACCGATACTTTTGCCTTCGCCTTCGCCAAGAAGAATAGACATCGTTGGACAGGATTTTATATGAACGATGCTAATCCCAAGTGCATTGATCGTTGTTCACTTGGTTGTTAGGAATGCGCCAAACAATTTCAAGCTTCCAAATGACTGGCCAGGCATCTGTTTGCACTCCAACGGCCCTGAACCTCCATCCGATACACCGATAGGTATGAGTGACGTATTCGGCAATGTACGTTATCCAAACATTACAAGTCAAGCGGCACGGAGCATCGTCAACTTGATTAGGGGTCCTCACAGTGATGCGTGGGTTTTTGACTACTGCACTAGGGGGTCCGTCTTGAAGGAGTGTTACCTTCGGCATACATGTGTGTTTGCCGTTGAAAAGGATAAGACCATGGTTGAGGACCTGAACAAGTGGATAGATTGGGTCTCAACTGAGTACCCCAACGAATCCATAAAGGCGTATTTGAGAAAGTTCCCTCCAGATAAGTGCGATAGCTCTGAAGGTGAATCTGGTTCAATCTCGGAGTCTGAGAACGAACTTCAATCAGATATTAGACCGGAAGTTATCTCGAGGAGTACAGAACATTCGCACACTCCAGGACCCATGGAAACATCAATAGAAGATGCAGAAGATCTTGAACCATCTCACAAGCGGCTTAGACCTTCTTCGCCTCACTCAGAAGGTAATAGCGAAGAAGAATTGATAATGAATTGATAGAGTGATGAATAGTTGTAAATGAGTGTAACATAAGGCATTTTTGTATATTTCTTTTATATTTGTACAGAAAATAAATTCTCAAGGATTAATGAAGCTTTTAGTTCAAACATGGGTCACACATTAACAAGGTAAATAATATACCTTGATAATTTTAAGGTCAGCTAATTATCATTTTGCAGATGTAATGAAATAATTGAGAACATGGATTTTCAGCATTGCCATGAGGTAAGAGAGGGGTTTGGCGACAATTTCTTGTGCCACATGTCAGAATGACAGAGTTCATGCAGGAAATGGATAATAATGCAGCTCAAAACATCGTTACCATGGGGGCCACTTCATCATCATTTTTATTGGCTTCAGTTCCGAAATCAATTTCTTCAGCGCATGCAATATCTGAATCTTGTAAGGATGATGTACAATTAAATGATGAAGGGATAGGCAACGAGATAGTGGCAACGGATAAATGTGAAAGGGAGCAAACAAGTGATTTGCAAAGTATTCAAGAGGCAACGCTATCTCATGTTACTCATGGCCATATTGTGTTGTTGGATGTCAATGGTGTTCTGCTTCATCGACAAAGGCCCAGGATAGAAAAAAGAAATCAAACAAGGAGATTTCATTCCTTGTCATGGTAAATTTCGATATGATATTATTTTTCGTCCAGGGTTGGATCGTCTCTTTCAAAAGCTTAAGGAGATGGGTGCGCTTGTGGGGATTTGGTCATGCATGCAGATTCATAACTTAACACCGCTGTTGAATTTACTTAAGAAACATTGTAGTGTTGCAGAAGAGGTGATTCGTAAAGATTGGATTTTTGACCAGCGAATGTGTCATAAACCTCTCGAATTTCACAATATAAGAAAGGAAAGCAAGCCATACTTCTTCAAGAATGAAAGAATAATTGGGACTCATGGGGAGATCAGTCGCTTAAGGATAACGAAGAATGCACATATCTTAGTAGTAGACGACTCTCCTCAGAAGGCTATGCTCAACCAAAACATTGCTTGTATTCATCCAATCACTTTCGATCCATATTCTGATACCGATATCATGGATGAGCTAGTGAACTACTTGGATACGTGCCTCAGAAAGAAGAATCTCGAAAATTTTTGTGAGCAGTATCCACCGTATCATACATTTCCTGAAGCTTTTCTTTCTCGTGATATTGAATTTTATAAAATGAAGGATAGCAACCGGGCGCTTTATAATATTATTCTTAAGGAACGTCAGTTTTTAGATGAGCCTTTATGACCTTCTTATATCTTATGTATTAACAAGGATGGCAACTCCCAATTGCATTCGTGAGAGTGTTAAGTGGTGGCAACAACATCAAGATATTGACCAAAATGATTTGATTAATCCGGAGAGTGATGATTTAGACAAAATGAAGATTTCTTTGTATGATAGAAGAAAGTATTTATAAAAAATTAACATGTTGATAAGAAAATGATTTCATTTGTAATTATGTTTGATAGTATTTCTTCATTATTGTAAACTATTTTTAGAATAATATGAATATTCTAAGATATTTTAGGAATATTCCTTACTAAGTAAGGTTATTGAAGGATTAATTAATTAATTAATTAATATTTAAGGCTTAATTACATATTAATTAAATGATTAATTAATAATTAAACTTAAGTATTAATTAGTAATTTATTTTATATTCCCATTTTCACGTATCATGCCCACTTTAGTTACAACGTGCATAAAAATGTAGGTTTATAATTGTTTATGGTGAGTTTGACATGTCTCACAATGGTATATTATATGCACTTCACACCCTAACCCTTTTATGGGGGTAGTTAGACTAGTTACATGAGCTCACTTAGTACAAAGGGTTGACACTTAGTACTAGCCCATTTTGCTTAATAAATTAATAGATGGTGAGGAAGTAAGACGATGATGAACAATTAAAAAGAATTAGGGGAAGAAGACTAAAGGATTGGAAAAATAATTGATTGTAATTGTTTTAAATTACAATACAAACCGAGATTGAAGTCATTAATAAGATAGAACATTGTCAACAATGATACATGGGACAAGCTAAAAAATTATGAGTAGTGCAATTAGAAGGGAAGTAGTTACGAGCATCATAAAAAGTTAAAACTATGGCAACACCTAGTTCTTGTCAAGATACCAATATGCTAGGATGACATGCTAGACGTTTGAAATATATATAATTTGAATGTAATGCATGTTTTGGTGTGTCAAGTTTTAATTCAAAGGGCTAACATGTGGCCATCCAATATCAACACTATATGTGACCAATGTTAAGTCTTTTAATATGGCCCCAAGAATCTAGTTCATATGCCTAAATAGCACGAGATTTAGGGTCCACCCTAAGTCTTCTTGAGTGAATGTCCCTTGAACCCTAAAGGATAACCCAAATAGACTTGAGGATTTTGCCACATGAGACCTAGACAGCTCATGCCCTACCTTGCCAAAGAGATGTGCTTAAACATATCATGTAACAAAGCTAAGACATGATGACTTACCCCTTAAGAAATCACCTTCACTTGACAAGGGGTACCTTAACCTTAAGGGTTTGTGACGCCAAGTTTTGGGCTTAGACTTATTCATGAATAGTAAACCCTAATATTATATATATATATATATTTTTATAATGAAGAAATTGAATATAAAGAATAATTATTATTATAAAGAGTATAATAATAATTTTATATATTTAATTTAATTTAAAATTATTAAAAATCATTATATAAATTAGTTTATAATTTATTGATTTAAACCATCATGGTTTATTTAATAATTTAAACCATGGTCTAAGTTAAATTGTCAATCTATAGTAGACACAAGTGTTTTACTAAGCAAACCCCCAAGGTTAAGGTTAAACAACCCTAAGCATTATGACTATGCAAGTACCTTATGAAAGGGCTTTTGCTAAGAAGCTTAAGTTGTTCAACCCTTAGACATGTTTACACCCCTAGCCAAGTGTGCTAACTAGCACACCTAGTTATGAGACTTAATTTCCCTCGAGTAGATGCCCAAGGCTTAAACACCAAGATGCAAGCATAAGCACGCCTACTTGCCAAGATATCAAACCCCTCAGTGTTAAGTTCATAACACAACCACAAAGGTCATGTCTTAAGCATTGTACCATGTGCCATTTAATCTAATGTCGCATTCTCAAGTAGCATCATTTCCCAAGGTGTACACTATTTTGTCATAGCCCTTTAAATTTAAGAGTTACACCTAGTGACATTGTGACTCGCATATGCCAACCCTAGAACCCCTCCTTATGAACCTTAAAAACATGGTAAAAAAAAATATCTACTAAGATTCTACATTCATAATTGGACAAAGGCAAGGACAATGCTCACATATGAATCAAGATGCGTGCCCTACCTAGTTGTGAATGTTATGCTTAGCTTGACGTAAAAAAAAGGTTGAAGACATGCCTCAATCTCTAAACTAGGAAAACATGTACTTTGATAAAACTTCTTAGGTGTGATATTGGATATCGGATGAAAGGAGTTAGCTAACCCCTTAAATGTGGTGTACTTGGGCACATAAGTGTGGATCCACCAACACTAAGGTATGCTTACCCTTAGGGTGTGACATACCCTTACAAGTTGAAAGTTAAAGCAACACAAAGGGTGTGCCTTGATGATATAAGCTAGGCTTATGTCGGTGGAAGGAAGGAACCAAACACCTCTTAGTCTTTAATATGTTTTTCCCACACCTACTCTATTTAATTCATGTGATTGAACCCCCCCCCCCCCCCCCCTCTTTTTCTTGTTTTATAAAGTAGGATGCATTCCTATTCCTAATGGAATAATACTTAGTGAGTTTAATAAACGGCCGACTAACTCGTAAACCCTAACATGAGGGGGTTAGGGCAACCCTAGGGTTAGAGGTTTATATCCAACATGTCAAACTCATTGGAACCAATTAGGAATATAACTAGAACACAAAAACAATAAAAGAGTTTTCTAAATAGAAATACTAGTTTTGCTTAAAGTTTTTAATAAATACTTAACAACACTTGACCATACCATTACTAGATATTTAGGTGGACTCAACAAAATGTTTCTTCTACACTTAAGACTCGTCAATATAATTTGGTAAGTAAGAGTAGTTATAGTAAAACTATGATATGGTAGGTTTGTTAATGAAAATTCTTGATGACAACGAGTGGATTTTGCTCACTACAATAGATAAGATTCAAGAGGTGACATTTAAGCTAAAAGAGCATAACTTTATCTTACACTTGTCAAGCCACGATTCAAGAGCAAGGAGGCTTAACTCAGGAGCAGGACAATGACTAGGAACAAGACAGGAGCAAGACAGGAATTAGGACCAAGACATGAGCAGGACATGAATTAAGAGCAAGATAAAGAAAGAACAGGAAACAATGAGCAAGATAAGAACAAGACAAGATTGATTTTAGAAAGATTGGTGTTGATAGTAACTAATTGTACAACAATTAGGTCGGAGCTTTTATGCTCACAACTCTAAGAGATAATCTGGTCATGAGCCTAATCTAGTCATGAGCTAAAAATGGTGACCCTTATCCTGTAGGTATTCCTATAGCATATCCTGTAGACATATCTGTAGGTATGGCATATCCTGTAAGTATATCCTATAGGCATATTTGTGGGCATATCTTGTATATCGTATCCTGTTCATGTATTCGGAATCCTGCATCTTGTATCGGGTCGTGACAACACTTTGGATACATATTGAATTACATAGGAATTGTCACGATTCTTACCTGGTGGAGTCACTTGAGGTATATTATGAGTCATGTCAGAGTTTTTACCTGGTGACACAAAGGTGGCTTGCAGGTGCCAACCCTGGATCCCCTCTCTGGAAACCCCATGGAATATAGTAAAATAACCCGTATTAGGAACCCAAGCCCTAGGAACTCAAGCCCCTAACTGACTAAGTCCACAACGAGACTCACCTTGTGAATCAGGATACACGAACTAGCCGAGCCTTAGGTGTCGTTCCTAGCTTGGCGTGGTTGAGGCGGCCGGAGCAAGGCCTCAACCACTAGTTTTTAGAACGTGAACTCGGGCAATGCCTTTGAGCTTGCGAGTAGGTTTTTGGACCAAGGTATCTGACTACTCCTTAGAAGTGACATGCCCTATCTAAAGGCAAGATCCTGCCAACGATAAGGATAGTCTACCCTAGGGTGGGTTGTACCCCTGTCGTGTGGAAGTTGGGTGGCACACGAAGGGTTGCACCTTAACGACACAAGCTTAGCTTGCACCAATAGGAGGAACGAGCTCTCTTTTGAACCCAGGAAGCCTCACTACATATACTCTACCTTATTTATGTGACGGACCCCCCCCCCTTGTTTACCTAAGTGAGTAAGTGGGCTGGCACAGAAATGCCAGCCTTTAGAGAAATGGTTGTCCTAACTAACCCTAAACCTAACCCCTGGGGGGGGGGTTAGGGCATGGGGTTAAGGCAACCTAGGGGTGTCCCTAACCCTTATTTTGACAAGCTATATTTTGCGAAGATCCTAACTTGGAACGTCAAAACGGGGGAGAGTTCTCTAAATAGAAGTGCTAGCTTCGCCTAGAGTTTCTTGCAAATACCCTAATGACCCTGTCGGCATCACTAGATACCAAGTGCACTATGCGGGCCTGTTTCTCTCTACATCTAGGGTTCGTCACATAATCCAGTAGGTAACAATACCCAAAGTAAAGGGTCGAGTCATAGTAGAAACTATGACACACTCCTCGCCTTTGAAAATGTCAATGTCCTCATTGACGTCTAACTCTAAGACTAGACTGGTTGGAAAATTAATTGAAAACTTATCACTTTATGCGGAGTCAGCAAAAAAGTTCACAAGTTTTATTACCCTCTTGCAATACGTGAAGCCAAATACTTCAGAACCGTCATTCACTGAGTGAGAATCAGCTGCCGGAGGTACCACCTACGACAAGAAGTCATTTGGAGACTTTTGCACGTCTGCAAAGTCTGTCACCCGACAAGACAACAAGTTAGTTAATTTCTTTTAGTTAACTAGATTATATATCAGATGCCTCTAGTTAATGTTGTCAGTCGGCCCTAGGTAAGAAGAAATAACTTTATTCTTAATTAGTTTGAGACCTTGCCTCAAACTCATTCACCAACTCCATCGTGTTTTGTAGATTCTCCAATGGTTTCCATGTCGATTCGCACGCTAGATAGCCTTTCCATTTAACGAATACTCAAACTTATGTTTTCGCGGTCCATAAACCTTCCTTTTTCTCAATATGGATTCGAGTTTGTCTCTGTACCTTCATGACCAGCTCAGGGGGTGGACGTAAGTTTTATATCTTTGCGAATGTTTCTCATCCTTGTGGAATGGCTCGGCAAATTGACATGAAATACATTGTGTATTGTTCCCAACTCTGGAGGAAGATCTAACTCATAAGCCACTTTCCCTACTCGCTTCACCACTTTGTATGGGCCTATGTAGTGCAATAGAAACTTCTTTGAAAGAGTCGTTGGAACCTTTAAGTTTTTGGTACTCAACAATACCATATCCTAACCTGATACTCTACATCCTGTCGATGCTTATCGTACTGCTGATGATACCTTTCCTGTGCTGCAGCCATTGCTTGACGAGTAGCTTCCCATGTCCAATACAACTGTCCAGTGAACTCTGCTACATAGATAACTTGATTGACATCGTCTTTTGGTAACACCATACTCTGAGGAATACCATCCTTATTCCTAGTCAACACTTCCATCGGGCTACATCCAATCGCAGTGTGTGTCAAGTTATTGTAACATATCTCAGCCTTATTCAAGTGTTCATCCCAATCAAGTTGATCACCTTGAACATAGTATCTAAGATAGTCCTCGACTTGTCGGTTCACTCTCTCCGTTTGACCATCAGTTTGCGGATGGTAGGCTGTACTGAACTTGAGCATCGTACCAAACTGCTTAAACAACGTTCCCCAAAACTTACCCATAAATTGAGGATCTCGATCTGAGATCATCATTTCTGGTAACCCACACACTCTTATGACTTCGTGGAAGAACAACTTCGCTGCTTAAATTGCATTCATTGTCTCTACAGTTGGAATGAAATGAGAAACCTT
Organism: Selaginella tamariscina; assembly: GCA_003024785.1. Lineage (NCBI taxonomy): Eukaryota > Viridiplantae > Streptophyta > Lycopodiopsida > Selaginellales > Selaginellaceae > Selaginella > Selaginella tamariscina. Next base: position 555,150 of record PUQB01000024.1, read on the forward strand.
TGAAAACCAATCGACTACCACCATGAGCGCATTAAAAACCATAAGATTTTGGCAATCCCATGATAAAGTCCAAAGTGACACTTTGAAATGGCCACTCTAGAATCAGTATACACTGCAACTTCCCAGCTCGTTTTTGCGATCGGCTCTTCACTTGTTGGCATGTGGGGCATGTCTTGACATACTTGGCAACATCATCTATCATACTTGGCCAATAGAATCCCTATTTCAACAAAGCCAATATCTTGTGCCTTCCACCATGTCCTGCCAAAGAAATGTCGTGATACTTTCTTAACAGCCTCTCCCTCCATGTCCCTTCTGGAACATAGAGTCTCTTTTCTTTATAATAAAGAACTCCATCTCGTACCGCAAAATGCGCCTATTTGAGTATATCCATTTGACTTTCTATTCCTGCTGGAATATACCATCTCTTCATAACTGATGAACTTGTTTTCTCTTTGCCACTAGGCTCAAAGCCTCCTTAGCAAACTTGTCCTGAGGATACGCCGTCACAAATTCATCCACCAAAGTTGACACGGGTGCTAACATAATCTGAAGATGGCCCTTCCTACTGAGTGCATCAGCTACCACATTGTCCTTTCTCACTTTATGTTTGATTTCAGGCTGAAATTGTGCCAATTTCTGCTGCCATCTAGCATACTTCGATGATAGCTTTGGCTGGGTTTCAAAATACCTTAGAGTTACACTATCTATCCAAACCACAGTACCATGACTTAGAAGATAATGACGCCAATACTCCAAGGAAGCAACAATAGCATACATCTCCTTTTCTTGAGTAGGCCATCAAGTTTGCGTGGCATCTAACTTCTTCGAAAAAAAGGGACACTGGATGTCCTTTCTGTTGTAATACACCACCAATTGTAAAGTCGGAAGAGTCCACATTCTACTTCAAAGGAATCTTCAAAGATGGGCAACTGCAAAACTAGCTCGGAACAGATAGCCTCTTTGAGTTTGACGAACGCACATTGGCATTCTAGAGTCCAATGCTATGGAATGTTCTTCGTAAGATCTGTCAGTGGGGCTGCTATTTCCGAGTAACCCTTTATGAATCTTCGGTAATACCCTATCAAACTAAGAAATGATCTAACTTCATGCACGTCTTTTAAAGTCATTCACTCGGTAATAGTTTGAATTTTCTTTGGATCTATGGCAACCTCCCCACCTGAGATCAAATGTCCCAAGAAATCTATCTTGGTTTGACCAAATGCGCACTTGCTTTCTTTAGCATACAATTGGTTCTCTCTCAACCTCTGAAAACACTCTTTCCAAGTGTTCCACATGTTCCTCAATTGTTGAACTGAAACCAAAATGTCATCAATATACACCACTACGAACTCGTCTAGATAGTCTCTAAACGCATCATCCATCATTGTGCAAAAAGTTGCTGGGGCATTGCACAACCCGAATGGCAAGACTAAAAAACTCAAATGATCCATAATGTGTTCAAAAAGCGGTTTTCCAATGTCATTCTCTGCTACCCGAATTTGATGGTACCATGATCTTAAGTCTATTCTTGAAAAATACTTTGCTTTCGATAGCCTATTAAATAAGTTGTTCACTCATGGAAGAGGATACTTATTTTTTATAGTTATCACATTCAACGCTCGATATTCCACACACATTTGCATTGTACCATCCTTTTTCATTACGAACAAAATAGGTGCACCATACAGTGATCGACTAGGTCAAATGTGTCCTCGACAATCAATTCTGTCAGCTGTCTCTTCAGTTCTACTAACTCTTGAGGATTCAACCGATATGCGGCTCTTGTCGGGAGACAAACTTGGCAAAATCTCTATCTTGTGGTCCAACAACTCAACGTGGACGGGCGGCAAGTCTTCTGGCAAACATCCTTAAACATGTTCAAGACTTCCAAAATAGGTTTAGGAACAGATTCTTGACCATTTCCTATTTTGACTTCACTAGTATTCAATACCATTACAAGAAACACACGTTCCCGATGTCTAACTACCTTACACAACTGAGTTAAAGTAAGGAAGATAGGATTCCAATCATTATCATTTTAGCGTTTCCATCCTGAGCATTGTTTTTCTAATGTCCTCTTTATCAGCTGCAAGCATGATTCGATTTTTTCGAAACCCCTCATTTCAATTGCATGTTTATGAAACCATTCCATACCCAAAACAAAATCAAACCCCATCATATTCAAGACAACTAAGTTTAGCTTAGCCTTCCAATCTTTGATTTGGACAGGAACTGCCCTTACTATATTATTAGTATTTTGAGAACCTTTGCCAAAATTGATCTTTATTTCACACATCTTTATTACATCCAAATTTAATCGACGAGCTAGACTAGTCGATATGAAGTTGTATGTTGCTCCAGTATCAATCATCATTCGGACTCGGTCCCCTCATATCCTTCCTGTCAAATATAGCAAAGGGTTAGTTTTGTCTTGAATAGTGAATAAGGCAGGTTGTGTCTGGCACAACATTACCTCTTCTGACTCATCTTCCGGATCTTCAAGCGTTTCTGGTTCAACAACTTTCTCTTTTACCATCGCCTTGAAATGTCCCGATTGTTGTGAGGGTGCTTGACACTCTTTAGCAAAATGACCATGCTTGTTTACAATTATAACATTTCACAACCCCACTTGCGGACTGCGGAGGAGCAGACTTTGGAGCTAATTCTTTGGCCTACTGAGGTGGTGGTAATGCCAATGGTTTTCGAAATCCGGTGGGTCTTGATGTGTCCGAAAACTTGGAACTGCCAATAAAGGGACTTGCACTTCAAATTGATGGCGATTGATTTGGTCGCCTATTAAACCTTTTGAACCCATACTTTAGAGGAAACTTCCTTGATTTAGGTTTTGCTTCCTCCCCTTTGTACAAGTCTTCTAACGACATGCCATAAACAACCTTTTGAGCTGCCTCTTGACATTCCCGATAGCTTGTTGGCTTGTACCTTAAGATTTCCCTTCACGTCTTCTCATTCAAGCTAGTCATAAAGCAACTTCGAGCTTCATCATTGCTCATATTTGGCACCAATCGCCGTACACTTTCAAATCAATAAACATGGTCCATTGGACTTCCCGAACTCCTGTTGACAAAGTGTCAGGTCAACACGCAATTGCAAACCAAGATCATCCAGCATATACTGCTTTTTGATCTCCTTTTCATGTGTTTCAGCTGTTTCAGTATCCCACGTTCACCTTCAACAATTCGCCACCAAGTCTTAGCTTCTTCTTTAAGAAATTGCTTGGCACATGCAACCTTTTCTGTCTTTCTCACGGAAGCAGCCTCGAAATAGCTTTCATATCATACAATCAATCATCCAAAACCTTGTAATCCTTTGAACCCATGAAATTCGAAGGCTTTACCGGTTTGAATTTACTGGGACCTCCACCACCTACTTCCGTCGAAGAATCTGATTCAAAGGAACCTGACTTAGAGTCATGCTTCTTTTTCTTTTTTTCGTGTGTCTGGTTGTGGAACATCTGGCACTGCAGTATTTGTCAGAATCCGAACAGCACATTATCAATTCGGTAGTTCAACCCCAAAACATCCCCTCGAAGTTCATTTAAGGCATCCATCATTATTTCTCGCCAACCAAGTTGTGGTTGACTCTAGGGGGTCGACCTGGATCAGCCTCATCCATCTCCTCATTTTGAGCCTATGCGACACCCTCTCTGCCTCAGGCTCTGGTTGCTTTCTTTTGCTCGTCATATTGAACCTTAGTTTTAACACTCAGAGAATATGCTTGGAATATTCCCAATGTGAAGTTGGAAACACTTGCATAGGTTGTACACCCACACACATCAACTTAAACCAACATAAGAGTTTCGGACATAACTAGAATCTCATGCCGACTCACTGAGCAAGTGTTCTCCGAAGTTTAACAACTCATAAGATTAAACTCTCTGCGCAAAATACAGACATGTCAACCAAAAGCAATAGAGTATATCAAGAATTTAGAGTTATTATCTAAACACTGAAACACCCTACGACTTAAGGCAGTCTTACTAACTATAAGAACTTGCTCCGGTACCAATTGTTAGAGTTTTTACTTGGTGCCACAAAGGCGGCTTGCCAGGTGCCAACTCTGGAATCCCTCTCTCTAGAAACCCACAAAATTTGGTAAAATAACTCGTATTAGGAACCCAAGCCCTATTTAAGAGTTGCACCAAGTGCCACAAACGTGACTCCTATATGCCAACTCTAGAACCCCTCAGCCTTAGATGTTGTTCCTAGCTTGGCGTGGTTGAGGCGGCCGGAGCAAGGCCTCAACCATTAGTTTTTCGGAACGTGAACTCGGGCAATGCCTTTGAGCTTGAATAGGTTTTCAGACCAAGGAATCTGACTAACTCCTTGAAAGTGACGTGCCCCTATCTCAAAGGCAAGATCCTGCCAACGATAAGGATAGTTTAACTCTAGGGTGGGTTGTACCCCTGTCGTGTGGAAGTTTGGGCGGCACAACGGAGGGTTGCACCTTGACGACACAAGCTTAGCTTGCACCAATAGGAGGTTAACGAGCTCTCTTTTGAACCCAGGAAGCCTCACTACATATACTCTACCTTATTTATGTGATGGACCCCCCCCTGTTTACCTAAGTGAGTAAGTGGGCTGGCACGGAAATGCCAGCCCTTAGAGAAAATGGTTGTCCTAACCTAACCCTAAACCTAACCCTTGGGGGGTTTAAGGCGTGGGGTTAGGGCCCTAGGGTTAGGTCAACCCTAGGGGTGTCCCTAACTCCTTATTTTGACAAGCTATATTTTACGAAGAATCCTAACTGGAACGTCAAAACGGGGAGAGTTCTCTAAATGAAGTGCTAGCTTCGCCTAGAGTTTCTTGCAAATACCTAATGACAACATGTCGGACCATCACTAGATACCCAAGTGCACTATGCGGGCCTATTTCTTCTACATCTAGGGTTTGTCACATAATCCAGTAGGTAACAACAGTCAAACCCCAAAGTAAAAGGTTGAGTCATAATAAAATATAATGTCACTTGGTTAAGTAGTACAAGAGCTTTCTTTGTGCTAATTGCCTTTCTAACTAAGGGGAAAGAGATAATGCTATGACACTTATTAGAGTTTATTTAAGTTTAATTCCCATTTAAGTACGATTTGTGTCACTTATGTACTAAGTAAACCCAAATGAGCGATATTATCCTTTACCTAACTAGACCATCTCGCATACATGTGTATAACCATGTGTCTTTGAGATCACTCTTTCTTGGTTAATATCTTGAATGAGAATAACTATATAGTCAAATGGTATAATCGATATGTGTATATCCATGTGTTTCTTAAATTGCATTTGGCCCAGTTAACATGTTAATACGAGAACATCCATGTAGATGGTACAACCATAATGGGTACCGATTGCCTCTAAATTGGTTGTGTTTGTCATGAGTGACTAGTGGAGAAAGGCATAATAACAACCCTTGAGTATGATGAGAACATCCACTTTCTGAAAGGGGTGATTCTTACTTGGTGAAATTACTTAACTCAAGTAGATTATGGTTCACTTGATTAAGTAGCATAAAAGCCCTCCTTATAACACCAATTAACACTTTTTCTTCATGATTAAGAGGAGAGAAATAGTGCTATGACAGGAATGATGAACATAATCAATTCCAATATTCGTTGTTACATGCTACAATAATCGTGATCATAACCAGGATTACATCATTGTGAAACTAAATAAGGATTCACTATATAATAAGAACACAATAGAAAAGGTACAACCAAATGCTATGAATGAAAATTTGTATGAGTTTCTAGTCACATGTTTCTCTCCACCCAAAGGACATGTTATGAAGCATCAATACAAAGAGTGGCAAGATCAAGTAAGCATTACATAGGTCTAGAGGAGGAGAATGAACTTGTAGCCATGGCATAGAGTACATGATAGGGGGTTTAGTTATAATATACAAGGAATGTGATTCACAACTTTGTTAACCCTACAAGACCATCGTGGTTCAGCAAATGCCTCAATCCCTTGAGGGTTTTAAATATAATTTTTCAATAATATTGAAAATTCTTTTTGCTAGTAATCTTCTTAAACATTACTATACTAAAATATAGAATATTATTTATAATATTATTCAAGAAAGTTTATATAATTAATTAATCAATCACTAAGATATTCTATGAAATACTCGACTATTTGATAAATAAAAAGCTAAAAGAGGGAATACATTGGTCGAGCCCTCATTCTACACATAATTAAATATTTTGCTCCCCACACCACTGTTAGAGGCCAAAAATATAGCATGTAGGAACTGCATACATAGGACTTTCCTACGGTGGAGGAATAATTGTAGGAAAGTAGTAGTAGGAAATATCCTGTGTACAGAAAAATCCTACAGCAGTAGGAAAAATCCTACAGTAGGAAGGATCCTACGGTTGCAGGAAGCAGACAGTTATGACGGTTGGAGGAGGACAGGATTCGGTTAGGGCAAGCTAGGGCAAGAAGGGAGAGAGACTATGAAGGCTATGAAGGCTATGGAGAGCAATGCATGAGAGAGAGAGTATCTTTGGGAGAGAAGTAAGTCTCCACACTTGCTATCTCTTTGTATTCATATAGTAATGCAAGTGCATATTTATGGTGTATTGTGAATGCTTATACATGGCAATGGCCAAAGCAAAATCCTATCCTTGACCTTAGAGACGAAATAAGTATATATAGAGCTCTCTATTGGACGAAATCCCTACACTTTAACTTGCAAAGCTTTTCCTGCGCTGTGAACAGTGTTTTCTGCACACAGGAAAGTTTTGTATGTTAACACATGGCGACCACGGAGGGATTTCGCCATTGTTGTGGAGGAATTTGTTGAATTCCTAAGTGAGAAGTGATAGCTCTGAGAGAAGTAGAGCTTAAGTGAAAAAGAAGTGTGTATATATATGATGATGGATGGAGCCTTGGAGGCAACATAATCCTAACTCGTCTCTAGCAAGAGAGAGAGATAATAGGCAGGCCGAGAGAGAGGCTGCCCGAGCTGAGCAAATAGAGCTTGCTAATAGGCAAGAAGCTCTTATAAAACTCATTGATCAGATAGGAGAAAGTGCTGCTAAAGGTGTGGAGGATATACAATACGGTGACTATCAAACTGCAGGAGAAGAGGAGTTGGAAGGAACTCCTCGGAGAACAGGATTTCCTATTAGACCAGGAGGAGTATCTCCTGGAAATTCCCCTCTTGGTGAGGAGGAAGGTGGTAGAGAAAACCCACCGAGATGTCTAATATGACACTTTTCCCCGGAATGTTGGGAGGCACATTGATGTTCCCAATATTTTCCGCAGGAAAGAAGGAAAATCCTAAAAGACATTTATTGCAGTTTGAGGAAGTTGTAAGTTGTATAAAGTAAGCAATGCAGATAAGTTGCTTATATTTCCTCACACATTAAAAGGAAATGCATCTGATTGGTATTATGAGTTGGAGAAAGATGTGAGAGAAGATTATGAGAAAGTTACAGAAGCTTTTAAAGAATACTTTAAAAAGGAAGAGTTGCCTGAAGAGCACTTAGAGAAGCTCAGAAATATCCTACAAGGAAAAACTGAAACTCTAGAGGAATATACACACCGTTTTAAAAAGCATGAAAAGAAATGCTCACTATATGTTAAGGAAGAAGCTTTGCTTCAATGGTATAAGCAAGGATTGCAGAAGCCATATAGGCATTATGCAATGACAATTGAGGAAGTAGACAGGAAAGATCTTGTAAAGCATCTTAAAGATTATGAGAAGAAGAGGAGACAAATAGAAAACATAGCAGAAGGAAAGATAAAATCCTCAAGGAGAAAGGAGGATAGTTCAGATGATGAGGATGAACCTATCAAAGTTCGGGATTATAAGGCTGATGAGAGAATGTTATTACAGCTAGTTAAGTCCTTGAAAGGTAATCCTGTGTATAAGGAATTAGATGCCAAAGTATGGTGTGCCAAGTGTAAAAATCCTGGACATACTAAGGATGAGTGTAGACTACAGTTGCCAAAATGTCAAATATGTGATAAAGAAGGACATTCGGCAAAAGACTGTAAGTATTTTATTAATCAAAATGTGGCACGTGTGGAAAAAGAAAGGAGAAAAAAGGAAGAAAGGAAGGCTGGTATAACAGGCTTTCCTGTGAGACAACCACCTGTTACCACATTCCCATCTCGGAATAGGAAGCTCTATTATGAGGAACAGCCTGGGAGTTGGGAAGAAGGAAGAAACAGGAATCCTTTTGATAACAGAAGGAATGTTCCTTATACAGGAGGAGATGATAGGCTGTATGAGGGGAATCAAACTAGATATGCTCCACCATATAAGCCTAATATGGGAAGGAAGGAGACGTCCTACAGAGGACCAGAAAGATATCCAAGAAAAGAAAGTTATGGAGATCAAAATAACTATAGACAAAGACAAGTACAAGGAAGGAATTCTATTAATCTTACTTGTTATACATGTGGAGAGAAAGGACATATTTCTCCAAATTGTCCTAAGAATCAGCCTTCCACCTCAAACAATGCTCCCAAGAGAGAGCTTGGAGCTCGGTTCATTGATGTGGACGAGAATGAGCTAGAAAACCATCCTGCCGTGAGAGCAGTAATCTGTACAAAAAGAAATATATGTCAGAAACAGGAATACCTTCCAGCAGAAGAAGGAAATTCTGTGTATTATTGCGGGATAGTACGCAAACAATGGGAGAGATGAACACTCATCTCCAAGAACGAGATCTCCCTGAGTATATCTCGGATGATGATACACAACCGACGGATATACCTAAAGATCTAAAAATAACTGATTCTATTTTAGGGAAGAATATTCAAGAAAAAAGAATATTCCTGTAAAGAGTAACCCTAGAAAACAGAGCATTCCTGTGAAACGGATTCAGGATGACGTGGCAGAATCAATGGCTCAAAGTGCATTGAGCCAAGAAATTACAATCACGTTGGGACAATTAATACATATTGCCCCATATATTAAAAATCAAATCTTGGAAATGTTGAACATTGTTCCAAAATCCTTACCTGCATATACAGGAAATGAAATTCACCGAGTAGAAAAATTATGAAAAAGAAGGTGATTATGATGGGTATGTGCCCAGCATTACTGTATATATTGGTAAAACAAGATAAAAGAAGTCCTTATAGATGGAGGCTCAGGAGTTAATTTTATTGAGGAACATGCTTGTAAGAAAATGGGTTTAGGACCCATTGAGCCTGCTCCTTTTAATTTAAAAATGGCAGACCAGAGAAGTGTCAAGCCTACAGGTATAGTGAGAGGAGTGACTATATCTATAAAGGGTCTTAAATATAAAGTGTCCCTTATTGTCCTCCAAATGGAAGGAAAACTGTATATACTATGTTATTAGGTAGGCCTTGGCTGAAAACTGCTAAAGTTATACAGGATTGGGGAACAGGAAAGATGACGTGGGAGAAGGAGAAGGAAAACCGGTGATATACAATCATACAAAAGGTATGTTAAAAAGGAAAACAGACCCTTATTTTAGAAGGATATGACTGGTTTAATGGCTTAGACGATCAGGAAGAAGTAGAAATCCTGAAAGCATATCCTGACTTAAAAGTCCTGACATATATAGACTTAAACGTAGTGCTGAAAGGAAAGAAAACTGTTCAGCAGAAGGAAGAAGATAGGCCCGGATTGCAGGAAAAGTTCTATAAGGCAATCCCATATGAGATTGATTTAGGAAGCCTGAGTATACATATGTGTATACTACAGATCCTTTGCAGCAAGTGAATATAGGTACAGAAAATGAACCTAAAAACCTATTCATTGCTCAGGAATTAGATAAAGAATTCCGGAAAAAGGATTGAATTGCTTCAAAAATATCAGGATGTTTTTGCCTGGTCCTATAAAGATCTTAAAGGCATACCTCCTGAATTGTGTACACACACTATACAATTATTACCAGGAAGTGAGCCTGTGAAACAGAGAGCATATAGGATGAATCCTAATTATGCACAGCTTGTGAAGGAGGAGATAGATAAGCTGTTAAGTGTAGGTTTTATTTATCCTATACAGGGCACAATGGTTATCACCACTTGTGATTGTTCCTAAAAAGAATGGAAAGTTGAGAGTATGTGTAAACTATAAAAGTTAAATGATGCCACAAAGAAGGATGTTTTTCCTATCCCGTTTACAGAAGAAATGTTGGATAGTGTGGCCGGACATGAGATGTATTCCTTTATGGATGGATTCTCAGGATATAACAGATTCTAGTAGCTCCGGAGGACCAACATAAAACAGCTTTTATAAGTCCATGGGGTGCATATGCATATAAAGTTATGCCATTTGGCTTATGTAATGCACCTTTTACTTTCCAAAGGATCATAACTGATACCTTTAGGGAATATTTATTGGATTTTATGAAAGTTTTTATGGATGATTTTAGTGTATATAGTGATAAAGAGAATCATCTTTATTGTTTAGAAAGGTGTTTTCAGAAATGTAAGCAAAAGTTGCTTTAAATCCTGAGAAATGTAATTTTTTTGTAAAATCAGGAGTTCTCTTAGGACATGTAGTAAGGAAGGAATCCTGTGGATCAGGATAAGGTTAAAGTTATACTTACCTTACAACACCGCAGGATCTAAAAGAATTAAGGCGGTTTTTAGGAAAGATTGGCTATCATAGGAGGTTTATTAAGGATTATGCCCAAATAGCCAGACCTTTAACTGACCTTTTAAAGGCAGGAAAATCCTATGATTGGACTCCTGCGTGTCAGGAAGCTTTTGATACATTAAGGAAATCTTTAGTAACAGCACCTATATTAGTGAATCCTAAATGGGACAGGGAATTTCATGTGCAGGTTGATGCCTCAGACATTGCAATAGGAGCTATCCTTACAGACGCAGGAAGATGGAAAGGACCGTCCTATCTACTATGCAAGTCGCAGGTTAACACCGGCAGAGGTAAACTATACTACCACAGAAAAAGAAGCTTTAGGAATGGTATATGCAATTCATAAATTTAGACACTATTTATTAGCTAATAAAGTCAAAATCTTTGTAGATCATAAGGCTTTGTTACATCTTTTAAATAAGCCAGTCCTAACAGGACGTTTAGCTAGATGGTTTCTCCTGTTACAGGAGTATGATTTTCAAATCATACATAAACCTGGTAGACAGCATGAACAGGCTGACCATTTAAGCCGCATTAAACAGGAGAAGTTCCAATCCAGTACATGGATGACTTTCCTGATGCACATTGTTTCATGTGCATTCCTCCTACATGGATGGATGACATAAAAGTTTATTTGTCGACTGGACTAGTTCCACCATCCTATGAGACTAATGATCAGAAAAAGTTATTTGTCGTGAGGACACGACGTTATTCTTTGGTGGGAGGAAAGTTATATAAGACTGGTCAGGATGGAGTGTTAAGAAACCTTTTGAGGTTATGGATATCCTGAAAGAGGCCCATGCGGGTCTAGCAGGAGGGCATTTTGCAGAGGAAATAACTGCAAGGAAAATATTACAGGCTGGGTTATGGTGGCCTACATTATGGAAGGATGTAGGAGATTTCTGTAGGAAATGTGATAAGTGCCAAAGAGCACATATACCACCTAAGAAACAGGTATATCCTTAAATCCTATCCTACCACTAGAACCTTTTCAAAGGTGGGGAATGGATTTTATAGGACCTATAAATCCTGTGAGTACAAAAAGGAATCAATATATTCTGGTACTTACGGATTATATGACTAAGTGGGTAGAAGCAGAACCTATGAGGAAAGCTGATGCTTATAATACAGCCCGTGCTATATATAATATGATTATAGTGCGTATGGAATTCCTAAGGAAATCATAAGTGATAGAGGAAAACACTTTATTAATGAAACAATTCAAACACTTATGGAAGAATTTGTTATAAAACATAAGAAATCTACACCTTATTATCCTCAAGGGAATGGTCAAGCTGAATCTACAAATAAAGTCCTTAAGAATGTTTTAAGGAAAGTGATTCAGGAAAATGGAAAAGACTGGGATGAAAGACTTCCTGAAGTCTTGTGGGCTTACAGGACAGCCTATAAGGTTGTAACAGGAATGACGCCTTTTAAGTTAGCATATGGACTTGAGGCAATAACTCCTGTTGAATATATTGTGCCATCTTTAAGGATTGCTGTAAAGCATAATTTAGGTGAGCAAGAATCCTTACAACGTAGGCTTAGGAATTAGAAAAACTGGATGAGATAAGATTACATGCTTTATGGACTGTACAGGCAATTCAGAAAAGAAGGAGAGCCTGGTATAATAGGAAAAGAAAGAAGCATGATATAAGAAAGGAGATTTGGTCTTGTGGTATAGAGGAAGTGTTGATAAACCACAGGATAAATTAAAATGAAATGGTTAGGTCCATTCAAAGTCAAGGAGATAAGTGAGGAAGGTGTGGTAAATGTTGAAACCCTAACAGAGACGGAATGCAGGAAAGGGTAAACATAAATAAATTGAGAAGGTATGAAGTATCATTTATAGACGTTGAGATATTCTATACGAATATTCCAATACACACTCTTGTGGTGAAAAATTGCCAATCTCTGCATAAGGCGGCTGAGAATCTGGCATGTGGCCATTTTACAATCATGTTGACAGGCTGGGAGATCAATCCAGAGCTGGAAACGCTCTTCAGGATTGGGTCTTGAGAATATGCTCACCTTCTAGCACAGGTAAATCCTGATGCGCTACAGTGCTATCATTTCATCATGATGGCGGAAAAGATGGTTGGAGATAATTTTGTTGCATATGCCGAAGGGAGAAGGATGTTGATTAATGAGAAGGCAATCGCGGAGGTATTTTGGCTGCCATTAGGAGAGGAAGTTGGTAGATAAAAAGATTTAGATATCTATCTGAAAGAGGGGAGGCAATACAATAGCAAGCTTGGCTTGCGTGTGGCGGATCTGGAGGGAGGAAGTAGAGCTGTGGTTAATTTCTGGTGAACTCTTTTGAGTTTAGACTTTCTTCCAATACAGCCTCAAGACAGTTATGTCGCTGTATGACGCACTTAAGACGGGGAAGTGTGCAGGAGTCGCACGTTATCTCCTCAAAAAACTGGGTGAGTATTTTTTTACTGCTCAGGAGAAGGAGATACAGCAGAAGGTCTCAGATGATTGCATTGGCGTGGATACAGTCACTTGTGAATCATGTGATGGAGTGTGGAGGAAGTCGAGGAGCAGGAGTATGCTAGTAGTTGCAGAAGGTGCTCACACCTCAGAACAGGCTGGTAGGAAAGAAGGTACAGGAAGTGGCTAGTGGGAGCATAAGGAGAGTACAGTAAGGTGATGAAGACACCCCGGGAAGAAGCAAAAAGATATCACGGGTGATGCCGATGCGGAGTCCGGTGGAAGAAAACAAAGCCCGCGGCAGAGAGCATCCATTTGAAATGAGGATTCGACAGAACAGAGAGGAGGAGGAAGAGCACTCGGAACAGGTTTTGAGGGTTAAGTCGCTGAAAACCAGAGAGCCACAGAAGGTGGGAAGCATCCGAAGAAGAAGACGTTGGAGGAAGTGGTACAAATGGAGCTAGAGAAGCCACATGAACAAGTACCAACGACTCAGACGAAGGTAGCAGAGGATAAGCGAAAGAACAGTCGCAGGATAGGACGTCTGGAAACAATAAGGAAGAGAAGTCGCCTGAGTTGCGGGAGATGACGAAGGAGGAGCTACCAACAATGGAGACAGGGGAATCGGTTTATCACTGGAGCAGTTAGGGAATAAGGGAAAGGAGATTCCGGGGATATTCCAGGAACAGTTGAGGAGGCAATTGCAGTTTTGTTGCAGTTACCAACAGGGCAAGCTCAATCACCAATGAAGGTATGGGATGTGTTCCAATGACACGGCAGCCATGGTTCAACCGTGGAGCGCAAGGCATTCTCCAAGAAAGAGGTATGTTTGCAACGAGGAGGGTATCCTATGCATCACGCAGGTGGGGGAATGACTCATTGCTACGAAGCTGCGCTGAAGAAATGGCAACGGAGTTTATGGAGCCAGGGACGTTCATGGATGGAGGTAAGCGTCGGAAATCCTTCAGACAAGAGGAAGTGCCTATGGAGGTTGAGGTACAGCTGGCACGGTTTTGTCTCGTATGCAGCAGGATACTGGACAAATCGGCAAAGGTGAGTTCAGCATCGCAGGATGTACCACAATTGGCTTCAGCGTTGTACAACCAGTTTGTGAATATGGGTATACAGTGAAGGATAGAGTAGAGATTCGGAGGTTGATTGCAGAAGCGGTGGAGGCAGTGATAATGCCGAAGATCAACCATGCAGGCTACAGTTAGTAGGATAGGAGCATGGCCGATGAAGGCAAGGACTCCTAGTCCTACAGTTCTTGAGAGCAAGCCTGTGAGTGTTTCAGAACCTATGCCGATGGCGCAGAAGATATTAATCAAGACGCAGGAAGAACTCCAACAGGGAGGAGCACTATTGACAGTGTTTGGGGAGGAACTTCAGCGACTGCAGGTGGAGAACCAGGGTCTCCGACTGCAGGTAGCATCCATGGCACAGGAAATGGAAAAGGTAAAGGCGGAGTTTGTGAGGTACAAGGAGAAATACGAGACAGAGTATCCTGAGGAGCCGCAGGAGAATGAGGGTGCAGGACAGGTGCAGTGAGGACACTGCAAATCTTTAGGTGGGGAATAGTGTTAGAGGCCAAAAATATAGCATGTAGGAACTGCATACATAGGACTTTCCTACGGTGAAGGAATAATTGTAGAAAAATAGTAGGAAATATCCTGTGTACAGGAAAAATCCTACAGTAAGAAGGATCCTACGATTATAGGAAAGACAGTTATGACGGTTGGAGGAGGACAGGATTCGGTTAGGTCAAGCTAGGGCAAGAAGGGAGAGAGACTATGAAGGCTATGGAGGCTATGGAGAGCAATGCATGAGAGAGAGAGTATCTTTGGGAGAGAAGTAAGTCTCCACACTTGCTATCTCTTTGTATTCATATAGTAATGCAAGTGCATGTTTATGGTGTATTGTGAATGCTTATACATTGTAATGGCCAAAGCAAAATCCTATCCTTGACCTTAGAGACGAAATAAGTATATATAGAGCTCTCTATTGGACGAAATCCCTACACTTTAACTTGCAAAGCTTTTCCTGCGCTGTGAACAGTGTTTTCTGTACACAGGAAAGTTTTGTATATTAACAACCACTATCCATGTAATGTCAATGTATGTACATGTGTACCTTCTAGCACACACAAGTATCATGTTGTAGTCA
The DNA here is from genome assembly GCA_003024785.1 of Selaginella tamariscina. Classification (NCBI taxonomy): domain Eukaryota; kingdom Viridiplantae; phylum Streptophyta; class Lycopodiopsida; order Selaginellales; family Selaginellaceae; genus Selaginella; species Selaginella tamariscina. The sequence continues at coordinate 570,351 of PUQB01000024.1, forward strand.
CCTATTTTACCAAAAGGAATACAAACCTTTTGATTGACTTTGAATTAACTTCTCAAATTTGAATCAGCTCAAGCCTTTTAAAGCATATTTGCAAATGATTTACTTTCCAAGTTAAATGCTTCAATAAGTGGCCCTTCTAAGTTAATCATGATGAGTTCATTTGTTATCTTAGTGAAAAGCTTATTCCTAAACATTATCTTCATCAGATTGATTTTGATAAATCATACTTGCAACTAGTGCTGCACCATGCCAATTGTAGTGAAACATGTCCATCCAAGCTGAATGTCCATGAATAACTCCCCACATATTAATGAGGTACTTCCCTTCCGCTCTTTAGTAGTTATAAGTTTCGCAAAGCATACTCCTCAAAAACTAAAGACAAGTCCATAATATCATTCACTAGCTATCCTTCCACTCATTGTGGTGTTCAGTAAAACTAAGTGAGTTCTTTCACCTTAGCAACTCCATAGCACTTTAAGTCACACATAACTATCGAAAAATTGATAAGAGCCAAGACCTTTATTAACACAGGAGGATCCAAAGCAACCTCAAGCAACATGTTCTTGATGTCTATAAACATAGATGCAATGCCTCCTAGAAGTCATTTATGACCATTAAAATATCTCTCAAGAAGTGCACATTCTTGAACGTCCTTAGCTTATGAACATGCTTTTTGATTAATTCCAAAACATCTAAAGGACATGTTCCAAACACTCACAAAAGACAATTATAAATGGTTTAGGGTAGGGCTTTGTGCAACTTGGAAAAAATACTTTAATGTTCAAAAAGATGTGCTAATGGTTTAGGCTTTAAAAAGAGGGGTTAAAGTGTGGACAAGAAAAATGTAAATAAGTAAGAATGTTAGCAAGTGTAGAGATACATGGTTTGATAACCTTGAGAAAATAAGGATTAATGCTTACTTACAAAAGTTGAGGCCCTAGAAAGAATGATGAATACATGTAGTTGAGGAGGTTCAACACATATTCTACATGAAGCTAGATTTAAAAATAAAAGTTATATTTTCAAATTGGAAATTAGGTACACATTTGATGAAATAATAGACATAAAAAAGGAAGTATAATAATTTTGAAATCTATTAATTTGTGTAACACTTCATTAATCAGTTGAATAACAATCTTTACTCTTTAAGAATTAACCTACTAGAATTTTAAAATGATTTCACACTTAAATTTCAAGTAGGAACTTCATTAGCTGAATAACAATCTTTACTTTTTAAAAATTAACTTACCAAAGTTAAAAATTAATTTTACACTTATTTTCAAGGAGGAACATGAAAGCTTCTACAACCTTAAATATTAAATCAAATTGTGTAATTTAATGTCTTAATAGCTCTTTGCTAACTTAATCACCTAGTGTCCTAAATCATATGCAACCTTAGTGTGCATAATCGAGTTCATGTTCCACTTTCATAAGAACTTCCATGTTACTCAAACTTTTCGAGAAAAAATAAATACTTTATTGATGAATTTATTCAATTGTTTACAAATGTCTTTAATTCTTGGAGACTTAAAGCAATCTTCAATGCACAAACTCATGCGGTGAGTTACATAGCATATGCTTGTCATATAAGAATTTATGTGCTTTAGTCTTGTAATCGATGTAGAACTAACCATAACATTTACATTTAATTAAATCATAAACACCTTAATAAATCTAATGCCTAGTTATGAAAAACTATGCAATACAATTTGCAACGAGAGTAACATCACCAACTTTTATGTTCACAGTTATAAATAATTAATTTCAACTTTAGAGTATCGGATGTACATAATAAAAAAAATCAAACATTAATCACATTAGAAAAAGTTGTTAAAAATATTAATAATTATAAGACAAAAGCTTATTTTATATCCATAAACTCATTAATCATTATTTTAGACAAGCCTTCACTTATATACATTGGAAGATCTACTTTATCATTCAAACTTTAAATATTTTTATGAATGAAAAAACTCCTTAATTACAAATATGCAGAATAACCTCACCCTTCTTAGTCTCCTAGAGCTATATGCCAATATTATTTACAATTGATTATTGCTTGTTCTACCTTACACGTAGATGTTGTGACCATACTTATCATTGTTGTCATTGGAACGGAGATTTGAGACTTTAAAGTTGTAACCACCTTGTCTTTCAAACGAGCTCTTGCACTAAGTCTTGGGATGGTGCATAATAATAATCTTTTATACTTGTCCTTTCGCATTTCTCGCTGTCACAGCTTCATCCTCATGTTTTTCTTTTTGAGCTCCTGAATGTCTACCATAGGAATCCTACCCATTCCCTTGCCCAAATCAAACCCTATTTTGAAATGCATTCATAATTAAAAAAAAAAAAGAAATTTGTGTTGAAAACAGCAGTATTAAATGCATGTAATGATATAATTGTAATCATCTTAATTAATTTCATCTAATTTGATTAAATAAAATTTTGAACTCCCATATCTTAATCAGTAGAAACTCTTTTATCCATAAGTTGAATCGGCTCAAATTCTATATACTGTACCATTGCTAATCAACTTAGAGACAAACGCATAAGTACAATGATGAGCATGCTGCTGACAACAAGTGATCATTCTCATATTTTGGTGTTCTTAACAAACTAATGGAGGCTGCTGTGCTAACTTGGAACTTCTTGCATGGCTTATTGTACAGTGTTTTGGTCACTGAATGAACGGAAGCATTCACAGCCTTTAACAGGACTGGGCTGGGTAGCGGATTTTATTATTAATCTAGTTGTCATACTGTGGGTGCTCACTGTAGAATGTGGTCTGGGCATATGGGCTGATATGGATATTATTCTCAAGCTGAAAAACTTCAAGTTTTTCAAATGTTATAACTGTAACTGTTCTTTTTCACGGAAGTGATGCAAAATATATATATATATATATATATATATATATATATATATATATATATATATATATATATATAGATGTTGTATGTTAGGTTAACGGTAAAAAGAAGATGAAGCGCAAGGCAGAGGATCGTGACGACGAGGAGGAAGTAAGTAGCACTCCACACTGGAATTTTGTTGCAGCTGCACAATGGCTATACAAGAGGAGCACACAAGGTATTCCGATCCTACGTCCACCCTGGTGCAGCCCCAGTCCCAAAAACACATAGGTAACCCACACTTGTCCTGGACATGGACAGGACCTTGGTCTTCTCTTGCACATCGGATAAGCTCGTTTTGAATCTGTCCGGCGGCAAAAGCATGGTTATTCCGCTTGCTCGGATGGCCAAGAGGCCGGGAGTGGACGAATTTCTCCAACAAATGGCCAGGGTTTACGAGATTGTGGTGTTTACATGCGGGATCAAGCAATATGCAGACACCATCTTGGATAAACTCGATCCACAAGGCAAGTTAATCGCACACAGGCTGTACAGGGAGTCGTGCACGCTGGTAAACGGCAAGAGGACCAAGGATCTGTCTCGGCTGGGACGGGATATGAAGCGCATGGTGATCTTGGATGACAAGCGGAAGTCTTTCTGCTTGAATCCAGGTAATGGTATAAAGATTAAATTGTTTAAGAATAAGATTAATCATAGCTACGATGAGCTTAACAAGTTAACTAGCTATCTGTTAGACCTTGCAAACGTTGAGGATGTAAGAAAGGTAATACAGGAACGGCCCCCTGTGCTATAGAGCGGTAAATACATACATATTTTTTTTAATTGTGGAAACTGTAACAGCGTTCACTAGACTTAATTACTATTATGATTCTAAGTGATTCTAAAGTATCTGTTCTTTAGTAAAATGTTTTGTTAAAGTGTGTCAGAGAGAGAACTAAACACTTGATTTTTGTATTTGTTATAATAAAGCCTACCATTTATTTGAGATGTATATGGATTTACCATATATCTACGTGATTCTAAAGTATCTGTTCTTTAGTAAGATGTTTTGGTTAAAGTGTGTGTGTGTCAGAAAGAGAACTAAACACTTGATTTTTGTATCTTTTATACCATTTATTGAGATGTATATGGATTTACCATATATCTTTCTGGTATATGTTTACATTCACTTAGAGATTGACAATTTGTTGTGTTTGCGTGTGTTAAATCATATTATATAAAGTTATGCATCACAACTTTCTTTCCTGCAGGTAGGTCAATTGCACAACGTGTCAGAGACGTGTACATGGTACTACGTAGAATACTTTGATGTGTGTGCGTGCATGTGTGTGTTCATATATAGCGGACGTGATGTGTGTCACAACTTTCATGCAGGTCAATTGCCGATACCTCAGGGCTTCAGAAAAATTGTTGTTTCGAGATACATCTACCTGTTAGAATACCTTGTGTGATGGTAGACATGTAATTCTTATATCTCAGTTGGGGGTGCGGAGCGCAATATATCTGTCAGCAATGCATAGGAAGCGCCTACATTAGGATCAGCCTGCATAGCTTGGATTGCAACGTGAGTTCCGTGTTCCAGATCCTGATTGGTCCTGCATGCATCTAACAAACTCCTCCACGCCACGCCAGTGGACAGACAAGGCACATGTCGAATCACCTCCTGAGCAATGGCAACGTTCCCAGTCCTGGCCAGTATATCGACCATACAACAGTAGTGTCTGTGCACCGGTTGGATCCCAAAGTCGATCAACATAGAGGTGAAGTATCCACAACCGAGTTCCACCTTCCCGGTATCTCTGCACGCTCCTAAAACACTTACAAATGTAGCACCAGTTGGCTTCATCCCCTCCAAGTTCAGCAATGAAAAGGTATGCAGTGTCTCTCTGAACCGGCCGTTCTGTGTGTAACCATTGAGAAGTGCATTCCAAGACACAAGGTTCTTCTCGGGCATGCACTCGAACATGTACCTTGCATGTTCCAGTCGGCCCTGGCTTGCGTCCATTGCTACCATTGCATTCCATGACACGCTAGTCCTCTCAGGCATTGCACGGAACAGATCCTGTGCCTCTTCTGTATCGTTGTTCTCCGCAAATGCCGTCAACATGGCATTCCACGACACACAGTTGTGCGCTGGCATTCTTTCGAAGGCCATCTTAGAGTCCCTCAGGTGTCCATTGTGTGCGTATGCAGATATGACTGCATTCCAGGCCACCACGTCCCGCTCTGGCATCCCATGGAATACTCGAGCAGCCTTTGTCATGTCTCCTTCTCGTGCATAAGCACCGAGAATCACGATCCATGTTGTGATGTTTCTTGCAGGGACACACTCGAAGACCCTCGCTGCAGCATCAACCCGGTCACTGCATGCGTATATCGACAGGAGTGCGTTCCAGGACGCTACATTCCTCTCTTCAGCAGTGCAAAACAGACTCTCAGCTTCTTGCAGATGCCCGTTCTGTGCAAAAGCAACAACCATTGCATTGCAGGAAACAACGCCCCGTTCAGGCATTGCATAGAAGATCCTTGCGGCCTCATCCAGGTGCCCGTTCTCAGCGTACACTGTCACCATTGCAGTCCATGCAACAGAGTCCCACATGGGGATTCTCCTGAACGCAGCATCTGCCAGCTTTATGTCACCGGTCTCGGCTATCTCAGTAACGAGCACTGTCCAGGACACCACGTTCCTCTCTGGCATCCGATCAAACAGGAGTTTCGCGTGGTTGAGATACCCAGTTTGGGCATACACACGAAAAACTGAAGTCCACGAGATAACCGTACAACAACGGCATTCTCTGAAAGAACCCGACAGAGTCTTCAAGCATGGAGTGCTCCTCGAACATGGTAAGCATCGAGTTCCATGAGACCTCGTTTCTCATTGACATTCTATGGAATGTCTGTTTTGCTTGGTGGATATGCCCGTTCCGGGCATATGCGCCTAGCAGGATGGTCCATGAGAAGTGATTGGGCATGTACAAGGCGTCGAAGACTGCCTTTGCTGCTTGTACATCCCGCATTTGCCGTACATTTGGATGACGAGGTTTGCAAGGTATCTGTCTTCACAAAGCTGGCCGTGGAGGATCTGTGAATGAATAGCTCCTACCTCCCATGCATCTCCAGACTGTCTCAATGCCCTCACAAATGCATCACATTCCAGTTGCAGCCCACGCAAAGTCTCCTTGACATTATATGTTCCCATACCAAGTGTTCGATTTCTGAAAACACAACTGTTTATATTTATAATTTGGGAAAATTTCATATATAACCCTGACATTATTTATTACCTTTAAATTTTAAAATTTCGTCTTTAAATAATAATAATTAATTAAAATTATATATTTCATTTATAACATTTTATAATGAAATAAAATAAAGTTTATTAGCAAATGACATATTTTTAAAATAACTATATTATATTGCATCTTTGAGCTATATATAGTAAAACAGAAACTAATTAAAACTTTTTTACTGATTTTTTAAAGATATATTATGAAAAGCATAAATTTAAAACTAAAATTTCAGAGGTAAATATGTAAACATATATGTATAAATTTTAATAAAATTTATTTTATTTCATTATGAATAAAATATATAATTTAATTAATTATTTTTATATGTTATAAAATTTTCAGAGGGGAATATGGTATTAAAAGTAAATGACGTTGGAAAATAATCCCTCACAACCATAAAGGATTACCTTTTGCTCAACTATAATATTTGTAAATTGCAATTAAAATAATAAAATATAGCCAAATCTTTTAATTCCTAGGTATATTACTAAGAATCTAAATCACCTTTAATTATTCTATATATAAACCAATAGGTTTTAAAAGCGAGGGTATGGCTTCGTCTTCTGGCAGAGATGGTGCTTGTTCTGTTGCAGAGATCCAGCAGCTTCTATCTCTGATAAGTCCTACAACAGCAGCCCTCATGGATGCAAACAATTAAGTCACTCATCTTTGGATCTTCCGACAACAGAGCCCAGCGCTCACACATGAGCTGGACATGTTACATACCTCTTTACAGCGGTTTTACGACCGTGTCAAGGATAACCCGAACTTGTGTGAAGCTTCAGTAATGGACCATGTTAACAAGGTCAAAGCACTCCTCCATAACGTAACTGCTGAAAGGTTAGTACTATAATCTGCTGTATTATCTGATAGATATTAACAATAGCTGTTTATTTTCCAGTGTTACTCATATCTCAGCTGAGATGGAAAACTACTCAGTATTCTACGTAGGCAATGGGAGGAATACGGTGTCGACATGAGGAAGAAGAAAAACATATGAGAAATCTGGTTAAGAACATGGATTTGAGTGAGCAAAAGAGACTCACGCAAGAAGCATACGAGTGCCGGGTAAATAAGCACACATACCCAGCCTGCTCCCTTCAAGCACTGAGCTATGCTGTGAGTGAAGGGTTTGCAAAGGGGTTGCCAGTTGGAGATCTGCACTTCAAGAAAAATCGTTATTAGATTAATTACTTAAATAAAAATGATGATACTTCTGTGTGAACACACGTCAGCATATATATATATATATATATATATATATATACACCGGATATTTAACAACTAAGTTACACATGAACAGTATATGCTAAGGATATTCATGTTTAAGAATATTAGATTAGCGACAGTTATCCCCTACCCACCACTAGTGTATTTGTGAACTGGAAATGGCAAAAGCAGCAGCAAGCTTGAGCACTTCAGCTTCGCTTGCAACAGCAGATGGTCCAGTATTTGGCTCCAGAATTCATGGCTCCAAACAGAAATGTGTCCCTAGGAAGCAATTTCAAGTCTTTGCCATGGCTCCAAGCAAAAGGTTCATAAATCATACTCTTCTCTCTCTCTCTCTCTCACACACACACACACCTTCGTCCATTGCGTGAATCGCAAATATAGCACGAACTCAGACTACATCACAAATGAAGAATATAAGCGTATTGTCTACTTAGCTTGACATAGTTTCTGTAATCGTATTAAGTTTGCACAAAGTTCTAATCCTTGATCATAAAGGAACAGTCTAATATAAAACATAGCACCGGTTCGTTTTTATATATATGTACGCATGTATGTCATACCACAGACATAAATACATAGTTTCTAGTAAACATTTGTCTGTTAAGTTCATAAGAGAGAAGAGGTACTTACTTGACCGCCTTCAGGTGAACAGTTACGATGACAACTGGAGCAAGCAATGGTTCGGAGCAGGAATCTTCAACGAGGAGTGGAGACATTACCGTGAACATAGTGAAAGCTGGAGAAAAAGAAGCTGCTGACCAAATTGAAAAGTCAGGACTCCTATCCAAGGCCGAGAGTGCGGGCATAAGTCTTTCCCAGATTGAGAAGCTCGGCTGCTCTCCAAAGCTGAAGACCTTGGCCTGCTTAGCTTTGCGAGAACTTTGCATCGTCTTCACCCGCTGTACTTGCATCCCTCTCGCTTCCTTTGCTTGTTGCTGCTATTGCCACCATTCTGGTTGTCCCTGATGAATCCACTGTGCTTGTGGTTGCACAAAATGTGTTTGCAGCCTTGTTTGCTGCTGGAGCTGTTGGTCTCTTCTTGAGTTCTATTCTTTTGAGTTCTCTCCAGGAAAATAAACATAAGCATGCGCTATGACTCTACGTGTGTTGTGTGTGTGTGTTGTGTGAAAGAGAGAGAGAGAGAGGAGAGGGAGAGAGAGATTATAGATGTCCAGCATAGAGTTATAACGCAGCAAACTTTGGCAGTTGCAAACGTACATTTTAATTGGACATGGTAAATAAATAACATTCTAACTGGAAATATTATATATCAGCCAACGAAATGAAGATACATTTAACTTGCTTATTAATTGGATAAGCTCGTAGCTTAAAGCAAACTATGATATCCAAAGCTTACATTGTATGAATGAGATACCTGTACACGTACTTATGTTTCCAATTACAACGTGGGAGACTTCATCAGTTTTCCCGTCAGTAACCTGCGAGAGGAAAACGTGAAAAAACAGCACACACGATAGAGAGAGAGAGAGAGGGTTACAAATTTCATCCTGCTTGCATCAGGGAGAGGAGAGGGAGAAGGGAGAGGGATTGTAGGATATTGACTAATAACCTGCATGAAGATTAAAGCTTTAGCGAAAGTACAAATGCACAGGTGTGCTGCTGCACGCTCGTATAGAAAATCATACATGCGGGTGGGCTTGTGTGGTACAGCGGCGCGCGGACCGCACGCACGCAACACTCTAGATAAATGTATAAACAGAGCAATGCTATGAACGTAAGGCTTACTCTTTATGTGGGTGGTGGTCCCAAGTCGAGGCCTTCTAGTCTTACTTTGAAGAAGATGGCGAAGACAAGTGAACCATGCAGGTAAACAGCATACAAACGAAAAGCAATCAAATTCCACCAGATTCCGCCTCTAGTAACACTCCTTTTCCCGTTTCTAATTATAAGCATATGAAAACGTGCGCCACACACACACACGTATATGCTAGGAGCTAACCGGCACTGTCTGTCCCTGTTGCCGCCGCTTGTAACCTCGGATCATTTAACTCCTTTGACAAGCATTCGCCCGAAGTGTTCACGAGTTTTGTAATATCAGTCGTATCCTCGTCTTTATTCTTCGAAGTTACTTCCTGCAGTCAGCCGTTTTCATATAAACATTGAAGTATATTTATCGACGTAATCTAATATAAGCTCATATAGCTATTTATTTTCTCATAGTTGCAACATCATGTGTTGTTTGTTATTGCTAATTTCCTCTTTTCCTTAAAGTAGCTTATTATCTAAATAACCAGAGGACTCAGAACAAAATACGTGATATGAATTCATATGTATGTGTTGAGCAATACCTGATGTTCGATGCATTCTGCTGTAATGGACGACACAACCTCCAGCTCCTTCAATTGAGAATCGGCGTCTCCGGAGCTGATCCCGTCATCTTCCACATTCGAAGAACTCCCAACCGATGGCGGCGCATCTGGCGGCTTCTGAAAAGATACATTAGAAATAATATTGAGATTTCTTCCGAAGCATTTATAGATGTTTTAGATCAGCCGCTTACCGCGCATGTGGCACTTCTCAAAAAATGCAATTTTAGGATGTTCTAACACAGAGTTCGACATTTTTACTAAAAGAATGTGTTTTTTTTCAAGCGTTGAGCTAATTTCTACAGAGATGTCATGAGATTCTACAGGAACTTACCGCTGGACGATTCTTCTCGGCGCTCCTCGGCTTGCGAGCGGATGCAAGCAGGTACTTAGCAGTGATGATCGATGGCGCCTTCACCCTCGGCTCCACCTTCGGAGCCGGCCTTCTTACATTCTTGCGGAGCATCTTTTCTAGGGTTTATGGTTTAGGGCAGCATGAAACTATAAAACTTATGCTCAAACACCACGTCAACGTTACTGACACGATGTTTCTTTGTTGCATATTAATATTTCTATTGTTATTTGGTGTTTTTAATAAATGGTTCATGTATTGCAAATATTTAATTGATCGAAAAAAGGTATTTAAGTTGTGTGTTTGTTAAGCTTTATTGTTTTTGGCACTTAAAATTGTTAATGTTGAAAATTATGTTAATATAGTTTCTTTAAATGTTGAAGAATATGGAAAAATAATAAGGTAGTTATTATAGAAATATACGGTGATTATACTGAAAATACAATATTGCATGTAATTACTCTGGCATAGAACATTTATAAACAAACATTTATAACATATATTTTTTCTAATTATTATTATTTTAAAAAAAAAATATATATATATATATATATATATATATATATATATATATATATATATTTGTTAGTAACTTACGTAAATGGATTTTTCCAAACATATTTTCAATTTGCCAATGGGGTTGTTCTTTGATAACAAAGTAAATAAAATAAAATATTTTAAATATTTTAATGTAAATACTAAAATTATAGGATTTTGAAGTATTCAAATTTACATATTTAAAACCAAATCAAACAAAATAAAAAAAAATTAAAAGAATGCAAATCTAAATTTTTAAATAATATTTACAATATCACTTTTACATTTGCGTTTAATAAATTTAAAAAATAATCATATAATTCTACTCAGGATATTGCATTTTAATTAATTTATCTACTTCAAAAATTTTTATAGAGCCTATAAAAAACGTTTGAATAAATAAAAAAATTATTTTAATTAAAAAAAATTGACAAATTGAATAAACATGTTTGCGAATGTGTTTCACGAGTATGTTAGCGAACATTGGTAAAAACATATCAGCCCATTATTTAATAACACATTAAAATTTATTTATTTAAATAAATGTATCTATAATTATATTTTTTGTTTGAACAATAATATAACACAAACATTTCCGGTATATTAAAACATGAATTTACTTTTATGTTTTAAAGCACAAATTTAAATGTTACCATATTTTTTCTCTAATAAATAAAGTTTATTTATTTTATAAAGTTTATTTAGTTAATCTAAAATTTAGATTATAATCTAATTTATTTAAATTATTTACCATTTTAAAATTTATATAATAACATATTTTATATATATTATTCATGTTTAATTTATAAATATCATAAGTAGTGAAATAAGATGTAAAAATTATTGGCCATAAACAGTAATTTACTGCCAAATTTGTTATAGATTAAGTTGTAATATTAAATTAGTCTTAATTAATCATTCAATTAAATTAGTCTTAATTAATTATGATAAATATTAATTTTGAGTTGTTGATAAAAATGACTATGCCTCCTCAAAATGATTTATAAATTCAATTTTAATATATTTGTCTTAATAATGAAAAATTTAAATGAAAGTTTTTATTAATATGTATTATATGTCCCTCCCCTTTCTTCTTGTTGGGGTCCTGCCGCCATGTATTTTGAATTGTATTAAAAAAAATTGAGTTATAATGATTATAAATTGAGGTTAATATATTTTTATGTTAAAAATTTATAATTCTTTTGTTACATATAAATAAATACGTAAATAAATCATTTTTAGGTTATTTTTAATTTTAATTGAGAAAATTAATTAAAATCAAGTAATTTTTTTTTAATTTTATTATAATTATATCAATATATATATATATATATTAAATTTAATTTCTTTTTAAAAATAAATTGAACATGTTAATTGCTTGAAATTTATTTAAAAAGAAAAAATTATAATTCTACCCTTTTAATTTATTAAATTTACATATATATTTCTTAAAATTTTTAAATTACAAATTCATGTGTATGTTGATATTTACAATTATATTCTTAAATAATCATGAATTAGAAAAAATATATTTTAAAGAATGTATTTAAATTCTCAAGACCTTATGATGAATATATTTTATATAAAATAAATAAATAATATTTACTATATGGAGTGCATTGTATGAACATAATAATATTGTAAATAAATAATTAAATAATTAAGAATCACATGTATAAGTTGAGTAAATAGATACTTTTAATAAATATAATATGTTTCATGATAGTTTTTTATAATGATTATATAAAATATTTATGATATATGAGTAGTGGTGGGTTTTAACATAGAAAATATATTATGATATATTTTAAAATTTATAAGAAAGATAATGAGAGAGAATGTGTTTATAAAGTGTTTTTTTATTTATAAAATATAATAATATAATATATTGGTATATTATTTCATTAAATCATATTTTTTTATTACATATATATAATATATTATACATTTAAATATCTTCATTGTTAACTTTATTATATGTATATTAATTTTTAATTAATTATTATAATTATTTAAAACTTATTTTCTATGATAGTAATTTGCATGTGGATTATAAATTTATAAATGAGATCATTATCAAATTTAAATTGAATTTGAAGAGCATAATATGCATAAATATGAAAGTAGAATATATATTAAGGAAAATATAAAAAGTTAAATGTTGACTTAATGTGATGCTTGTAATTATAATAATATAAATGATAGGAAACATTTAAAGAAAAAAAGAAAAAATATATATTTAAAAATGATTATTGTCAAAAATATGATTATTTATTAGAAAGAATTTGATAATTTAAATGAAAATACATATAATTTAAATCATGGATTACATAGAAAAATTTAAAATAATTTTTAATAACGATAGATTTTTATTCTAATCAATTCAAACTTTTAAAAGTAGATGATAAAATCACATAATGTACTGAAAGAGCCGATATATATTAAAATGTCAGATCCATTAAGCTACAAAAACCCTGCTTATATACAGGAGACCTCCTGCCACGTGGCACACATGCGACACGTGGCGCTGACACATGGTGGCCAGATCACCACCCATGTGTCACTATGCATGTGTGTATATACACATGCGTATATACATTACGTTACATAATATACAGTATCTTACATTATCCCCCCCTGCGTTGTGTAGATGGTGATGGATCTGATGGTCCTGGATCCGTGTGAGTTGGGCCATCTAAGGTATGACCGAATGTAGTCAACGAGTCTCGAACAACAAACCGTTTCATTCAAACTACGTGAACTATCTCAACCTCATGAGATCCCACCAACTGTACCTGATACACCTGAGGACCAACCTTTCGGAGACTCGGTAGGGACCAAGCCACTTATGTAATAAACCAGTTGCAAGCCCAGGTGCAGTTAGCTTGGGAAAACGTACCAGTACTAAGTCACCGTCAGCATAGTCTGGTGGAGTTTGATGTCGTGCATTGTAAGAAGATTGTTGCTGTATTTGAGCTCGACCAAGATGTTCAGCAGACTCTGCACGCAGAAGAGGTAAGACAGCATCCAAATGTCGAGCCCACATTTTCATCCTCGGCACGTGGCAGATTCGATGATAATCCCAATTCACTAGGCAACTTAGGATCATATCCATACAATGCCTTGAATGGAGAGATACCAATCGAACTCTGAATGCCTGTTACATAAGCAAATCTCAAGCATCGCAAATACCAATCCCAGTCAGTGTGATTGAAGTTCACATACTTCGAGATCATACCCTTGAAGGTCCGATTCAATCGCTCCACCAAACCATCAGTTTGTGGATGATATGGAGAGGCAAATGAGTGTTTTACCCCTAACCTCTCACACAACACTCGGAATACCTCTGCAATGAAAGCGGGGCCATTATCTGATAACATCCGCTCTGGACAAGAATGCTGCAAAACCACATTATCGAACAAAAACAAAGCTGTTGACAGGCAGTTGCATCCGGAAGAGCACCAACCTCCACCCAACGAGTTAAATAATCAGATACGACAATGATGTACTGGTTACCTTGAGAAGAACGTGGAAAAGGTCCCATTAAATCCACTGCAATTAACTCAAAAGGGCGAGAGACGTTGATGGATTCCAACACCCCATGGCCCGAGTCGTAGAGGAATTCCGAGTTTGACAAATGGGACAACTTTGAATATACCTGATCACATCACCACGCATGCTAGGCCAATAAAAGGATCTGCGGAGCTTCTCCAACACTCGTTGGTGACCAAGATGACCTCCAACAATAGGCGAATCATGATATGCTCGAAGAAGGTGTGGAACATATGTAGAGGGCACAGCCAAACGCCATCTGTCTCTGGATTTGTCCCAATAAAATACAATAAACCATCCTGAAGTCGAAACTGAGCATGATATTGTCGAAAAGCGGTTCGGAAGAGGACTTGCAAACGCATCCGTAATTGCCTCGTCCACGTTCAGTTTTTGGCATCCTGCCACTGTTCCAAGGATGGTAAGTCGGCATCGAATACCTGAGGGGCTTGTATCAAACCGAACTGCAGCGACTGCATGAGCAGGCAAAGTGGAATCAGAAAGGGGTGCTCGAGAAAGTGCATCCGCATCCACCATTGTTCGCCCAGGCCTGTGCACCACCTTAAAGTTATATACTTGGAGACGTAATGCCCATCTGGCTACACGACCCACTAAATTCTTCCGTTTTAAAGGAAGTGACAGCAGCATGATCACACTCCAAAAGTGTTTCACTCCCATGTAAGTAGGCATGAAGTCGTTCAAAACCCCAAACAGCAGCAAGGCATTCTTTTTCAGTAGTGGAATAATTCCGCTCAGCCGGCGTGAGTACTCGACTAATGTAAGCCACCGGGTGTCGAATTGAAGAATCCACAGCATCAGTTTGCATCAATACACCACCAATACCAACATCTGAGGCATCTACTCGTAAAATGAACGGACGAGTAAAATCTGGGTATTGAAGCAATGGTGGAGTTGTCAGGAACTCTTTTAACTGGTCAAATGCCTGCTGACACCTGCGAGTCCACCTGAAAGATACCTGTGGACGAACTAACTCCCGAAGAGGGGCAGTTCGATCAGTGAGATGATCGATGAATCGACCCAAGTACTGCACCGTGCCCAAGAAACGCTGGACTTCCTGTACTGTACGGGGACGAGGAACTCTCGAACAGCTCGCAACTTCATTGGATCCACCTGTAAACCCTCTCGAGATATACGGTAACCCAAGTAAGTGGTGTCGGTCGAACCAAACACACACTTTTCAAGTTTCAACTTCAGGCCAACTTCTCGAAATCGATCAAGAACGCGCCGTACATCACGAATGTGATCCTCCCAAGAACCAGACCCATGAATGAGCACATCGTCGATAAAATCGGCAGTGATATCAGGCATATCGGAAAGAAGCTCATCCATCATGCGTTGAAAGGTGGCAGGAGCTGAAGTCAATCCAAAAGGCATGACCAAAAACTCGTAAAGACCAAATGGTGTCCGGAAGGCCGTTTTTGGAATATCCTCCTCAGCCATAGGAACCTGCCAATATCCTGATGCCAAATCCAACTTAGTAAACCATCGACTCTGACCCAAACGATCTAATAGATCGGCAGAGTTCGGAAGTGGATAGACATCTTTGATGGTAACATCGTTAAGAGGTCGGTAATCCACACAAAATCGGAGAGATCCATCAGGCTTGGGAACCAAATGAGGTTCACATGCCCATGGACTCCGTGACGGACGACACACTCGTTTACCAATCATATCAGTAACAGCTGTTCGCATGGCTGATAACTCCTTTGGTGACCTGCGTCGAACCGGGACTTTGAAAGGCTTTGCATTGCCGGTGGGTATACAGTGTCGAGTCTTCACACGTGCACCTTGGGACAGATCAAATTTGAACAAACTTGCATACTGTTTCTTAAGTTGTTCGATGCAGTGTGCTCGACACTCAGGTGACGGATCCGGCATTTGAACCTGTTGAGATGAACACCACCCCAAGACCGGAATCAAAGGAGCTGTATGCGTGATACAAACAGCAACAAGCTTCTCTGGACGTAAAGGAACAGACTGCAAAGACACAGACTCCAAGCGTAATACAGGAGGAGAGAGTGAAAAATCACATGTACCTTTCGACTGCTTTAACCAATCACATCCCAGAATGATGTCAAAGACCTGGGAAGGGACAACCCTAAGAGACCCAGAGGGAAACTTACAGTTGGCACCCATAACCAGCGTAGTCAAGTGGTGTACTGTGATACTGCACGAGACTGCCCATTACCATATAAAATGTGCAAGACCTTATCTGCACGTCTTAAGGGTAATGAGCACCGATGCGCTAGAGAAGTAGTTATGGAAGACATACTGGATCCTGTATCCACAAGCACTGTGACTGAAAGATCATTCACCGTGCAGAAAATGTGAAAACTGGATGATCTGGTGGAACTTGCAAACCTTGATATGCATAGCGGAAAAAACATGGAGGTGAAGTCCCATCGCACGGGATCCCTCCGTCGCCCGTACGATTACTGTTTTCCGCAACAGATCCACCTGCAAGAGAGGCTTCGTCATCTGAAGCTCATCATTAGCCATAATGGCCGCCACAGGCACACCATCCGGAACATATGGTCGCCAGCCTGGATGTGGTGGACGCCAATCAGGATACACATCGCATGCCGCCAAGTATGTCCAGGTGCCCAACAGGCCCAACAATGAACTTGATTGGGTCGACCTGCATTGTTCCGATTCCTCCTGTCACGAATCCGTGGATTTTGACCACCACGGGCAGGAACTGGAGCAGTGCAGGACGATTTCGTGGAGGTGGTCCACGGGGTGGGCCCCGAGGTCGACCACGAAAGGCTTGTCGTGCGGGCACATATGCAGCAGCATCAACCTCCATTGGATCAGCACGCTGAATAGAGGAGCAGGTAACCCAAGGGGAACACGGCCCTCACCAGGCACCAACTCAAAACGTTGAGCTAGTGCAAAAGCTTCCTCCAATGTGGTAGGACGAAGAGCCCGAACGAATCGAACAAGTTCGGGTCGCATAGTTGGCCATAACATACCGAGCTTAATGGGCTCAGGCATGTTAGGATATGCACGCCGAACTAAATCCCCGAACCTAATACTGAACCGCATAACAGACTCACCAGGATGTTGTCGTATCGCATGCAGTTGTTGGAAAGCATCATCTGAATCCTCAACTTTGCCAAACGTACGTTTGAGGCATTCCGTTAACCGATTACTATTGGCTTGAATCTCCGCAGCCAATCCATTATACCACTTGAGCGCAGGGCCTTCCAAACATGTAGGGAATTCTCTGAGAGCACGGGCCTCATCCCAACCATGGTAACGAACAATACTTGGAAATGATCAAACCAGTGGTATACATCATCTCCCGGATCACCACAAAAAATCGGGGTCGAACCCTCGGATTTGTGGCCTGTGAAGAAGATGAAGGAGCAGAAGCATCCCCCGGCAGAGGCTCAGACGGGGAAGAGGAGGACGAACCCTCAACAAAGCGCTCCAACAACTTTGTTTGTGCATCAATAGCAGTAGCAATAATGCTAAACGCCGTCTCCATATTCATCGTCATGAAAACACGAAAAGGAAAAGGCGGAAGAAAGGAATACCCAACTTCTCCACCAATGAAAGAGCGATATATATTAAAATGTCAGATCCATTAAGCTACAAAAAACCCTGCTTATATACAGGAGACCTCCTGCCATGTGGCACACATGCAACCATGGCGCTGACACATGGCGGCCAGATCACCACCCATGTGTCACTATGCATGTGTATATACACATGCGTATATACATTACGTTACATAATATACAGTATCTTACAGTACATTGATTATGTTTTGTGATTAAAAAGAATCAAATATTTATATGCCTTTTATAACTATTGGTGAACACAACAAATTATAATTGAAAATTTTCTTAAATTCTAAATTATGTTTAATTAAAATGTTTGAAAAGGCTCTTGTTATAAATTAAATATAAAATTAGAATATAAGATTTATATACTTAATACGTAACGGCAACCGGAGTAATGTTAATTCATATATTCCATTTTAAATAAGACGATGATTTGTTATTATTATTAATGTTAATCTGAAAATTCTTCAATATAAAGCTTGTTATAAAAGTTAAGTTGTAGGTTCAATTCTTATGAATTACAAATTTATATTAATAATGTCAAAATAATATTAAATAAGCATAAAATTTTATGCAAACCAATGTAATTGTAATCCATTAAATGAGGTCTATTCATTTAGATGTCACAGATGATGTGATCGCACATCGTGCGTCTCTCTCTCTCTCTTTCTCTCTCTCTATAGATAGAGAAAGAGAGATATGAACAATGGTCTGGAATGGCATTGTAAGTGAATACACAGGTTAAGTTAACAACAAATGGGACACCTGATGAGCCCATTCTCATTACACTCTACACATTTACTCCTCCCAATCCCATCTTCAGTCCTTACTTTACAGCTCCCATTACAATCCATACAAACCACAAACCTTGCACCCCCACATCCCTCACAAATCCCGCTCTCCTCCCTCCTAATCCCCTCCAACAACCCCCTTAAATCCCCTCTCTCATGAACTCTACAAACCTCCTCAACACCCCAATGTATCTCCCCTTGATAAACACCGTGGGAAGCCCCTGTTTTCCCATCCCTTGAGCTCCTCCTTGAATGCCTGATGCATCGACACGTCCTCTCGTCCACACACACACCATATCCCCTCAGAATCCCCATTACTTGTGTGCATTCTTCATGTGTCCTCCTTATTCCCCTCAAGCTGGTGAAATACACAACTACACTCTCTTCCCCGCCTGGAGGTGCCGGATCTCTCAATGCATTCCATTCCTTCTCACTCATCTGCTCAAATGCCTTCTCTATGCTCTCCAGAAGCTCCGGATCGAACACAGCACTACTCTCTGAGGAACTCACCGGTAGGCAGTTGCTAGCATTGGAGGATTCACAGCGCTTCTGCTTCTTGTTAGAGTGAGATGAGACTCCTGTTGTGGTTGAGGATGAGCTTGGGTGTGCATCTGGGCTGACATTGTAGAAGTCCTGCTTCATATCACCTCCCATGTTCGAGGAATGCATATCTTTGAGAAGAAGATGAAGCCCGGCTGCTGCTTCTTTGTTGTTCAGAATCTCCTGAACCATCCTGGCTGCATGAACTGCAGAAACTGAGAGAGACCTCCTGTGCTTACATGGGAGAGCAACCTGCTGTGCTTGTCTTCCTCCAGGCCTTTCATGAGCTCCTGTGTGTTGATCTGCTCCACAGTCTTAGTATCAAGCACACCGTATGTGCTCGAAGTGAGTGCAACTATATGCTGGGCTTCTTCTCCTCAACACGCATTCGCTTGCGGGATCTCCTGGGAGTATCTGGGATTCGTGGGGGAGATTGAGAATCGTCCCTCTCTGCCTGGAGATGCATTACTCGAGATGAAGCACAACCCATTGATAGACGGAACAACAGAGATTTTATAAGCTTATTTTAATCTAGTTCATATAGGGAAACGGGGGATACTAACTTGTGTAACGTGTAAAAGTTCTTTCAAGGCATCTGAGCAGCCATTGTAGCATTTATGAGTGTTTTTTAGCCGAATTCGTTACAGGCCCGTAGTCAAAACTTAAATCCTGCCGTTGGCTATGCATATGCTAGAGAATATACTCCTTGAAGATAGAAACTAAAACTATGCATGTGTATGTTGATATCTGTACATATTACACTCAACTGTACATATATACAGTATTACATGTAATAAGATATACAGCCTACCTCTGAGAATGCATATCTCTCCAGACCCACGCACTTGTCTTGAAATCAGCAGAAATCTGTACACGGAGAACCTCGTGAACAATGCCTCTCTCCATAACCTTGAACAGGAAGTGTTGCTCCGGGTCTGTGAGCTCATATAAGGATCCAATCTTGACGTGCATCTCGTCCCGCCTACGGAATCCATTGCTTGACCATCCTCCAAGACTCCACCATCTCAAACATATGTGCCTGTCTGATATATGACTGTTTATTAAAGCTCTCTTTACTGCGTCATCCTTCGTAAAACAAAACTCTTATTAAACAATATTTAATTGATATTTAACTGTTACAATATTAATGAGTAATCTACTAAATGGATTACAAGTCTGTAAGTATTATAATAGTGATGTTCTATATCAATAATTAAGGATACTTATAGACCTTATATATATATATATATATACACAAAACACACACACATATAAATATATTGCCATGTCAATAAATATAAATTATTTATACCTGGACCCTGAGATGGAAAAGCAAGTAGTGCAAGCCGATAAGGTTAACAAGGACGCTTAGACTTGGTGATAAGAGATTGGTAAGGACGTCTTCAAATCCAATGTTTCTACATAAATAAATAGATATCGATTAATATCATCAGTACACTACATATTAATATATGATATATTGGTTATTATACCTCATAGAGAGGAGCTCCATGGCTTTGAGATAGTTGGCGACTTCCAAAGACTCCTCACATGCACACATCTTCACAAATTCAATCACTGCCCTTGCTCTGCTCGCCATTTCAAAGTGAACATGGGCGTATGCAGTTTTCCATCCTGCATAGTTTTACAGGGACATCTCTCTCTCTTTCTCACACACACACACACGCACGCACGCACTGTTATGTTATGTTATGAAACTCACGAGCATGGCAACACGTGTTTGGCAAGCAGGCGTTTGAATAAATGAGTACCTTGTGACTGCAAGGTGGATTAAACTCTGCATGATCTCTTGTCTCTGTCTTTCGAATCGAGTTATCGTCTGTGTTTGTTTCTTGAATTAAAACAGGCCACCGCTGCATAAACAGGTGCTGCCAAATCTCATTTCGAGAACACAAACCCCATAGGAATTTGGAGCACGTACTTAGTGCGCAAACATCCCGTACCTGTACATTTTCAATAAAACTTGCATAAACATATCCGTGTCTGCTGTGTGTAGATATGTAAGAGAGAATTGTACATACCGAAAGCAAGCCTACAATGCGCTCGAGCAAGTCCTCTTCCAAATCCTCAAACCTCGTTGGTATATCCATGTGTTGATCATGCCCAAATGCAATATGAACCCTAAACAGAAGGCAGACACGTGTAATTTACATTATATATTCGTGTACTTCATTGTCCAATGTCGTCATTTCTTTACTTTAAAGGGTAACATCATGTAATACTTTTATATTTACATCTTTTAGCTTTCTTACAATCCTATTATTTATTTATTAATTCCTAATATTTATGTATAAATTATTGTCGTCCAATAGTTCATCATAAACAACGTTCGAGATTTAATCGTTATAAGTTTATATATATATAAAACTTATCCTATGTCTGCAAAGCCACGTGTAATCTTGAAATATCTGGCAACCGAGTTGTGTCTTTTCACTTCCTCCTGTGTGTCTTGAGCTTCTCATAGTACTTGTTGAGGTTCACTAACGAAACAGGCACTGAGAACATTATCGTATGTATTAGTTTTCTAATATTTATAATTACCAATATAATTTATTGTATTATATAATTATTAATTATTCTGAACACATGTATATACACTACTATTTAATGTAAGTAATCTAAAAGTCAAACACTATATTACCTTCGGTAGACCTCAATCGGCAGACATGACACATACAGTGCAGGGATATGAAGTTTTTGTATTAAATAATGTGCAGTCTACACACGCAAGTCTACATATGAGCTCAATAGCCTACGCTTCTAATATAGTACATGGACAGACTAACCTTCTGTATTCTCCCATACCAGAGTTACAGCTCCTCGTGAACAATAAGATTTCCAGTCTCTGTAAATAACATAAAGATGTAATAATACAACAAACTTACAAGTGTGCATACGTTTGTGTGTAGCTAGACGTACGTTCTACCTTCTAATACATATGATAACACATTACATGATAACATTAAAAAAAAGAACTTACACATTGATTAACAACGCACTTACGAAATTGTCCAAAGAAGAAAGAGATCTCTCTTTCAGCAGACCGAGGTGAATCAGAACCATGAACGCAGTTCCTTTGTGTACTCTCACCGCACTGGGCTCGTATACTACATATAGAGAACAATGATAACCCGAAATAAGTGTGTGTGTGCGTGTGTGTAAGAGAGAGAGAGAGAGAGAGCAGGTGACACAAAATACCTCTGTGGAGATTCCAATCTGGCTTTTGAAGGATTTGTTGGACCTATCAAAGCACGCCACTCGGCAACAGCATTGGGTTTCTGAAGCAGCATTGCAAACACAGGACCACTACAAAGACATATACACTATGTGTGTTATATCGGATATATACAGTTACTAGTTGCTACTGACCTGGTTATGAACTCCACGAGCTCGCCAAAGAAATCCCGTTCCGAATGCTCACTGTAGAACTCCCTAGCCTGTGCTTCAGTCAAATGCATCTCCTTCTCAGCCACAATCTCAAACCTGAATCTCGAATGCGCTTCTTGATGGATTCAATGTGGTTTGCTTGTATACCATCTGGCTTCACCATGCCCAGCGTTCTACAATCTTCTCTACATTCTACAAACTCCACCATACCTCCGATCGCCGCCAAGAGGAGGCATACTCCTCCCCACATCCTCGGAAGAACCCTAAAACAGAGGCTAGGGTTCAGGGCAATGGTGTTCAATGCGGAGGCAAGTTGAAGATGGGTTTGCAGGGCTGTTGAGGTCATGCGCAGATATAAATGCAGGCAAGCAAATACACACTGCAATCCTGAGCAACAGTAATCTCCAGAATTGCACATTCCTGGGCAATCTGATCATCGAAATGTACGGGAGGTGTTCAAGCGTGCAGGATGCCCATGAAGCATTTGCAGCAATTCCACAACCCAACGCTTTCTCCTGGAGCCTGCTTCTCCAGGCTTATGCCCAGAACGGGCATTTGCATATGGCACGGAAAATCCTCGATCTGGTTCCTAGTTTCACGGTCGTCTCATGGACAAACATGCTGAATGCATACGCCCAGAATGGAAATCTGCAGGAAGCTAGAATGGTATTTGAGAACATGAAGGAGCGGAACATTGTAACATGGTCTGCTCTTATTGCAGCATATGCCCAATGGAGGCATCTCTCTCATGCCAAAACAATGTTCAGGAACATGCCGGAATGGAATGCAGTTGTGTATAACGCAGTGTTATCTGCACATGCAGAGAATGGCGATCTTCCTCAAGTAGTGCATTGCTTCAATGAGATGATGGAACATACACAAAGCTCGTGGAATGCACTTATAGCCGCATATGCCCAGAACGGGCATCTTGACAAGGCACGGGATTGTTTCTACAGGATGTCTCAGTGGAATGTTGTGAGCTTGACGGCTATGGTTACTGCTTATACAGTAGAAAATTGTGTCGGAGAAGCCAAAAGCTTGTTTGACACCATGCCGGAACGGAACATAGTTTCTTGGAATGCAATGGTTTCGGCTTTGGAGCTAGATATGGCTGTCATTACATTCGAGAGAATGCCTCAACAAAATGTTGCTTCTTGGAACGCCATGGTTGTTGCATATTCCAAAGCCGGAAACTTGTGTCAAGCAAGGGCAACGTTCGACAGTATGTTAGACAAGGTATGTGTGCGTGTATATATGTGATGTCGAAGTTAGGCACACATTCCGTAGACTGATACATATAATATATGTATACACAGATTGTACAATAGGTGTATAATAATTATCAGGATGCTGATGATGTTACTAGGAAGGATTCTACAACATGGATTACAATGCTTGCGTGCTATTGCAAAGCTGGACGGCTAGACGAGGCAAGGGAGCTGCTCTTTAACAAATATTCAGTCCGTAACACTGCTGCCTGGAGCCTCATAGTTTCATCACATGCCCAGAATGGGCATTTTGCTCAGGCTTTAGAGCTGTACAGGCACATGGAGCTCGATGGTGTGCAGCCTAGCGAGGTATATAAACATATACATGCATGCATACACATATATATATACATATGTATATATATATATATACAGGTATCGATAGTGAGTGTACTTGGAGCGTGTAGCCACGGGGGTAGGCTGGGTGATGCACATATGCAGTTTGTGTGCAGTGTGTTGGATCACGGTTTTGTTGCAACATCGGATTGCTACTACTGTATGGTGGATGTGCTTGGGAGAGCGGGAAGGCTGGATGTTGCCGAGGAACTCATTGACAGCATGCCATTCATGCCGAATGCGGTTGTATGGAAGGCTTTCCTGAGTGCGTGTAGAGTTCATGGAGATGTACAGCGTGGAGAGCGTGCTGCACAACATGTTGCAAAGCTTGATCCACATGATTCTTCACCTTATCTGCTGTTGACGGTGTAGAACGCAGCTGTTGATTACAAGCTAAGCATGTAAGTATATTCTTAATGAATATCTTGTCAGCTAATGTCAATCAAATCCTCATTTGCAGTAGATGCCCATTAAGGGCATCTGTAAACATTAATAATATTTTCAAATTATAAGAGCTTTCAGATATGGATATTATAATATATATTCCAAATTTTTACTTCATACTTGGAAGTTTTGGAACCTTAAATATATAAGAAATAATAGGGATATTTAACATCAATGACAATGACATGTTGTATAAACAATGGACCCTTGATATATATCAAACTGTATATTTAAATAATCCAAGGTGCACATCAAAAACAGCCTGTTCTGATGTGTTCTAACATATTTAAATGGCTACATGCATACCTTTCTCCTATGAAAGTCTTAAAGATCCCTGAATCTTGAGCATAAGAAACACTTGTTGACCCCTTGTACCGGTTGCAATTGTGATATCTGTTCTTCATGATAGTGAAGTTCCTGACCAATATATATTAACATTGTGGAATATAACTTATTAAATAAAAAATAAAATAAAATAAAAAAGATATATCAATTGTGAATGGGATTTGGACCCGATGGAGCTGCAGGCTTGCCGAAGGCACCAAACTTTGGAGGACTAGATTCTAAAAGGCTTACTTCAACTCTTTCTAACATGTTGTCAAGCTCCTCATCTTGAATAAAACCTGTAATATCTCTACGTTCTTATTGTGTGTGTGTGTGTGTGTGTGTGACATAATACCTGGCATCGATCGAGCATATATCGAAGTTGTAAAGAGAAATATAATGATCAAAATCATTAGCACCGAGATTTTCATTCTCTACTACACAATGAACACTGAGAGAGCATCGTTTTGGTTTTAACTTAGAGATTACGACATAGTGAGCCGTGTATAAGAGGAAATGACGAGTTTTAATTTGTGAATATCACATGTAACCAGAAATCAACCATATTAACTGTACTTAGAATTTCAAGAGTTCCTACTGTTTAAGAAATGTCCTTAAGCAGCCTGATGCTTAACTTTGACAGCTGTAGAGTATAAAGAAAATGACATGCTTTGAAGGATATGTATATAAATATTATATATGTATGTACATGTTCATTTGTACTGGGGTAGCACCTTGGCGTATAACTGAAGAAAGTTAAAAGGGAATCAAGCAACTAGTTAAAGTTGGAATGAAGCAATAGAGTTTGTTTGTGTAGATTAAAATGGCTACCAACAAAGAAGATCTGTACACGGGTCCCGTCCAATACAAGATAATTATACATGCACGCGCGTGTGTGTGTGGGGTGTGCATATTATTTATTTATATAATAATAATATTATTATTATAGTCGTCAATAATTAACCGCAGAAAATTAAGCATATGATCATTGAAGAAAAGAAAAGAGAAGAAAACAGACTATCTCCTCAACTGTATGTATATACAAACCCAGTTATGGAAATATCTAAAGAGTTTGGGGGGGAGAGTATAAAAGTCCCCTCTTCCCCAATGTCCATATAGAAAAGGATGGCGTTAATCTAAGCTGCTTCTACTACCACAACCTCGCTGGTTAAGTGGTTAAACGAAGTATCCGTCTTAAGCTCTTTGCAGCAGTGTTGATAAACTCTGCCTCGGGCTCCGGAAGTGTTGAACTAAGTGTAGTACCTTCACTCTTCTTTAGTAGAAAGTTTGGGATGGGAAGCGCGCTCGGTGGGGGTGAATTCACAAAAGCGGACCCTGCCCATTTCAAGCCATTCTGAAAGGAGTTCAATACAGTCTGCCACTCCTGTTTTGTTGGGATAGCTTGCTGCTCCTCAAGTTCGACCTGTTTCTGCTTCTTCGCAAATTTCTGAACTGGGTTTAGCTTGGGCTGCTCCTTTCTTACGAAATTTGTAACTGGGGCCTGATTCACATTCAAATTCTGCTCTTGTCGGCTAGAATTCCTAAGTACCTGCTCCGGAGGAGTGAGACCCTGTCTAATGTACACCTCGGACAGCGGAAGGCCCGTAATCCTTGCAAGATCGAGCATAGCTGCCTCTCTAGACTGCGGCCGCTGCAAAATCGTGATCTTTGGCGGCGATACACTCTCTTCCTTCCTCGGGAATGACCTATCTCTCCTGCCCACTTTGGCAGAGCCTTGCTTCTTCTCAGGCGAAACCCTCCGCTTGGCATTCCTGGGGAAATCCGAACACCTGTAGGAAAATCTCGAGAATTCAGCGGATCTACATGAAGACGGGATGAGATCGCGACAGTATTGATGCTGGATGAGCCGATCCTCCGCAGGAAACACTATAGTACCCATCTATAATTCTCCAAGCCCTAACCCTTATGAACCGCTTTTATATCATTAATTAAAGGTATATACCAATCTTAGGGGTATAGCTTAGGGCAAAGTGGAGCTGACCTGGCAGATAAGTTAACACGTGGCGGCTCCTGAGCTACTTAGTATGCTTGTGGCTGGTCTAGAGCTAGTTATCTGGGAGCGTGCACTCCACAAGGTCGGTAACAGTTTGGTCGAGGATGGCACAGTTCGGAGTGGGAGGAATCGCATTGCAGGCGCCGCAAAGGCCGATGTTCCTGGCGGCATCAAAGGAGCAGCAACCCAAGGCGACCGGATTCCTGGATTGGATCCGTCAGGCGATTGACAAGGCGTCATTCTCCGACGGATCCGATTCTCAGCCCTGCTAATGAGGGGTCTTCAAACGGGGCTGCTACTTCCAAATCCAAACAGCCGGCCAAGAAGACCACCGCAGCTGCTCCACCGGAGAAGAAAGGAGGCCTGTTAGGTGGACTTTTTGGTAGCAAATGAATATACTGTGGTACGTAATGTATAATCCTCGTATTCGTATTTAACAGAGCTTTAGCAGACGACAACTACTGCTTTCTGTTTTAATCTTGCCCACCATATGTATGCATACACATGGGCTGTTCCTCTTCAGAGTTCATGAACGGAAAGGAGCAGCATTAGTTCATAATCTATTTTAAAGAATCTAACTATAATGGTATATATGTGTAAGTAACACACACACACACACCATGCTCACCTAGACCACATCATATGTTTATAGTGTTTTATGCAAAAAACTCAACTCGACAATGCATATCCCAGTTAATCCAATGCTAATATGTGTTTCATATGTACAGATGAATAACCACTTATCTATCACTAATCTCAACTAACATATTGCTTAATTAAATAGAAATATTAACAGAACAGTACAATAAAGAACTACTACTGACCATTTAAGCAAGCACAGCTCCATCGTCCGTTGACACAACTGCCTCTTCCACTTGTGTAACATTTTCTTCTTCAGCACTTATTTGACTAACCTCGCTAACCTCAGTCTGGTCACCTGTTTCGTTAACCACTGCCGTCGGATTTTCAACTAAATCCTTAGAAACCTCATCGACACTAGTCTCACTTGCTATAGCACTGTCTGTAGCACTTACATTGTTTGCTGCACTGTCGTCGGATCCTTCGGTTTTCTTCTGGAATGGATTCGGACCGTCGATCCACTTCTTCACCGACTCGTTGCTTATTGTAAGTGCTAGCATTGCCAGTGTGTTGAGCCTCATTATTGGCAATCCTAAAGCACGAACAATCTTCATTGCGATTGTGTGACGCTTTGGATAACGTGGCTTCCCCGGTGCATTGTCAACCTGCTAGAAAAAACGAGTATAATCGTATATATGTACTTATATGCACGTGTGTGTGTGCGTGTGGTGTATCCCTGTCTCTCTCTAGATGATAATATGAAACTGGTGCACTTACCTCTTTTACATTTCCTGTTACGAGAATTAAATCAGAGGAAGGTGGATCGGATCGAACCGCTGTAAGCCAGGCAAGGACAGTAAAAACAACCCCGGAAACACCCATTGTCTTCAGATCACATCTAGTATACATAATTAAGAGTTCAGTACGGCACTATCATACTTGGAGTCAACTACCTTGAGAGGTTGGTGGCTGTGAAATTGTAAGCTGTCCCTTTGCCAAATATTCCTGATAAAACTGTATCCCAACTTGGACGTCTGTAAATGGAAAAGAGATAATTATAAGTTAATTAAAGAGAAATATTAATAAAAGTATACTAATAATTATAATTATAAGTTGATTACCATCTGTTATGTCAAATTTCTTGTTTTCTGCCGAAAACAGAGCTGAGACTCTCTCCTTTGGAAGGCAAGCATCAAATACAGATGCAAATGATTCCTCAGTCGGTGCCATACCCTGAAATATTCATATAGTCATAAACTGTATGCAAGACATCAACAGTAAACTTTAGAACGCTCGTGTGCTATAAGCAGGTCTGCTTTGTGTATGTGTATACGTGATTAATCAATGTAGCTACGTGCCTCTCTCTCTCTCTCTCTCTCGTGAGTAAATATGCGTTTGGACTCACTTCTTGAGCATGTCTCGGAAAATTCTTAACGATTCTTCATATTTCCCTGCATCTCCATATGCTCTTATGAGGCTGTGGAGAACAGCCTGGTTTGAGGAGACATCAACGTCTTTAAACTCTTCCTCCTCCAGCTTCTCAGCTTTTTGAAAGTCTGCATGTCGGATGCATGCTGATATCAAACTACTGTATGTTAATGCGTTTGGTCTATAGCCGGCATTCTTCATCTCATAGTATATCTACAAAATATACATGTCAAAACAACATGTATATACTGATTTGTATATGTATACACACACACACACATATACACAGACCTGTAATGCATCGTCCAGTGTGTTGGCTAAGCTTGCAGAATCGATAATTTGATTATAAGCAGTGGTAGTGATAGACCTTGTAAGGCTACCTTCTTTCATCAATTGAAAGGCCTTCATAACTCCAGAGTTATCTCCAGCCTGGTCAATAAAGGGAAAAATTAAAATATATAAGCAATAGTTAAAATTATCCAAGATAAACTTGCCTTACTACATGCACTGATAAGATTGATATACGTTTGTGCAGTGACTCTGAGATTATTTGCCTTCATCTCCTCGTAAAATGCCCATGCCTTTTGAGCCTATAAAAATCCATTCGCATATGTTTATATATACACATACAAACACACATACATATCTATGTACATATGAATATACACATATATCATCTATCTGTGTTGTGCGCCTAAAGTATATATGAGAGTGTGTGTGTGTGTGCACGAACGCGCATCCCTCTATATATACACAAGTGTTAAGATAAATATCTATACGCATGCTATCAGGTGCACGCACATGCAGAGGCAGAAGGTATATATGTCGTCATCTACCAACAATGAGGGTGTAAGCCGAGAGAGAGAGAGAGAGAGAGAATCCAATTCATACTTACACTTGGCTGTGGAGCAGTTGCACAGGCTTCAATTAGAAAATTGTATGTACTAGTAAACAGTTTAACTCCAGCTGCTCGAGCTTCATTGTACACTTGAAGAGCTGCCTTAAACCTTCCCCCACTTCCAAGGCACTTCAACAAGAGATCGAAAGTGAATGAATTTGCCGATAACCCTGCTTTGGTGAGTTGTTGGTAAAATTCCTACACGCATATAGATACGTATAGGTATGAATATGTATGTATATACACGTATATATGTGTGTGTGTGTGTATGATGAACTTACTAATGCTTTTTCAGTAGATTTTGCCTCCCCAGCAGCTTGTATAAGACAATTGTAAGTTTTCAAGTCCGCTGTTATCTCAAGACCTTCCATTTCCTTATGTAGTTCCAATGCTTTCTGAAGCCTGCAGAGTTCTATAATACCTTTGTCACCAACTTAAATAACTCAGATAAAACACATTTGCATACAATATTTAGATTATATGTGTGTGTGTTTGCATGTGCATTACATATCTATACACGCATGTATTAATTATGAAATAGAAGACTACCTCAGCGTTGGTGAAGTGCGTGCACTTCTAACAACCGTATCAAGGAGACTTGTATAAGTTACAACATCAGGTTTGAGTCCAGCCGCTTCCAGCTCGGTCTAAACCACAATATATTATATAATATATAATGATAATTATATGTAAAAATGTAACTTACTTTTACTCTAAAAGCATCTTCTAGGCGAAGAGCTTGCTGGCAGCAGGACATAAGAGAATTGTATGTACGTAAACTGATGGGTATCTTTGCCTGCTTCATTACCTAGTTTAACATACACAAAGCAAGCAATACGTAAGCACAATAATAAACAAGTAATAAGCTCATATACCTCATATACTGTCAAGGCTCGTTCACCCTGTTTATGTTTTCGACAAGCCAACATCAGCGACGCATATGATGCTGGCAAAAGCGGTTTTAGCACGTGTGTGTGTGTGTGTGACTACACACACACCTTCATTTGGGGTATGCACCCCTGCAACTTTCGTGTCTTTCCAAAATTTTGACAGCTGCTTGCACAGATTCAGCATTTCTGATAGCTTCATTAACTTGAGCAATAGTCCGCTAGAAAAACAAAGAAAGAGTTAGGAGATATATAGAAATAGAAAAATGTCTTACAAAATCAACTCCTGCATTAATGTCAGATATTGCCTGAACCCGAATGTTTGCATTCCTTCCGGTTTCTAAGACTCTGAAACGTAACCTGCATAGAACACAGTATGTACCCAGTGTGTGTGTGTGTGACATAGGTGCATATCTGGACCTGGCATTTCTATGAACTAAATACCCATCGAGCAGCTCGTCATCTCTCCTGAATAATCCTGATCGAATAGATGAACCAATCTATAAAAGAGGAATTATGTAGCTGCAACACACACACACACACACAATACACATCATACGCACGCACCCACTCACATATGTGAAAGATTTACATACCGAGAGAAGGTGTGCAGTGGGAGCTAGTGACAGCGCCATGGCATTCCTTCGAGTTTCAAACCCTAACCCCTAGAACAGAGAATAAATGTGGGAAGCTTTGCACCTGTGAAGTTTTATCCGCAAAGCTCTGATCATAGATATTAAAAACGTCTTTTGCTTTCACACACATGGTTTCGTGGTGTAGTTGGTTATCACGTCAGTCTAACACACTGAAGGTCTCCAGTTCGAACCTGGACGAAGCCAAACTTTTCGTTTTTAATTTCATAAATGATATTATCATTATACATTGTCATAATTTCATAAATGATATTATCATTATACATTGTCATAATCACGTGTGTATATGCATGTGTACGTGAAGTAAAGACCATGCATACATGACAATTTATAATAGTATACATTGTCATAAGCACGTGTGTATGCATGGTCTTTATGAAAGACCATGCATACATACATTGTCATAAGCACGTGTATATATGCATGTGTACGTGAAGTAAAGACCATGCATACACACCTGTAGTCTACGTGTCATAATAATGGATTTTAAAGATATTATCATTATATATTGTCATAAGCACGTGTGTATATGCATGTGTACGTGAAGTAAAGACCATGCATACATGACAATTTATAATAGTATACATTGTCATAAACACGTCTGTATATGCATGCGTACGTCAAGTAAAGACCATGCATACACACCTGTAGTCTACGTGTAGACTAATATAAAGGATATACACAATCTTATAATAGTATACATTGTCATAAACACGTGTGTTGCATGTGTACGTGTGTGTGCATACATTGACAATATAACACCTTAGTACTATATTGTTTCTTAATATTCATCTACATTTATGTTAATGGGAAATTTAAATACGGAATTAACATAATATTTTGATTTGAGATTTAGACCTAAAAATTTGACTTTAGTTATCTTGTTGGGTGCGAATTGCGTGGGCCGTAATTCCAG